>JARHVA010006553.1:0-340000 GCA_037957365.1 Torreya grandis | reverse complement strand
AGGTAACTGTAGATTTGGATATAGATATGAAGAAGGTGAACCCACTTAAGTTTTATTGAGCTATTCTAGGTGATGGATCTAAAGCATGGCTGACTGAGATGAAGTATTTCAAAATTTAAAACTACTCTGAGGTCACTATTAACTATTTTCACCACAAGTCAAAATAAGTCAACCCCTTATAGTCCAAAACTCTTATAGGTGTCTATTAAGATGTAATAGGGTGTGTCATATTTTATTTAATGTCATTTAATGATATATTAGTCTTGGTCATAGCCCAATCTAGCCCCTTATGTCATTTCTAGTCACATAGGGTCATATTTGAGCTATTTATGAAGGTTGTATGGTTTCTCTTGATTGACAAGTGTTCCAAAGTCTTTCTTAATGTGTATGATGTCAGATACTTATTATTAATGTTAGTTCCTAATTTAAAATTGTACATAATACATTGAAACAAGAAGAAAGGTGGCATTTTGGGTAGTTTTGGCAGTTGCACAGCCTATAGAGAAGTGTGGAATGTGTCAAGATTGTGTAATGACTCGTTAGCTTCCTTAAACTCATTTATATGCTTGATCTACTTTGGAAGTGTAAAAAATGGCTAAAAACTATTTTTCCTCCTCCATCGCTCTACTAGGCATGAAAAATTGGTCAATAGATTTTCGCATGGTACAACCAGTAGGAGAGGTTTTAGGTCAAATACTCTTGTGGGTTGTTAGTAAACTCAATCCATTTTTATTTCATGGTAGGATTTCCAAGATTGGTCACTTGTGCTTTATGAACCATGCTAAAGAAGTTAACTATCTCTTTTTGCATGTTGGTGAAATTGCTTCCAGATGATGTGGACATCCTTCTTTCATGGTTTTCATTTTTTGTTTCATTTTTGGAGATGATTTGATGGGCCAAGAATCTTAAGTTATAGGTAAGAGCACCATTGCTATGTTATAAATAGGTTTTCACCATTTATAGAGGTTCATGCCCTTATAGCGACTTTAAAAGAAGGTGATATGTGGTATTTCATGTTCCCCATGTCTTGGAAACCACCTCTCCTTATAATTTTAGTTTCAAAGGGTCTCACATGGAGATACAGTTAACTTTATACATAATTATCATATACAATCAGTTGAATGAGGTTTATGAAACTTTGAGAATGTTCATGGAGATGCATTAAGGGGTTTTAAGAAGGTTTACAACTCATTATAACAAGAGAAATCAAGCTAATCTCTCTAAGTGGTAAATGACTAACTATGATAACTATTTTCTCCTCCATATATAGTCCTAAACCATTGATGGACACCTATAGGTGCCCCCCATAGCTTGGCTAATCATGTTAAAACTTGGTATTTGACTTGTTTGAAGTATTCCAAGGTTGAAAAGATTAGTTTTAAGACTTTGAAAAGGTCTAAGGTTGATCATAAGGTCATCTACCCTACATAATGTCCATATCTCATCCTCACTACCCTATGACCTGCATGGACACCTATAAGTGCCCAATAAAGAATTAAGCATGTTGAAATGGAAGTGTTTGGGACTAGTTTGAAGTCTCAGTGGGTGGAAAAGATCAATCTAGACTAATAGGAGCTCTAGGATTATTCATGACATTAGTTCATCAAGCACATAGTATTACATCATACTTTCATAATTCTATCTGTAACTGTATGAACACCTACATATCTCCACAAAGGTCTAATAAGATTTAAAAGCAAGTGTTTGGACTTACGTGAACATTTTTTTAAGTTTGAGTACATGGATGGTGTTATAGAAACCATGTTGGAACCATATAATTTAAATCAAACTTGAAGATCCATGTTCATATATGGATAAGGAGTTTAGGTATTTGTTACCTTAAAGTCTCCAAATAGAGACCTAGCCATTCTTTTGATATTTTCGTGATGAGACATTTTGAGATGCCAACTGGTCTAAAGTTTCCATATGCACTCCAGATCTAAGGGAAGTGAGTTATCATGATGAAGAGAGGGTTTTTTCAAAGGATTATGATGATATAAGAATCACATTCCATGAATTCTTGCACTATAGAATGTAAGTATTCTCTGTAGTGTTGTAAGTCCAAGTGGTCCTTCAATGAATTGAGATGCAATGGAAGCCTAAATTTTATATAAATGACTCCCTTTTAATAAAAATGATGATATTAATCCTTAGAGGATAAAAAAATGGATTTAGATTCAATATTTGATGTAGGCCATCACCTACAGGTTCCCTATTGATCACAAAATGAAACTAATAGGTTGGTTATAGGTGACCATGTAAGTTGGACTAGACAGTGAGTGTTTGGGTCTCACTCAAGGAATAGTATGAATAATTACAACTATGAGATAAACCTTAAGGAATTTAATTAGATAAATATACCTGAGATTCAATAGCTAACACAAAAGGTTCACCTACAGGCTTTCCCATTTTATGAGTAATTACATAGTCTGCCAATTAGGCCTAGTTAAGTGTAGAAAGATGGGTTAAAGAGGCTAACATGGATGATGGTGAGATTTAAAATGTTTTTAATACATAAATTATAATTATGTCACCCTCACATTATGCTTATCACAATAAAATAGAGCATTAAAGCTAATCCCAAAGCAGACCTACAACCATACTTGCCAATCTTGCATAGTCATCATTTTAGGAGTCTGTCTTGGGTTTTGTGAGGTGTTAAAAGAATGGTTTAGTACTAGGATTTTTTATAGAAGATATATATTAACTATTTGAGGCCATCAATACTCAAAATATCTGAAACAATCGGGTATTTTCCCTTTGTTCTATCTTAGACAGAGGGCATGCCCAGGAAGGAAACCCTGCAAGTTTAGTGAGAAAAAGGGAATGAAATGAGTTGGAGACTATTTTAAAATTTCATAAATGTATGAGGATTTATTTTGGACATGTACCAACATGGAAAATAACTCACATGTTCTAGAATCCAAACATGGCAACGTAAGCACACATAGGTGGAGTCAGACTTACTAGGCCTAAAGCCCAAAAGGGGGTCTAATACTACTTATAGGGCTATATGAGCATTAATAAACATTATATAACCTTCATGAGAAGTTATAAGGTTTTAAAAAACATTTGGTTTTCATATAATGTCATAAAATATCCATTTCATGGCTCAAGATCATGGCAGGGTATGCAGAATGAAGCGAGAAGCTCGAGAAGACAAGTTTAGAAGCTCATAATTATATGGATACCTATAATTGGAGTCTAAGGATCTAGGCATGATTTAATAGGTTCATGAACTTTAATTTTGTGGAATTTATTCAGGGCTTAGACTTCACAATTCTATGAACAATCCTTAAGGGGTAAAACTACCTAAAACCCTCTAAAACCCTTGTTCATGACCTGATTAAGAAGAATTTGATATATATGCATGAAATATGGATATTTTGGTTAGGAAATCATATGATATTGTAGATGACTCCCTAGGGCTCCTTCCCATGAAGTTGGATCCTACACTACTTGTATGGACAAGGCAAAAAATAGATTTTCTTGATAGATTTATGTGTTGTGTAGGTACAATAGGGTTTCAAAAGATGAAAATCACTTTGGGAGGTATAATAACACTTAACATAACCATTAATTTCCACTTATTTCCTCAATAAAGCATATAATTTCCTTTTCTAACACCTCCACTTCAGCCAGTCCAGAATGACATAGTGAATGGGGAGTCATCACCTAGTGAGAAAGTGATAACTTTAATTGGGAGGCCTTTTAAGGTTTTTTTGATGGATATAATAGAATGAGGGATCTTAAAATGTGTCATACAATCCCTTGTATGGATTATATTTGAAAATCAAAGTTACCTTAGTGCCAAGTGTGCAGGGTGAATGAAAGAAGAGTGATTATGACTACAGGCAGTGATAACTCGTGTCCAAAATAATATCAGTGATTAGGGACATAACCAATGCATGTTGGGGCATGTTTATAAACCCCTTTTATAGTGAAATAATCTCATCTATTCCTATTCTACATTGGAGCACTCAAAGAAGGCCAAATGATGAGGGTAGTTTCCAAACAAGTAATTGAAGAGTCATACACCAAAATTGAAGAGTTTCATGCTTTGAAGGGACATTTGTTTAAAGAGACCTTCCATGGTATATCTCATACTTCATCCCTTTGTATATTTAACTCTTTCTCTCATCTTGACACATGTTCTAGTAACTCTTGAACTTCATTCTCCTATGTCTCTCACATTTTATAAGTACTAGATTTTTTGGCTCTTGTAGATAACTTCACACCATGTTTGGTAAAGCCATATTAGTTTGATGTATTAATTTTCTTTTGAATAATAAATTAATTTTTTTTTTGAGTTCATGAACATCTTGTCTAAGCATCTAAAGTGATGAATGGTGAAGTCTAGTAATTTTATCCTTGCTTTTCCTTATCCTTTCATGTCTAGTGCAGGAAGTTCTCATTCTAATAGGTCATATAGAGTGTACCTAGAGTGTTAGACTCCCTTCAAGTCTAAAAGTTTATTTAGATATAAAAATCTAATATCTGGTCTAATTACCTTACGTTTTCTCATGCATATCACCTCTATACTGAAATACTTATGTTAAAACATCTTAGGACTTTGAATCTAGTTTTTAGGTATTATTCCTTAGTGAAAAAAGTATGATATCATTATTTAAATCCCTATGGTGTATCACCCCCTTATATTATCTTTATTTCATGCATACTTATGTCTATTTTCCCACAAGCAATCATTTATTATAGGTTATAAGCACTTCAATATGAATTCAGGGAGATAACCCTTAAACCTAAAGATCTACTTCTACTATAGGTAATCCCACATACCTAGAAGTATTACCATGTTGCCCAAATATAGAGGAGGTTTGAAAAACCTCCTCTAAGGTACAAGTTTTGGTGATAAAAATCACTAAAGTAGTATGGGGAACATACTAGTTAGTTGGTGGGGAAGCTATGTGGTGGGCCAATAAGAGGTTGGAAATTAATCTTACTTGACCACCACTACTTGGGATCAATTTGTGACTTGGCTCAAGTCAAGATGGATTCCATAGCTTTATTTTGATTATAAGCTCATGGATTTATAGAACTTGAAGCATGGAGACTTATTAGTGAATGAGTACTGGGAGAAGTTCACCAAACTTCTGAAGTACATACCTCAATACTAGGGAGAGGAGAGGTTTAGGATCAAAAAAATTATCATGGGATTGAGACCCCAGATCAGTGGAGAGGTGGACATCTATGGACCTTCTACCTTAGACTAGGTATTCAAGAAGGTAGTCAAAAAGGAACAAAATTTGAAGTCTCTTTCACAGGATAGGGACAAGTTCAAGAAATTTTTTGGAAACTCTAAAACAACTTTAAAAAATAAGAATTGAAAAAAAATGAATAGAGACTCCAAGAATTAGTTCAAAAGTTAGAATGCCAAATTCAACAATAATTTAGGCAACAAGAAACTGGGCAATGGTTTCACGGAAAACCAATATGATGATAGGAAAGGACCACCTAGAGGTTGTTTCATTTGTGGAGATGACCATTATGCTCATAACTATAATTAGGACAAGTCAAAGAACAAAGGTCCTATTCCTCTATAGGTCAGTTTTAAGCAGCGTATTCATGTAGCAGTTGATAATTGACAAGCCAAATTTCAAGCATTACCGATAAAACTATCAGGCATTTTGTTGAAACATCCAATTTCCATTTTTATATAGACAAGGGCTAAAAAATGTTTTATAGATCCTAAAATTCTTAGTAAGTTTTTTAGAGGAGATGGAGTAATAGAAAATACACGGTCAATATAATATGGGAATGACTCAAAAGTCATGATTGACAAGTGTTTAGTTGAATTAGAGATTAGGTTGCCCAAATTCACAATAGTAGTGGATTTATATGTAGTACCACTAGGGTCATATGATGTGATCTTAGGAGTCAACTATCTTGAAAAACATAAGTCCAAGGTTGACTACTACCTAAAGAAGGCTATGTGTCTGAAAGATTTTGTAAATCAGACACAAATTCAAGGTGAGAAAAGAGAGTTGAGGCTTAGGTATATTTTTGTTATGCAACTCAAGAGAGCTCAAGGAAAAGGGTGCCAAGCATTTATCATCAAGATAAATTAAATGGAGGACCTAATGAACCATCTCTCAAATATTATCCATTCCTTAGTAATTTTCATGATGTGTTTCTGGAATAATTGTCAAGATTACCTCTTAGGCATGAGTTTTATTTTTCTATCAATATCATACCGAGATCAGAACCACAATCTAAGGCATCATATATGATGACAACCACTGATTTGGTTGAATTTAAGGCTCAACTTCAAGAATTATTGTCTAAGGGGTTGATCAGGCTAAGTGTGTCACTATGGGGTGCACCAATTATCTTTTTCAAGAATAAAGATAATCCTCTTTAACTTTGCATTGATTATAGGATGTTGAACAAGGAAACTATCAAAAATAGGAATCCACTACCTCGTATAGATGATATTTTCAATCAAATTTTGGGAGAAATGGTCTTTTCTAAGATTGATCTTAGAGTAAGATACCATCAATTGAGGATAAGGGATGAATATATTCTAAAGATAACATTAAGAACTCATTATAGGCACTATGAGTTCATAGTGTTACCTTTTAGGTTCACTAATGCTCCAACATCATTCATGAATTCCATAAACAATGTATTTAGAGATTATCTATATGACTTTATTTTGGTTTATCTTGATGACATTCTTATATACTATAAGAATGAAAAGGAGCACCTTCAGCATCTGAGACTGGTTCTACAATGGTTTTAGAAGCACAAGTTATATTGTAAGTTATCTAAGTGCAAATTTTCCCAAGAGACAGTGCAATATCTCAGACATATTATCTCTGTCGATGACATCTTAGTAGATTAAGGAAAGATAAGAGCCATTTTAAAATGCCTGGTACCAAAGAATGTACATGATGTAAGAAATTTTATGGGATTAGTAGGATATTATAGTAAGTTCATTCTAAATTTTTAAAATATATCTAATTCAACTACTTCTTTGTAATGTAAGAACCAAATTTTTTTCTAGTCAGAGAAGTGTAAAATAGCTTTCTAGGAATTGAAAAGAAGACTTACTTCAGCACCAATGTTAAGAGTTCTTGACCCTAATGGTCAATTTTTAATGATCACAAATGCATCAATGTATGGAATAGGAGGATTCCTTATGTATGATGGTGTCACATTACCTTATGAATCAAGGAATATTAAACCTTATGAGGTGAACTATGCTCCTCATGACCTGAAACTTGTAATAATTGTGCATGCTTTGTAAGTTTAATGACATTACTTTTTGGGAAAACTATTTGATCTCAAGATAGATAACTTGGGACTCAATTACATCTTCACCCAATTGAATTTGAATGCTTTTTATAGACATTTCTTAGAGTTTTTATCTAATTATAATTTTAATATCAACTGTATCAAAGACAAGGAAAATAGAGTAGATGATGCCCTAAGTCATAAAAGGTCATAGCATCCAAAGATAATATTAGGATTACTTTCAAGGATCAAGTGATTAAATTATTAATAGAATATTAATTCTATGATAATATCAAAAAAACATTATTTGAGAATACTCATAACCGTTGGCATAAAAGATTTAGACTAGAGATTGATGGTCTTTTGTGTTATAATGGAAAGATGTATGTGTTATATCGAGAGAATATGTGAAGCAAAATACTAAAGGATTGCATAATTACACATATTCAAGACATATAGGAGTAAGCTCATGATAGAGCTTAAAACATTGTATTTCTAGAATGGAAACAAGAAATATGTTGTAGACTATGTGTCATGTTGTCTAGAATGTCAGCAAGTGAAAACTAGGCATGTGCATCTGATTGGGTTGTTATATCTACATGATATACCAGAATGGAAGTGGTAGGTGATTATTATGGGCTTTGTCAAAGGTTTATTGATGTCATGAAAAAATCATGATATGATCTTAGTAATAGTTAACAAACTAGCCAAGGTGGCTCATTTTATACCAAGTAATTTGATAGATGATGCACCTACTCTTGCGAAGAGGTTTGTGAAGGAAGTATATAGGTTGCCTGGATTTCCTAAGAAGATAATTTTAGATCATGATTTTAAGATGACTTATATATTTTTGGTAATTGTATTATCCCAAATGGGATATTTACTAAAACCACAATAAAACCAAAATTCACAATTCACTAACAAGACTTAAATCTGAAATTCTTATTCAAAACCCAAACTTCATTGACATACATACTCTCTTATTCTTAATTAAAACAATAAATAATGCACTCAATAAGATAGACTTGTATGAAATAGATTCAAATACTACTTTATGTATATAATAAACACTTACATAAATTGTATTACTCACAAATCTCTCCACACTTATCACAAATAACACATACTCTGCACACTGGAAATCTAAAAACAAATCCACTGGAATCCTATAAATCTTCAGACAACTCCAACATGAAATTATTCACACCACACATAGTTGCACACAACAAGTATAAATCTTCTTGAATCACAGTTGTAATTCCCAAATGGAATTACCTCACTTGAATGAGAGGGTGTTTGTCCTCAAATTCAATATGGAAATTAGGAAGGGTTTTATCATCTGAATCTCAAACCTTCATCAGGTTTTCATCCAAAGAAGAGGGAGGACTTAAACACAAGTTTAATTCTCAAATTTAGGGGTTTAAATGATATATCAAAGATGCATGACAAGGGGAGAGGCTTCATACTTATAGCTTTTAAAATAAAAGAATGGAAATGAAATAAATAAGAGGAGAGAGAAAATGGAGTGTATCATTTCACATGAAGGGACCAAAATCCAATAATGACAACTTGTCAACATGTGAAGGAATCAACAATCAAGCCTCCACTTTCAACATAATCATTTGCTTCACCTATGCCTTCATAAATTCATACACCTCTCCATGTGGAGGAGAATCAATCATGGGGAATTTTATCACTATTCACCCATGTGCTCACATGCTTCAAATATCTCCTCACCAACCCATTTTTGACTTCTTCAAACACTTCCATCATGAAGTTTCATATAAATGCACCATTTTTTCCCATGTGAAGGGGTAATAATGATGGGAACATAATTATTATTTACCCATGTGCCCACATACTTTAAACAGTGTCTTTAACAACCTTTTGACTTCTCCACCTACTAACATCATAAATCTCACAAGTAATTGTGCCACATTTATCCCTTATGCCTTCCAAAAGCAAACCCATATGGTCAATAAAGTAATTCTAATTTGTCTCCCAAGTGAAGTGGTACATCCCACTCCAACACATGCTCTTGACCCCATGTGAGGACCCCCATGGGCCATACCACCTCTTCCACAATCCATCTCACCTACTGCATCCTCACTTGCATCACCCAACACATCACTAGTGAATAGTGATAGTGAATAGTAAATCTATGAATTGTGTTGGCATAAATAGTGACTTGGTGAAGAGTGTCCCTATGAATAGTGTCAGAGGAATATTGGAATGGATAATTTTCCCACAACATAAAATTATTTTAAAGGGGACATGACAAATCCCCCCTTCCCAAAATTGCTTGTCCTTAAGCAATTTCAAATCAATATGCTCTAGAACCATGGTTTCAAGGTGTTATATCCAACTATAATTTCCATGCAGTCTTCCCCTATCCCTATCAAGTGATCTAATTTTTGCCAAATTGCATTACAAGGTGTATTATCTCTAAAATTCTTGCACAACTTATATAACTAGATTACCTCTTTGATAACCGACTGTCCTCATATATATAAATAGCAAAAGAATGTGCATGACTCACAACTTTGGTAATGCAAACTTTTAGAAAACCCACAAAGTAATGCATGATTAGACTTTTCTATGTTTGGTTAAGAATAAGCAATGAAGACATAATTGGGCTAACTTCTCTACTCTGAGCATTACCAGGTTCCCAAACAAATATTTAGAATTCTACACCATATGTCCTCTACACCACTCTAATATTCATCTAAACTATCACAACTAGGTTAGTATTCATAACATATTTAGTCATAATGGAAGTGAACTTGTCACAATATTTTCCATGCATATCTCTTGGATCCCATATTATGATGTGTAGGCAGCTTTGGACAAAAATATATGTGTCTCTTTTGTTGTAAGTAAATTTGACCCAAGATGAATTTGAATCCATTATAGTCTACCTCAGCCAAATATCTATCACAAGTCACTTCTATTTTGAAATTTCCCATAAAATGCATGATGGCAATAAGTTTATTATGATTCACATTAAAACCATTTCTTGAATTTTTCAACTTCTTGCTCTCAATGTGAATGGGGCCCCACTTTTGCATTATTATGGCCCAAATACCTTCTCTTGGAACACTGTATTCTTCCACAACTATGTGTGATAAATCTAAAATTAAACATACAAGACATGAGTGGCTTACCATGATAGACTTATTAGAAGCTCTGATAGGACCTAAGTTCCCCAAAGCTCTGACACAACTTGTCAGATTTAAGAGCACACATGATTACCATTGTATAAGCAACTTAAGATGCAGAAATAACCAGAAGAACAAATAACTATCAATGAGAAATAACACAAAATATGAGAGGCAACACACAATTGTGTTCAACTCATTACAAAGGAAATTACAATAAAGAGATCACACTCTTCTTCCACCTCTGTGAGGCTTCCTCCTCAAGGGCTCCTAGTAATCTTCCCTCCTGAGTAATCTTCTCTCAATAGGTCACAACACACAGCTAGCACAAGCTGTTGTTCACCTCATTGTACACCTGTACAATTGAGTACGAACCGGTACTCCAAGTAGATCTCACCATGATCCTACTCCTTGATGTATTGTTTTCACCTTGGATCTTGCTCCCCCACCGATCTCCTTTTGACCCTCGCATACACACACCCCAGCAGACTAACCTGATCTTACTTATCACATGTAGATCTCCAGCATGATCCTGCAACACCCTGCATATCAAACCTGATCTTACATACATGAATAATCCTACTTGATTCTACCATGGGAAGAACTCTCCAAGTTCTACAAGCTCTCCACTTAATAATACAGCCCATGAGTCTATTATATAGACCTCATGCATACAATGATTAGACTTGCAGCTCAAGACTCTAACTGGTCTTCATCATGCAAACAACGCATTCACTTAACTGACTGTTTGTCAATAGTAGTTCTAGAATCGCCACATGTGACTGACGTCGATCCCTGTCTGACTGGAGATGACCGATGTTGGCCGATCCCTGTCGATGTCGATTTCCTTCTACACTGTCCTCTGACCGACGTCGGTTGTGGCCTGCCGACGCCGGTGACTGTCCTGCTCAGAAACCTCCATGTTTGCCTAAGGTGAAGCTTTTAGCTCCACACCCTAACAATCTCCCACTTGGAGATAAATAGATGCACTTGTACCTAAACCAGTACTTTGTCTAATCTGCATCCTGGCTTGTATTCCTCTTCAAGCTCCCACTTGAAGACTACCCACCACACTCCTTGTGGTGTTAATCCTGTGCCTGAATTTCTTCATTCTCAGCTTACCTTCTTCTGCGGTTGCTATACTCCCACTCAAACAACAACCCCTATGAGTAACCTGTAATCAAAAAACCACTAACCAGATCTGGGCCATCTGTTAGTCAAACTCGCTCTGAGAACATCTAACCTCGCTCTAATACCATTTGATAGGACCTAAGTTCCCCAAAGCTCTGACACAACTTGTCAGATATAAGAGCACACATGATTACCATTGTATAAGCAACTTAAGATGCAGAAATAACCAGAAGAACAAATAACTATCAATGAGAAATAACACAGAATATGAGAGGCAACACACAATTGTATTCAACTCATTACAAAGGAAATTACAATAAAGAGATCACACTCTTCTTCCACCTCTGTGAGGCTTCCTCCTCAAGGGCTCCCAATAATCTTCCCTCTTGAGTAATCTTCTCTCAATAGGTCACAACACACAGCTAACACAAGTTGTTGTTCACCTCATTGTACACCTGTATAATCGAGTATGAACCGGTACTCCAAGTAGATCTCACCATGATCCTGCTCCTTGATGTATTGTTGTCACCTTGGATCTTGCTCCCCCATTGATCTCTTTTTGACCCTCGCATACACACACCCCAGCAGAACAACCTGATCTTACTTATCACATGTAGATCTCCACCATGATCTTGCAACACCCTGCATATCAAACCTGATCTTACATACATGAAGAATCCTACTTGATTCTACCATGGGAAGAAATCTCCAAGTTCTACAAGTTCTCCACTTAACAATACAGCCCATGAGTCTATTATATAGACCTCATGTATACAATGATTAGACTTGTGGCTCAAGACTCTAACTGGTCTTCATCATGCAAACAACGCGTTCACTTAACTAACTGTTCATCAACAGTAGTTTTGGAACTGCCATAGGTGACCGACGTTGGTCCCTGTCTGACTGGAGGTGACCGACGTCGGCTGATCCTTGCCAATGTCAGTTTCCTTCTGTACTGTCCTCTAACTGACGTCGGTTGTGGCCTATCGACGCCGGTGACTGTCATGCTCAGAAACCTCCATGTTTGCCTAAGGTGAAGCTTTTAGCTCCACACCCTAACAAGCTCCTTGTGTTTTATCCATACATACATGAGATATTTTCTTTATCCTTTTGATTAAGGGTGTTGCCTTATGTGAAAATCCCTTAACAACCCTTCTATCATATCTACATATACTAAAGAGCTTTCTCAACAAGGTTAGTGTGGTGGGAAATGCCCAAACTAGAAATAATTGAATCCTTCTCTGATCCATCTATTCTACCATAATTTGAGAGTGGCTACAACATTGAGTGTTATGACCACAAACTTAACGTAAACCAAGAGGCCATAAGAAATTATCTTGTGCACATGTCCCTTGAAAACACTAATCTGATGGTAGTTGGTTCTCAAATCATTCATTTAAAAATAAATCATGATGATGGCATGCTTAAAATACTTACCATGACAACAAAAATATTCATATTATATAGTGTAAAGTAAATTCATGCCCTTACCCTTTATTTCATACTTTGTATTGTACTCATAGGAATGATTGAAATGCTTATCATTTTCTCCCTTGATGAGGTTAAACAAACTAACCCCTTCTTTACCCTGGTATATCAAATAGTTAGTCAATCTACTTTGCAACCCATATATTATTCTCTTTACCCAAGCATGATGTATATTTACACCTTGATACATGATATAAAAATATTTGCACAAAGTGGTAAAAATCTTATTTTCCTTTTTGAATCCTCCTTCATCTATCCAAATATCTTTGGGGATCAAAATATTATAAATGAAATCATAATTTATTACCTCTTTTTCCTTGGGCTGAAAACTCCTCCAAAAAGTGACTGAAATTTTTTCTTTCTTGGATTCTAAATCCAAAGTGTAACCTCCCACAAAATGCACACCATTCAACCTCCAAGTTTTTATAAATACTTCAATACTCATGATTTATAACTCTTGTTCACCAAAAATAATGACTAATTTTATTCCCTTCATGATGCTAATAATTTGTCTTATCTCCTCCTTCATGAATCCTGCAACTTGTTTTTAGCTTGATACCCAAAGCATGATAACAAACTTAGTCACAAAATTTTGAGCATTAAAAAGGCACTTAGTTTTCTTACCCAAATATAGCATCAAGATTCCCATAGGGATTATCTTCATTTGTTCATCATCCATGATCTTGTTTTCCCATAAGTGATTTATAACCCTTGAACATGGATCCTTCACAATGTGGTTAGAGAACACATAAAACTCTAAGTGTTTCCTCATGGACTTCCCTCCAATCCAAATTCAAAATAAGGAGAACTCAATAGTAATATCAATGCCTCTATTTAATTTTACTCCTAAAATATTACTTGGATCCCATTTGAAAACATAATGTGAAATGCAAAACAAGGAGTCCTCATGCTCTATACTGTAAGTTGTGCCTCTCACTTTATCACCCCTTTGTGCATTTGTTGCATGATGAAGAAAATTTTGTAGTGGCATAAGAGGAAACAATAAATATAAAATATGATCATTATTCTCATACCTTAGGATACCAATATTGAGCTCATCCACCTTGTTATTCTGATAACCAACCATTATCTCACCCATTGAAAGTTTGGAGGTTAGTTCAAGTTCATCCATCTTGAATCCTTTGCATATATCAAATAAATCTCCTTCCTCTTGGATCATATTACCCTTTTATTGACACATACAATCATTATAAGCCAAAAAAATATCTTCTATTTCCAAACAAGGTTTACCTTTAATCAGCATGTTGGATTTGGCCAAAACACCAAGATCCCACACCATTAAGTATGAGACATCTTGCTGTTGAGAGAAAGGATCTCCCTTCCACTTTGTACCTTCTTCCTTTCAATATCATTAGAATAATTCTCATCATGACATAAATTTTGTAATGACATCATATGCAATAAATCCTTGTTCCTACTAACATCCTTATTTCTCAAGTTGTAGTAAAAAAAGCAATCAAAATGTTTAACTCTATCAACTGATTTGAAAGTCTCCAAAGGATTTGTATTATTAGTAGTATCACCCTTCTCAACATAAATATAATAATTCTCAACTGGGGCATCATTCTTGACATCATGCTCATCAACATGGATATTTAGTAGGCCATTCTCATACAACCTTGGCTCTTCCTTGATTTCTTGAGAATATTCTTCTCATACATCAATACTATCGTATTCTAAGGTATGGCATGCCATTGGTTTCAATATTTCTTCCTCTTGTAAGAAAAATTCTCTTCAAAATATTCTATGGTAGATTCATCCAAGCTTTACTCTCTCTCATCTTCTTGTAAGATTGTTTTCTCCTCTTTGTGTGCACTTAGATGCACAACCTCTTGAGGCTCGATTTCTACCTTTTCTTCCTCTTTCATTAGAGATTATATTTCAGCCAATTTTTCATCCTCCTCTAATTTCTTGGAGATCTTCCCTTCAACCCTCCTTATGTTCCTTATGTAATCTACGAGACCCTTTTCTCTAGGATGTAAAATTTCCATGAGATTCAAGTATTCATCAAAAGAGACTAACATTATAGAATCATTAGTATGTGTTTGGTACTGATCTATAACTTTGATGCCATCTCATTCATAGTTATATACCCTAGCAATATCTTGTACATAGTTTTATATCCTCAACAACACGTCTTGTAAAGGATCTACTTCTTATACATTTGGTAAGAACATAGATTTACAATTATTTTTTAATCTTGGATGTAATTTATTCAACTCTTTTCTCCAGTAACTGATTTCCCTATCACTCAAAAGAATCAAACAAACAAAACCTATAGGATGTCAATATCACCATCTTTGATACCATTGTAATATCCCAAATGGGATATTTACTAAAAACACCCAGAACCATAATAAAACCAAACTTCCAAATTAACTAACAAGACTCAAATCTTAAATTCTTATTCAAAACCCACACTTCATTGACATACATACTCTCTTATTGTTAATTGAAATAATACATAATGCACTCCATAACATAAACTTGTATGAAATAGATTCAAATATTGATTTATGTATATAACAAACACTTACATAAATTGTATTACTCAAAAATCTCTCCACACTTGAAAATATGGTAAAATGACAAATAACACATACTCTACACACTATAAATCTGAAAACAACTCCACTATAAGCCTATAAATCTTCAAGCAACTCCAACATGAAATTATGCACACCACACACACTTGCACACTACAACTCTAAATATTATTGAAGCACATTTTTTTAATTCCCAGATGGAATTACCTTACTTGAATGAGAGTGTTTTCATCCTCAAATTAAATATGGAAACTAGGAAGGGCTTCATCCTCTGAATCTCAAACCTTCATTGGTTTTTCATCCAAAGAAGAGGGAGGAGTTGAACACAAGTTCAATTCTCAAATTGGGGGGTTTAAAAGATATATCAAAGATGCATAACAATGGGAGAAGCCTAATACTTATATATTTTATACTAAAAGAAGGTAAATTCAATAAATAAGAGGAGAGAGGAAATGGGGCATATCATTTCACATGAAGGGACCAAAATCTAATAATGACAACTTGTCAACATGTGAAAGAGCCAATAATCAAGCCTCCACTTTCAACATAATCATTTTCTTCACCCATGGCTTCATAAATTCATCTAGCTCTCCATGTGGAGGATAATCAATCATGGGGAACTTTATCATTATTCACCCATGTGCTCACATGCTTCAAATATCTCTTCACCAAGCCATTTTTGACTTCACACACTTCCATCATGAAGTTTCATATAAATGTGTCATTTTTGCCCATGTGAAGGGGTAATAATGATGGGAACATAATTATTATTTACCCATGTGCCCACATGCCTTCAAGAGTGTTTTTAACAACCTTTTAACTTCTACACCTACTCACATCATGAATCCCACAAGTAATTACACCACATTTCTACCTTATGCCTTTTCCTTCAAATGCAAACCCATGTGGTCAATAAAGTAATTCTAATTTGTCTCCCAAGTAAAGTGGTATGTCCCACTCCAATCACATTCTATTAACCCCATGTGAGGACCTATGTGGACCATGCTACCTCATCTATAATCCACCTCACTTGTTGCATCATTATTTATATCACCTGCCACATCACCAGTAAATAGTGATAGTGAAAATTAAATTTGTGAATAGTGTTGGCATGAATAGTGACTTGGTGAATAGTGTCCTTGTGAATAATATCATCAAAATATTAGAATGGCTAATTTTCCCACAACATCAAATTTATTTCAAAGGGGAAATGATAGTAACTTTGAATTCAACTTTGGATACACAACTAAATTTTAGCACTGCATATCACCCAGAGACTGATGGATAGACTGAGAGAGTTAATTAGGTGTTATAGGATATTCTTCATATTTATTACATAGATCAACAATAAAAGTGTAAATATTATATTTCATTGATTGATTTTGTATATAATAACTCATACTAGTTATCTTTGAAGATGGCACCATTTGAGGCACTATATAGAAGAATTTGAAGGACACCAATCAGTTGGGACAGGTCAGAGAGAAGAGTAGTCTTTGGCCCTAAGATTATTTCAAAAATAAAAGAGAAATTTAGATTAATCAGGCATAGATTGGTTTGAGGCTAATGATAGGAAGAAGATTTATGCTAATATGAAGAGGATAGATAGGCAATTTTTAGTAGGTGATAAAATATTCTTGCAGGTTAATCCATAAAAGAGTTTGATTAAATTTGAGAAGTCAACAAAACTATTACCGATATGTGTGGGACCCTTCAAGGTGTTATAAGTGGTCAATCATATAATTTATAGGTTTGAATTACCAGTATCCCTAATTCTATTACATAATGTCTTCCATATTTCTTATCTTAAAAAGTATATAGTTGATCCTACGCATGTATTAGATTGGAATGTTTTGTAGGTTTTGGATCCCAAGGTGGTCATGGTAGAAATAATCAAAGTAATTGACACTTGAAATTTTTTTTTGCATAATAGAGAGATGTCACAGTTCAAAGTTCTGTAGGACCAATACTCTAAGGATAGTTCTACTTGGGAGGAGTATGATGAGTTCTATAGGCAATTTCCATATTTATTTGCTTGATTTGATACTTTATACTATGTTATTTTACGTTAAACAATGTTTTTAATTCATAACTAATGTTTGAATAAGAGTCATCTGGGATAATCACTAGCTTTATGGGGAAGGATGTTACATCTCAATTTCTCGCTAAAAAAAATTAATTGATTATCCATAGATATTTATAATTGACAATTTGATTTGGTATTTATTAACTAAGCTTTGAGATATATGCTATTATAGGATAGTTGGATATTTATTACGTTACATGATTACATTTCTATGAGTTAGCTATAGTGTATATTTTTATAGCATTGTCATGTTGATTTGTTATTTCAGTTATATTTTATGATGTATGTGTATCATGGTATTATGGTCTAACTAACTACTTGTTGTGAGTTTGACATAGGAGAACTCATCCCTCAGAGCGTGATGGAGGGAGAGCATCATCAGAGAGGGTGACATAGATGGAGATGTTGGAGGATGATAGAGAAATCAGCTAGAACCTTGCACACACTACATTAATAATTTATGTTAGGTGCATAGTGGAATGGTTAGCATAGTGTGTTTTGATGTTTTTTGCATTAGATATTTATTTATACATGGTTGATAACATAGTTTAAATGGTTATATAGATTTCATATTGTGTGATTTACTTGTGTGACCATTAATGCCTTTATAAATGTGATTTGTATAATTAGATTAAATTTGAGTTTATTAATTTATGAATTAATCATTAAATCATTTGAAGTGCTAATTTAATTAGAAAATATATGGATTCTTAAAATTATAAATTCTTAAAATAAATAAAAAGGGAAGAAAATTTAAAAAAATAATAAATAAAGAGAAATGAAAAGGTTTAAATTTAGGAAAAATAAAAGAGGAATATATGAATAATAAAAAAAAAAGTAAAGAAAAACAAAGAAAAATAAGAAAAGGGAAAAAATATTAAAAGAGAAAAGATACACCCTTCTCATGAAAGGAAAAAAATATAAAGAAGAAAGGGGTGTAGGAGAGAAGGGAGGCGTAGAACAGAGGACAAGAAAGCAGAGAGAGAAGCATGGAAGGGAAGAGAAGCCAAGTAAGCTTGAACAACAGTACAGTTCTAGATAGGCAATGCAATTAGTTTCTTTTGTGTGTTCATGTTGAATTTTTGGTTGAAATCTATCTACATATATATGATTATGAGTTGTATAAATAAAAACCTATATACATGTTTAAATCAAACCCAATATATAGGGTGACTTAACATAGAGGTTGATCTACTTATAGAAGAAAATTACAATGAGCAAAGAGATATAATATTCAGTGAACCAAAACAAATTAGTAGCTATGTTATTACTATCAACTAATGGAGGATGTAATATTACTATCAAAAAATTAGTAACAATTTGTCTTTGTTAAGATACATATACGGATGTACATTTAATATCAGCAATCTGTAATCTATGAATATTAATAACATGGTTATAAATCTGAGTTATGTGATCTGTTATGTTAGTAGGAAGGCTATATATTAATAATCTATATATGTATATGTGCAAGAATCACATATCAATGAACTCTTACTTAGAAAGCTAAGTCATTATATATGTAGTGCATCAAGTAGTCAGATTTATACAATCGATATACTTGAAAACATAATGTCATATTTGTATACATTCATATATGGCATAGTTCATCTATATATATATATATATATATATATATATATATATATATATATATATATATATATATATATGTTACATTAATGTTATGTGAATGGATACATAGGTATTCCACCCATTGATATAGGGTGATATCTTTAATTAAGCAGAAAAGAAATTGAATTTAAAATATGTAACAGCATGTAACTATATATTTGAATTGTAATCCATTTATATAATGGTTTAATACAATATTTAGTGGTTCGATCTAGGGTGATATGTAATTCAAAGTAACGTTAGGGTGATATATAGTGGTTTCATATGTTTTAATTCTTTTAATTCCCTTTTAATCTTTAAATTGGTAGTATGCAAATACATTATGGTGTTGTGATATTTTGTACAATTGTATACTTTAGAATCGGGATTTGACTTTTAATAGTAGGCAATTATTGATGATAGTAATATAACATAAATACTATCAGATGTTATTGTAACAATGATCGTAACAAACTCAAAATAAAATAAAGCTTAGTGGATCACTCTAGGACAATGGATAAACATCAGGATATTCCCAGTTTAAGTTTTAAACTCATAACTTTCTAATCACCAACAATTTAGTATAGGTTGATGTTTTGTCCCTATTAAATAATATGAGAATCTAGGGAAAAAGAAGGCTATTATGATTGTTAGTAAATGTAAACTTAATAAATATACCCCATCGTTGCCTATTCTATATTTATGAATAAGGATTGTTTATAATCTCTGATTTATAGAACTCCTAATGTTAGGGATGTCATATAATTTTGAACTCAGGTTACGGGCATATGACTTGTGGCTTCTCATATAAATATTTAAATGGTTAAGTTTCTTTATACCTACATAGAGGTAGTTATAGTATACCAAAAATCATAAAATAGCCTTGATAAAGCATGGGAAGCATATATAGCTCGAACGTAGTCTTTTATTTTAAGCTTTATGATATGTATGGGATAACTTATCATATATAGATTGTGAATCAAAATACGTATTATGAAAATATTACTATAATAAGATACATATTAATTAATTAATTAACTTAAATGGTATGCTTAAAAAGAATATAGGTACATCTATGCCTAATTAGCTTATACTTGTACATAGGGGTGTGTTCCTCTAATTATAATTCCATTGGTGGTTCAAAACTATATTATAGATTTATGTATAATAAAATCTTATTTATGAATGCATATAACCCCCAAAAAGTATAACAAATGCTAGAATGGAATATTATATGTTTCGTGAAAACTGAGACTTTCTTGCTATAACTATTTGTTTAAACAAAATCTTATGCTTTCATTGATTTATAATTACTTTATTATGATTGGTTGTGGTATTTAGTAGTTGTGCTTAAGAGCACTAGAATATGATAATATGGGTTATCATAAGGTGTGTTATATTTTAAAATTACTTACATTAATTAGAAATTTTTGTTAGATGTATATTATATCCAGATGGTATACATTGTAGTTATTATTTCTATTATTTATGTGATAAATAATATTGTGAGATTCATTCATACATTTGATAGAATAAATGTATGCATTTAAATTATTCATATGCTGAGAATGTTATATGATTTCTAGTAGGATGTAATCTATATGAATATATTGGTTATACTATGTTAGCCAAATCTCACATTGTTGATATTGAGTAAACAATGAGACAAATTTTACTAGCTTACTAGCATCACAATGCCAGATGAAGGTAATTTGATCAAGTGGTGTGTATGAATTTGACTAATCATATAGATCATTCACTAATTGAAAACTTTGGCCAAAGTAATTTTAGTGAGACATTGTCACTTCATGAGTATGATTTACATATTTATGTAATATCTTGATTATAATGGGTTTTTTAATGATACACCACATGTTTAGTTTTAAAAATCATACAACACACAGGTACTAGCTTATCTCTTTGGATTATCATGCCATCACTATTACTCATACATGAAGGGAGGTCCATTCCTTGATAAGATTTGTATGGGGTATCATTGGTCCTTGGTTAGTGTGGAAAAGCACTCAGATGATGTTCTCCCTCCCCACAATAGTATTTACTTGGAGACAACACTTGAGATTGCCATAGATACTAGAGTCTGGAGAACTTATACTCTGTGGAGCCATATATATATATATATATATATATATATATATATATATATATATATATATATTGTATTGTATTTAATATTAAAATATTATCATGATGAGTTGTAAATACTTATTTTTTGTGTATTGATAGCAGTGTCTATAGGCATGTACCCACTATGGTTGATTATTTATAATTACTTTCTATATTCGGTTATGATGTGTTTTTGTATGATGATAGTGATCAGTGATGTATAATGTTGCATGTTTCATTTATAGTTATCACACTTAGATTATTTTATATGGTCACTAAGTAGATTCTCATAGTGTAATCTAATGAAAGTATATGTTGTTTTAAATTTTAAAAAAATATGTATTTCTAAGTAGATCCTAGTGGGAATGTTTCACCTGGAATGCAATATCATATCTCTCCCTTTCATCAAATAGGTTGATATAACATGACTTCTTCCAAAAATATATGATTCTAATGCATTCTAAAACTATCACATGGAACTACGCCATATTACAAACCAATGCATCACCTTGAAACATAAGATGCAAGATTTGATAGAGGCCAACATCATTGATGTGGGCACACCCACAAAGACACCCAAAGTTCAACAAATGGAAGCCAAGGCATTGAAAATATTATCAAATTTGTTTCTAAAGAATACAACTAATGAGGTAGGGGGAACTTTAGGTGTTCACTATACATATCAAGCACATCCACCACCAATGTCATATCACACTACTATAAAGGATGCACACCCCCTACATAATATCATTGGTGTGTATCATACTATAGTACTAGCTATATGACTCATCGCTTTTTTAGAGTAAGAGATCATTGATGATGATTTGGATTTATATACACTCTTTGTATGAGCCTACATTGATCATCATCTTATTTAGAGTGTTATGGTTGACAATGGGTCAAGTATTAATATGTGCAATATCACACTTATACAATATTTGGGTATTCAGAACAAGACATTTCTTCTATCAACACAATTATTTGTGGTTTCAGTGGCCTTGCTTAGAGCTCCATTAGAGATTTTACTTCCACTATAAGTTGGACTAGCACATGTGGCCACTAGATTCTTAGAAGTACCTAGTGCAAGCACATTTGACGTGTTATTGGATAGGCCATGGATATAGTAGCTATGGTCCATTCCATCCACCGTGCACAGATGCCTCAAATATATATACATTCTAATCAGGTGTTCACAGTTGAGGGTATTTCATATGAATATCCTTTACCTATCCCATAAAAAGCCACACCATAGCTATCAATTATAGTTTCGAGCATAGTTCCTATCAGTACACCAAAGAGTTCAATGGATCCACCAGTGCAGGTGAGGTCTAATCCTACAGTGTTACCATATATGCATACTCTCCCATGGATACCATTATTAGAGAGATCCATGTATCAGAGAAATGTTTTAGATTTTATAGCACCTCCCTCTAACCCTTTCCTTCTGAGATTAGTGTTATTGAGTTCTTAGGGTTCTCAACATAAGGCACATTTTCCATTCACAACATCTTCTACTATATGGGTCCCTAAGACCCCTACTATTCATTGAACACCCTAGTTAATTTCACAGATTTCTGTCACCACTTCATAGGTAGTGCCAACAATATATCACTTAGTATAGTAGGTTTTGAGACCTTAATTACTTTTTCATACAACATGCATGATCATTTTTCCTTTATTTGACACAAACCACATTGATAGTGAGTCTCCCATGAGACTCATTGGTTAGTATGTTCATCCCTTCTTGTTCACACTTTCCCTATTTTTTGTTCCTTGTATATAGTTTCATTTTCATGTTGCTTATGGATAGCTTATATCTAAAAAATAAAAAACAATATAATATGTCAAAACACAAAAACATTCAAATATTTACTTAAAAATACAAAATTTTATATTGTAGTAATTGCCATGTTTACAATTCTTATATTTTCCATACACTAGATATGTTAGTTATCTTAATATAGTCAATTTTTATCATACATACATGCTACACTTATTATTGTTTAGAGTTCCCAGATTCTTATAGGACCCAAGTCCACTACACAGATCTAGATTTTCTACTATCTACCCATTGGGGGCATATACATAGATACACGAGTTCTTCATGTGATACATTTGCCCATTTGGGGGTATCCTATACATAGTTTTGATTGATAGGTTACATATTTCTAAAGTCTACATCACATATTTAACATTGTTATATCTTGATATTGATCATCCTACACCTACTTAGATGCATTACCGACTACTACTACTCTAGACTTAGCCTATGTACATCTTAGCTCTTATACAGGTGTGTACCACATCTTCATGCATAATTTCATTTGTAAATTTCTTATTTTAGATTTGATTATGTCTCTATAAGTTTTATATTATAGGGCATATGCATATGCCATTCCTCTATGGATCTACACCACTTCTTTTCATTATATGTATGCTTTGGACATGTGCCCATGTCCTTGTGTGTGCCTTCCTAATTATGTATGCAGACATTTGAACATGTCTTTTTAAGCCAACTTATTTACATATGTGGATATTTGAACATGTCCTTGTATGCCTTGCTTTCTTAGATTTAGTGACATGTGCCCATGTCCCTTGTATGGTGTCCCCCTAGCCTACTTTTCATGCCTCATGTGTGTTGTATGTATGTTTTCTTATGTGTGTCATGGCCATGACACTTGTCTCTTGCTTAATACACACTCCAATTTTATATGCCAAAAGGGAACTCATGCATCTCTCCTTCTTACTTAGGTGCCATGATAGACATCATACCCCATCTCCCTAGGTACCTACTTAGTTATTACTCAAATTTATTGTTCATAGACATTGTTATATCTATCTTGACAACCTTGTGAATGCTAGATCTAGCATACATCGCACATTACAAACTTATGCTTAGACTATCTTACATTCTAATGTTATGTATGCACATTATATTGATTTATTACACATATATCATATATGCTCCAATTAACACACATTTTTCAACATTTTTTCTTTTAAGGATAGTTCTTTCACAAGTTCAACAACTCCCCTAAAAAGGGGGGGCATTCATAGGGGTTTGTCATAAAGATCAAGTTATCTGAATGCATTTAAATTACAATATTTAGCACACAGGCTCAGTGACATATAAATCAAATTAAGAAAAACAAAGTGAGAAATAGTGATAGAAATCAATTTTAGTTACATAGAAATCAAAACAGTTGGACATTCGTGCCCAAATTAGGACAATAGTGTCATAGGGCACTACTTTCCAAGATATGGCACTATTGTCCAGTAGCCTTAGTTTTAGGAAATTATAGATTGTCTAAAAAGGTACAATAGGTACAGTCCAAGTTTGCACATATTTAATTATAGATTATCAGTTTTGGCTCAGTTTAGCTCAGATTCAGACCAATTTGTCTATATTGGGGGCATCATGTGTGACATGATCATTCCCATTTTAGTTTAGATGCTCATATATAGACTATTGCAATTCAATCCAAAATCCATATACTTAGATATTAGATTTGGGAGCATGTGCATGACACATTATTTTTGTATGCTCACTTATACACTGATTAATTAGATGGAATGATAAACTCCATGGTATTCTTTATGTTGTACACATCAAACACCATATTTTAGGTTACACATCAGATTCATGCCTTACTTCATCTACAGTGGTTGGCATTCACGAGTGGATCAAAGTCACCTAATATTCTCGAGTGGTTGTAGAGCTGACATACATAGTTTCAATTATAGTTTCACATATCCAGTTACATCACGTAATTTTAGTTTCAATTGCATCTACTACATATGGGTAGGCAATGATGGAGTCATAATCTACTTGAGTTCTTGAACCACCTACATGAGAGGGTTGGACATACCATCAATCCAATCCAAGCTATTCATAGGTCATGATCCACCAAGAAGGGGTGGCCAATGATGGAGTCAAAATCGGATTGAGTACTTGAATCGCCTACATATGGGAATTGATCAAGCCATCAACTCAATCTAAGTTATTCACTAATTAATCACTATCTACATGCACACATATAAGTTGTCACTAGGTTTATGCATTGGTTTTTGTACCCAGTGAGGTGTATTAATCCATTCCTCTCTCTTATCTCTTTACTAAGTATTGTCTTTATTTTTTGATATCTCTTAAGTAAGGATTGATCTATGCACGTTTCATTTATAAGATACAAAATGGAACATGTTTTACATACTCAGATCTAGGTTCACGGTCTTCACTTCTTAGGTAAGTCTAGGTACACTTCTTTTTCCTTTATTTTAGTCATTTTGCTTTGTTGTATTTCTAGAATAAAGGGGGTAAATGTAATCACATTAAAATGACACTTGAGTGCTAAGAGTGTTACTTGAGACCATCCATCTCTAACTTATCCCTAGATCTATTTTAGGGCTTATTTAGACACTTATCTAGCCTTCATGCAGGCTACATGTGTCCCTAAACATCCCTAAAGTAGTCTTAGACCCCCACTTTGACATTTTAACCCTTAGTGCCTCAAGTTCTGTCACCTGGATACTAACACCATAATAGGGACAATAACGCCCCATGGTGCTAGTGTCCCCAAATTGGCACTAGTGTTCTTTTCCCTCCTTTTATTACCAATGAATATATTTTTAAATGACTAACACCTTAGGATTGGCTTAGACCTCTTTTAATAATCACAAAAGCATTAGAACAATATATATACATGACTTTTATCCCTCTAACCACTAGATGGAAATCATATGCAAATTACACAAACAAACTCAAAACAAGTTGTGCACAATCAAGATTATCAATCCCTATTCTTCTCTACTTCTGCATATAACCATTTACAAGATTCCTAAGCTCAGATTACTCAGGTTTCTAATCTCAAGCATATTCAAAGCAATTAAGCCAACATTCATACTAGCTTCATTTGCACTTGCACCAGCACTTAGGTGGGGATAACTACATCAGGCTTGATCCCTCTTTGAAGTATTGGTATATTATAGTTTGGAAGATAGACATTTTTCTATGTCAACATATGGATGAAACTTATCCCATATAATGTACACCTACACATGGCTATGCTAGATCTAGAATTGACATATAAATGTAACAGCTATCTAAAATGATGTGCATCAATTATATCAAAGTAGAGATAACAAAATCATCGTCTTAATTCTTCACTCCTTTTAATGAAAATTTTCAAATTTATTGTGTTCAAAATCTCATTAGTGCTCATTATTTAAAATTCAGATTCACCTTTGAAAAGATAAAAATTGAGTCACCCACATTGTGGAAATTATTCTACATCCATCTCTTTGGTTTATAACCTATCAAGAACATAAATGGCCTTTGAGAACAAGATTTTGGTTGCTCCCATCACTAAGGTAAGTTTAATTATGTATTAGTTTCTTTGACAAGTCTAGGTAAAGTTTTGCATGCCTTTGTCATAGTTTGAAATGGCCCTTAGGATTTGTAAACAAGTCCCATAACTTACTTGAATGTTTTTATTTGAGTTTGGGTTTTGTTTTATGTACATGTATTATTTTTTATACTTTTAAATAATATGTATGAATGGGGTTTAAAATTTTGTTAATAGAAATTCTAGGGCATTAAGGAGAGAGTGAAGGGTTTGGGTGTTGAAGATAAAGTTCAAGCAACAACATAAAAGTTAAAAGAAGGGTGATGATGGTGTTGCTCCTATACACGAGGATGAGGAGAAGGAAAAAAAGGAATCAAATGTATAATGAGAGTTCTATAACTGACAATGCAGAAAAGAAGAAAATTGACAAGGATGAAGTCTCTATAACAATGGTAAGGAGGAGAAGAAGGCAAAAGAAGTTGCAATTTCAAGTGTAGATCAGAGGTCATATGTTGGAAATGAAGGGATGACAAAAGATGTTCCAACTATAATTGTTCATGAGATTCATCCCAAACAACAAACTTCGTCTTAAGGGATCTTTTACCTTATGGAAACCAAGGTTTTGAAACACCTTAACACATATTTTAAACTATTATGAACAAATATTTTAGAATATTATATACTTCCATTATTCATTCTCATCTAATGTAATGCAAGCATTATAATTTACTAAAGATTGGGTTTCGTCATGACACATGCCATGCGCCACCTGCTAATTGTTTTGATCTAGGACAAACCCTAGTATACCCCACCTATCATTTTGTCTTATTCATTTATTGTTGTTTGATATGATTAACATAATATGTTTAGTGAATACGATTTACACTAATATATGTTTAGACAAAAAAAAGTGTTGATTTGTATGGCATTGCCCTACCCACCATTTAGTCATTATTTGAGCTCACGTGAAAAGGCAAGTCTCCTCACACAATTCATTGTTGCTCAACACGTTTCGAAGTACGATTGTTGATTTACACTCTTTATCTTTACAAAATCCTATTTTACCAAAATAAAATATTATATCCCTTCCGACATAACTTACCCCTTTGAGCAATTAATTGTATTAATTTTTTTATGTTTTGCTCGTAAATAAGTGGATATGAATATGGATGAATATGGATATGGATAGTAATTTCGAAGAGAAGGATTTGTGTTTAATTACTAGTGTCATCTGAAAGGATATAGAAGTAAGCTGAACTTCCATTCATCTAGGGCTCATAAGCTGTTGGGAGTTGCAAATATGGAAGTGGTACTCTCACTTCCATCGTGTTCCTTTCACAGTGAATACATATATGGTGCCAACACGAATGTAACTACTGCAACTATTTCGAAACATCGCAACATAGTATCAAAACTCAAATCAAAGGCTAAATCCACAACCAGTCTATGTACAGAGGATTTTTTCACGGACTCTATTATCAAATCCTACGCTTCTCTCCTGAAGGCATGTACCACAATCAAACAACTCAAAAACTACCATGCCCAATTACTACGAACTGGTTTTTACGAGAATGCATTTCTATTTAACAAGCTTGTCAGCATCTACGCCATGACTGGCAGCATCGAGGATGCACGCCTTCTGTTTGACAAAATGCGCCAACCAAAGGTTTTTGCATGGAATGCCATGATCAGAGGATATGCTAAAAAAGGTTTCCCCGATGACGCTCTTTCATTTTATTGTGAAATGCATAAGGCAGGCGTGCAACCGGACAGTTATACTTTTCCCTTTGTTTTCAATGCATGTGCTGCTTTATTAGCTTTGCAAGATGGAAAACAAATCCATGCACACATAATATGCAGCGGGTTTGAGCTGGATGTTTATACGGAGACTGCACTCATAAACATGTATGCAAAATGTGGGTGTATAGAATTTGCACGTCAAGTGTTTGACAAAATGTCTAAACGAAATGTGGTTGCTTGGAATGCAATGATTGCTGGTTATAGTCGGAATGGACATTGTGACGATGCCTTGCTGCTTTTTCAGGAAATGCTGGTTAATCAAACCAAACCCAATTTGGTCACTGTTTTGAATGTGATTCCTGCTTGTGTAAGTTTGGAAACTCTGGAACTTGGAAAACTGGTTCATTCCTATGTTATTAGATGTGGATTTGAGTTAGATTATGTTGTTGAAACGGCACTTATAGGCATGTATGCTAAGTGTGGGAGTAAAGAGTCTGCTCGTTGTGTATTTGATAAGATGTCTAGAAGAGATGTAATTTCTTGGAATGCTATGATTGCTGGGTATGCACAATGTGGAGAGGACAGTGAGTCTCTGGCACTGTTCAAATATATGCTTTTAACAGGTCAGAGACCTAATGGAATTACTATTGTGAGTGTTCTCCCTGCATGTGCCTATTTAGGAGCCTCGCAACTGGGCAAGGGAATTCATGGTTATGTGATTAAACATTGTTTTGAGGCTGATGTTTCTGTGATAACTTCCCTAATTGACGTGTATGCAAAATGTGGGAGCATAGAGATGGCACAACAATTATTTAATAACATGTTCACGAGAGATGTGGTAGCCTGGAATGCACTGATTTCTGGCTATGCACATAATGGATATGCAAAGGAAGCCTTGACACTGTTTAACCAAATGCAATTGAGTGATGTCAAACCTAACTTGGTTACCATGGCAACCGCTGTTTCTGTATGTACTAACTTAGCAGCTCTGCAACATGGTGAATGGATTCATGCTTACATCATTCAAAGTGGTTTTGAGTCAAGTATTTCTGTTGGAAATTCACTCATAGACATGTATGCCAAATGTGGGAATATAGATACTGCACATAAGGTGTTTGATAAAATGTCTCCAAGAGATTTGGTTTCATGGAATTCATTGATTTCAGGGTATGGAATGCATGGACAGGGTGAGGAAGCCCTTGCACTTTTTTGGGAAATGCAACAGACAGGCATCAAGCCAGACAGTATCACCTTCCTTGCAGTTTTGTCAGCGTGTAGTCATGCAGGCCTAGTGGTCGAGGGTTGGCAATGTTTTGATGCCATGAGGAAACATTATTGCATAACGCCTAAACTGGAGCATTATGCTTGCATGGTTGATCTTCTTGGACGTGCTGGGAATCTGGATGAGGCCATGGATTTAATTGAAAATATGCCACTAAAACCTAGTACTGCTGTGTGGGTTACTTTGCTTGGTGCATGCAGACTTCATGAGAATGTCGAACTAGGAGAAAGGGTGGCAGAACACATATTGGACATGGATCCTCAAAATGAAGCATGCTATATACTGCTGTCAAACATCTATGCTGCAGCTGGACGGTGGGATAATGTTACGAAGTTGAGAACAACAATGAGAGACATGGGAATGAAAAAGGCACCAGGTTGTAGTTTAATTCAGGTCCAGAACCGGGTTTATTCATTTCTTGTGGGAGACAGATCACATCCACAATCTGAGAAAATTTATGCACTGTTAGAGACCTTGGATGTGGAAATGAAGGAAGCAGGATATGTTCCCAATACAGATGTTGTCTTGCATAATGTGGAAGATGAAATAAAGGAGGACATGCTGTCCCGCCACAGTGAAAAACTGGCCATTGCTTTTGGTCTTATTAACACAAGTCCTGGGGCCCCTATTCGGATCATTAAAAACCTTCGTGTATGTGGTGACTGCCACAGTGCCACTAAGTTCATCTCCAAGATTGTCAAGAGAGAAATTATTGTCAGAGATGCAAATCGTTACCATCATTTCAAGGATGGCATGTGTACATGCAGAGATTATTGGTGATTCTTAAGCTTGTGCACCAACAAATTTAAATGTGAGAAACTCGTTTATGAAATGATAGTGTAGATAAGTCATGAAGCATTTGGGTATTGATATCCTTAATATGCTTATAAAGATTTAGTGTATAATCTGGATTTGTTATCTAACTTGACCTTTCAGGCCCTGAATGTGAGGGAGTGTGCTTGTTTGTTGTCATTAGGGTTTACTGTATAGAAGTTGTAGTTAGCTGGCATGCTTCTCAGAGAAATTTTTTATATCTAAACAGATATCTAACAACCATTTAAGGTCAGTTTTATTTCGATTGGCAAATAATAAACCACTAGGAGCTCCTGTGGCAGGCGCTAGGATTACCCTCACTAGCAGCCTCAACAGGAGTACCAGACTTATGTCGGCATCAACCAGTGCACCAGTCGAACTCAGATCACCAGGCTTGGCTAAAAGCCATAGGCCAAGAACTATGTACTCCATAAAATTCACTTGGAGAATGTGCCTGGTCTCGTCCTGTTTTCTACCCCCTTTTTAATTTCTGGGTTGCATCAAGACAGGGGACAAGCCCGACAGAGTTTGAATATGAGTCATCGTTACAGTAATGCTGTCTTACCACCTGACTTACTTCAAGATTTGGTTAAGAATGCCAGATTCACTATTTTTTGGCATGTTGACAGTTGGGATTTAAGTCTACTATTATACACCGAAGAAATTGTTTGCAACTTTATCAAGGACAATAATGTTGAGGAGCGAAAAGATATATATACTTCATGAGAACTTTGTGCGACAGTATGTACAGGAGGTCAAGAAAGACATGGTATCCTGCCACACGGAGAAGCCAGCTATTGTGTTTCCCTTATTTGACACGAGCCCTGAGAAATCCTATTCAAATCCTAAAATATCATATGTATGGTGGCTGCCACAGTGAGACTAAGTTCACCTCCGAGATTTTCAAGCAAGCATTTGTTTTGAGGGATGAAAACCATTTTCATTTCTCAGAGATGTCCTTTATTGTTGCAGCTGTAAATACTTGATGAACATAATCTTGTCCAGTTATGGAATAAGGCATATTACATGCCTTGAGCTGGAAGCCCATATAAAGGGTTCTTCTGTAAGTGTGATTTAGAGTTTGGAGATGTGGATTGTAGTTTTCAGTAGTACAACAGTTATTGGCTTAGACTCGGTCCATCATTTCATAAGATGGACAATTGTTAGCTAAACTCTTAAAGCATTTGTATTGATATCCTCAATATTCTTTTAGGAGATGTGATGGGATGGGATGTATCAGAATCTTCACATGTTGATAGTCAGCATGCTTTGTAAAGAAATCTTCTCCAAGTGCAGGTTTTAATGATCTCTTTTCGATTACATGGAATCACTGAACTACATAGAATGTCAGCATTTTTGCCCAGATTGTGGAAATAAACATATAGCGGATTTACAATGCTGAGTAAGCATACATCTAAATAAGTGAGCTCCTTTGGCTAAGAAGCCACGAGTAAGGGGCATCCACGCCATCAAAATTGCCCAGGGCATGATCCTGGCCTTAACCGTTTGACTCTCCGTGTCGGGTATCTAAAGGGATTTGTACCTTTGTGGATGGATATAAGCAACCATCATCCTCGCCAGTTGAATTACAACCCTTTTGATGTTTTAATGATCTTTAAGTTCAATTATTCCTTACAAAATTTGCTTATCATATCATGATATGTCAAACAACCGAGATAAATGTACATCCTTTAGTTATATCTATCTATGAAAAATATAAAAGCATTTTAACAGGCAGTATGTGACATGATGGCATGCCTCCCGATGCCACACCTCATGTTGATATGGGTAGAGTTTTTGTAAATTTATTCATTCATGTTGAAGCATGGATCAGGAAAATCAAATGGGATTGCAGCTGCCATAAGTAGAAGAATGGTCTTGTTAACAACAATGTTTGTCGAATATTGATGAAGCTTTCTCGATAAAACTGTGTATTTCTTTTTAAATCAACATTTTGGATCACAATCTGTGAATCATCATCAGGGTGAGAGAATAAAATTTTAAAAAATTGATATAAAAAAATTCAGACAGTTTTATGATTTATCCATAAATCTTCATTAATATATGTCATGGACTGTGGAAATACTATCTCATTGGATGTTTGTCGAAGTCATTAGACTTGAAGATTGAAGGAATTGTCCCTTGGTGATAAAGATTTTGCAGAAGAATCGAAGGCTTGTTGATAGCCAGAGGTTAGTGGTAGGACACATTACGTGGACTACTTCATCCAGGAAGGTTTTTTGTTCGTAAAACCTTAGGTGTACACCCTATGGGTTCCATGCAAGAACATTTGTACCGAAAATTCTAGTGTTAGCTTAGAAGGTCACTTTGGTGTGACAAATCTCAAACCTTGGTGAAAGAAAGGCACTTTTTGGCTTGGAATATCCACCAATGTTAGAAGATTTATGGAAAGATGCAGAGTTTCAGAGTTGAATAAAGCAAAGTTAAGAGTATCGGATTGTAGAAACCATTGCCAATACCAAATGGACATTAAGAGCAGTTAACAATAGATTTTATCTAGGTTTTCCAAGTACCCAAATAGGTAATAATTATATATGTGCGGTTGATAAGTTTTCCAAGATGGCTCATTTCATTCTCTACAAGAAAACCGGTTATACTACCCAGTGAGTACCCACAGTTGTTTTGTTCTTTGATGAGGCTATCTGATTGCATAGATTGCCCAAGACCATAAACGCAGATGGGGACATTATTTCTCAGCCATTTCCGGAGTATATTATGGATAAGTTGGGACCGGAGTAGTTGTATAGTTTTGCAAACCATCCTCAGAGAGATGATCAAACAGAGAAGATAAATAGAAGTTCGGAAAATTTAGTTAGACATTTGGTTGGAAGCAACCCAGGACAGAATGATAAAGTTTTGGCACAAACAGAAATTACTATGATAATTCATTGATTAGATCCATATGGGAAACCCCATTCTAGATTGGGTATTTGGAAGTCATGAAGAGGAGTGGCGAATTTGTTCAATTTACTTGAGGTAGATAAGAAGAGTGCAGAGGTGAGCTTATTCATGGTACACACATGCAGTGTATGATAAAGTCAAGAAGCGGTTACAAAAGAGTAGCCAAAAGGGTAAATACAAGGAAGATGAAAGTAGAAAAGCAAAGTAATTTGTAGTTGGAGATGCAATGTTACTGCATGTAAGTAAACCAAGGTTCCCAATTGGTACATAATAAATTGAAGAAGATTGCCCCTTGCAAAATTCTAAACAAATTATCACACAATGCTTATGAGGTGGAGTTGCTGGAAGGTTAAGATATGTCATCAATTTTCAGTGTAGTAGAGTTGTATGCAAATCATGGCAACAGTTACGTTGACGATGAGGAGGGACTAGCCACCAATTGGAAAAGGCAGATCTGTCAAAAGGAAAATGAAGAGGTGGAACAAATTTGGGATGAGCTTGTTGGCAATAAAAACATGAAGGTGAAGGTACAAAGTGTACTTAGTGCACAGGGAAGACAAAAAAAAAAAAAAAAACATTAGGGTGGAGAGAGGACTCTTGTAAAAAAAACCTAAAAAATATCTAGGGTGTTGAAAGGCTGGTCGTACTTTCTCCCTCCATATCAAATACCATCCCGAGGAGGAGAAGAAGGTTGCCCCTTCTCCTACCCAACTTGCAATTTTCTTTTCGCATACGCTTTTCTCATTTGGCGAAGAAGAAAAGATGAAAAGTATGCATGATTAGCTTCAAAAGTATGCATGCTCTAATGTGTAACATGTTACAATCTCAATTAATTGACCTCTTGACAGGGACAAGAACACACTATTTATCAATCGATGTCACTTGCCACGTAGTGTAGAAAGAAAAGATGTCCCTTGAGAAACACATGCCAAAAATAAAATGAAATAATGGATACATAAATGTTGTAAATTGAAATATACATATCATGGCTTACCTTTTTGCCCAAGAAATTCAAGCACGTGTCAAAATATGTTTATGGTGATGCTAAAGTATGCAAATGAGTCTAAGTGCAAATATATGTAACACAAGATAAAATAAAAGTAGTCACTCTTAAAGAAATGGTACTACGACGATTCATAAGAGTATCATTGATTTATCGAAGAAAACACTTAGCCATGGATGGGAGAGGACGTTGATTGTTCCTGATGAAGTTATGGAAAATAAATTTTGAAGGTAAAGCCAAGGGGCTAAGAATGTAGACATTTGTAGGTAGTGAATAGTTTTGAGGAAGATCCAAGCGGACAAATGAAGGAAATGGAAAAGAAGATATTATGGAGTAGAGAGTTTTAGGGATAAGATATGAAGTATCACAAGGGTAATATGTTCAAGGTACAACTAAGGGGCTAAGGATCTAGAAGTTAGGAGGAAGTGAGTAGGATTGATAGAGAGCCAAGAGGATAAGAATATGAGAGCTGGGAAGTAAAATACAACTAAGATTTCATTAAGTATACTATATGAAATTACACAATACTAAGTTAATATGATTGCTACAATCACTAATGTATTAACCCTAATTAGCATCATCTTTTGTTGTAGATAACTAGAAAACGAAAACAAATTTTGATGCAAGATTTTGGGTGAGACAAATTACATCAATTTTGTTGACAATAACCACCACATTTTTAGCATTGGATTTTAGCAAAAACATTGCTAGAATTTTGTCTGATGCATAGTGTGACATGTAGTTTGCATTAGAAAATACATTTTTTTGGTTTTTTGTGGCGGTTTTAGGACTAACCTAGATGCTTAATTCACCATATGTGGATTAATAATAAAAAGTTAATTTTAAATTTCCTAGCTTAGTTGTCTCAATCCCATTATTTGTGGGTTGTTCTATTGTTGGAATAACACTCCCAAATGAATCTTGTGGCGGTAGTTTAGGGGCAATATGATATTTATGCATATTTTCCATCATCTAGAATATTAGTCATCCACATTATGTGGATATGATAAGGTAGTGCCATAGCTTCATTTTGTAATGATCATAATTCTTTTAATAAATTGTCATATTCTAGTTTTCTATTAATATGTGGTATTAGAGCATTGTGACTCTGACCCTATGAGAGGTGTAGGACATTAGTAAGAGGATTTTGATGGTTTTAGAGAGAGGCTTGAGCAACAAAGAAACCATAGGTTTTCATTCCTCCACCCAGGCCCAACCACTCTCCACACCCACATTGTTGCAACACAAGATTGGTGGTAGCAGAAATATATTTGCAGAAACATTCAAAAATATTAGTTTTGGTATCATTCTTAGAAAATACCGCCATTCAACTCTTCAAAACTATCATCCTTCATAGAAAATCCACCTTGAGGAGGATTAGATTAGCCAAGGACGTGATCACAATCTCAAGGGAGGCGTGGACGCTCATATAAGGCACCTTACACAGCCAAAAAATACTTTGTTATGCCAAACTGCCTTCCAAAGTCACCTATTCTTTTTTGCAAATTTGAATCAAAACCATTTTTTCCAACCCAGTGGTATTGAGAAAATGTATGGTTTTGTTGTTTTATAAACCTTTTAAAACTTTATAAAACTTGTCATGATGCATAAAATAGTTGGTAACAATGTTGTCTGCTAAGGGTCTAGCGGTGAGATCAAGTGGTAGGGCCTGAGTATTTTAGTAGCGCCCACCCAAGTTCAATACCTCTTAGGCCCCAAGGAACCGATTACCCTTGCATTTACATAGTCGACTGGGTAGAGGATGCTCACCCTATAAACTAAATAAGCTCCAAGTCTCTGGGCCATACCTCAGTCCCCAATAATTAAAAAAGTAATGTTGTTTGCTAAAACCTAGACAAGTGGGAGGTCTAGAGTTCAAATCACAAGTTTTTTTAAGTCAATTTTGTTGTTTTGAAAAAATACCAAAAAATGGGGTATTATTTTCAATAAAGGTTGAGAATTTATTTATAAAAGCAAATTGGGGGAGGAGGGGAATATTTTTCATTGTAACAAAGGGGGATATTCTATTTTCCTTCTTAAACAGAATTTTAATTTCTGAATATTGTACAATTTTAAAAAAGTTCAAAATATATGTATGTGTATGTGTATGTGTGTATACACACACACACACCTATATATCAATGAATATTATATTACACAAACACAAGTTTTTAAAACTCAATAGTAGCGTTCAGTGCAATCTATGCCTCTAGATTATATATATTTATATATATAGTATTACACAAACATAAGTTTTTAAAACTCAATAGTAGCATTCGGTGCAAGCTATGCCTCTAGATTATGTTTATGAGTAATGTCATTGCACTTGAGCTACTGCATACATAGCCTAATATAGAAGCAACGACAATGTCTAAGCATCATCTCTATAAATTATCAAGAAGAAATAAGGACACTTACACTCATTTATCATCTCTCAATTACCTGTTTAACCTAATCGAACGACATAAATCCTGACAGGTAGAAATTTTAAGTATATAGGGAAGTTACACCCACGTATGTATAATTCCATATAAGTAGGTGTTAATGATTGGATGAACCCTTAAGTACTATCTAGGTACCACATATAATTCTCTTTTACCTGCATTAACTACTCTTTAACATATCGTCAAGTATATATAAAAGGAGAGCTTCTTCCACGTATCAAAGGGTATATTAGAAGGGCACGCATATAGAAAGGTTTAACATATCTATCTAACGGTATATAGAAAGGGATACCTTTATACCTGGAGTGATAAGGAATCTTTCCATCACTTGTAGTCTTGACAATGGCTACAAATGATGCTATTTTTTTTTCGTTAGTGGCACATACACCGAACATGCCTTTGGCATTGATCAACAATGTAAGTTTGATAAAATGAACTAGAAGGCCAAATTGATTGCCATGTTCGGGGTATCAAATTAGGTAAAACTCCATATCTGTGAGGCTACAATAGCTAAGGAAACTCGGGATAAACTACAAATGGTGTATGAGGCCATGAATGAAAGCACAATTTTGCACCTATAGATTCAACTTCACTCTCTAAAATTGAAGATGTGTGAAAAAATAGACTTTTCTAAGATGTGTTGCAACCTAAGGGCATCTCTCCAAGCATTGGGTGAGACAATAATAGATGCCTCTCTTGTATCAATTATCTTGAGAGTACCGCCACCCTCCTAAAAACAATTGTGACTACCTTGAATGCCACAGAACAAATATGATCATTTGAAAATTTGGTCAACATGTTACAACAAGAAGAGTCCATAACTGTTGAAGAAAAAGATGAAGAACATGTTCTTACTTCTAATCAACAAAAAGGGACGAAACCCATCAAGCCTTCCAAGTAATCGATAGAGTCAACCATGAAATAAATCTCAAAAACAATGTCTTATTTATGGTCGCAAGGGACATAAGCTAAAATAGTTTGGATATAATACATTACAAAATGGATCATCTAGTGGATATAAGCCCAATAACCAACAATTGTCCCAAAAAAATCAAAGTAAACCACAGGGATAGAAAAAGGGAACTCGACAGAAGAGAACACAACAACAAGGTAATGTTGTTGATCAAGGAGACAACTCTAAAGATGTGGACTTCCTGTATTATGTTGAGTTTCATGAGGAATTTAATTCACAAAGTGATATCTAGTAGGTTGACTCGGGTGCCACTAGACACATGATTGGTCGCAAATATTGGTTCTTCACTTTTCAAGACACACCCAACAAAAATCATGTTTCTTTGGGTGATGATAACCCATACAGTGTCCAAAGGATTGGCAACACTGCATTACCTCTTGGAACATAAACTTGTAGAATTACATATGTACTATATGTACCTAGTTTAACCAAAAATTTATCATCAGTTAATCAACTATTGGACCACAATTTGAAGATTGATTTTTACTGTAAAAGTGATAGAAAATGTGTTTGATTTGAGATAAATCCAAATGCTCGAAAATCATTACACGAGCTTCCAATGTGGGCTAGATGTTTCAAATTTACTTTATTCAGAAAAACAAGTAGGCACTTGTTGTAAAGGATACAAACTCAACACAATTGTGTCATAGAATATTTAGTCACATTAATTTTGGAAATCTTGACACACATCACCATTTTGACATGGTGAGAGGATTGCCACCTTTCAAAAAGGGTACAAATAAATGTCCAAATTGTTTACCTTCTAAACAACATAGAGTTCCATTTCATAAAATTACATTTAGGGCCCCTACTAAAATTGATTTAGTGCATATCGATCTATGTAGACCCATGACACCAAGTCATGTTGGGGTTAAATACTTCATGCTCTTTATTAATGATTACTCATGGAAAAGTTGGGTATATTGTCTCAAAACCAAGGATCAAGCCTTTGAAACTTTCAATAAATTCAAAGTTGTTGAAACAAAAAATGGCCATAAAATAAAAACCTTCCACTCAAATGGAGGGGGGGAATACACTAGCAATGGGTTAAATGTATTTTTGGGAAAAAATGGCATTCTCCACATATAACACAACAAAATGGTGTTGTTGAATGGATAAATCATACTATCATGGAAATGGTGTGATGTATGATCAATGATTCAGGCTTGGCAAATAATTTTTGGGTAGAGGCAATTAAAATTGTAGTATATTTGCTCAATAGAGTTCCCACTACAACTCTTGATAGGGTAACACCACATGAAGCATGGTCAGGGTGAAAGTCATCCATTGCACATCTTAGCATTTTTTGGATGTGAAGCAAGTATGCACATTCCAAAAATCAGATAACTAAACTTGATATGAAATAAAAAAAAATGTATATCTTCTTAGGATACAATGAAGAAGCAATTAGTTAGAGATTAATGGATCCAAATACCAAGAAAATCTACACTAGTAGGGATTTGAGTTTTTTGAGAAAAAAGAAGCAGAGGTCCCTTCCACAAGTTCACCTAATGATTAAATTAGTCCCTTAGTGAAATTAAAATATGGTTATCCCTCATATGAATACAATGATGATGGCATCAATGATGAAGCTCCACCACCCACAGGAACCATCAATGTATGCCTAAATGGTAAATAAGTACACTACAAGATGCTATACTAGATAGTGTTTCAAACACATTTACCAATAGACCAAGGACTCGTAGTATGGATCAAGAAGAGGTCAATTTAGACTTAATGAGTACAGTTGTTGAATCTTTTGATCCCTCTATATTTCAAGAATCCCTACAGTCAAAGCCTTGGAAAGTTTCCATGGATGCAAAATATAAGTCACTAATTACATATAAAACATGGCAGGGTGTAGACCTTCCACCAGGGAAGAACCCAATTGGATGCAAATGGATATTCAAGTCAAAGTAAAAGATAGATGGCAATCTCAACAAGCACAAGGTAAGGTTGGTTATAAATGAGTATGTTCAAAAAGAAGGCATTGACTATGATGATAATTTTGCTCCCACAACTAAGATCAAAACTATCAAGATGGTTTTTGCTCTAGTTGCACAATTTGGTTGGAAACTCCATCAAATGGACGTACATGTAGACACTAAATCTAAATTTTATAGAACCTCAATTTTATACACTTGGAAAATACATATCATGGATGTACATTCAACTTATAGACCTTCTCTCTAACGAAAGGTTCACATACACTATTTCTTTGTGCCAAATTGATTATCTCTTAGTCTAACCAGTGTTATTATAATGACCTAGGCCTTCTATCATGCTCAGAGTACTATAAACCTGCTTATCCTCTATCTCTGCAAGTTTGGGACCTATGCCTATTTTTAGCTTCTTTTACACTTGCATCCCAATCAGACACTTACATTGATGCAAGTGTCTTATTCGAACACAAGTGTCCAATTCCCTAAATTTATCAAATTTGTAAGTCCCCTATTTTTCATAGTACTCATCTTTGACATTCGATGACTATGATATTTTGGATACTCTGAATTGGAGTCAGGAGTTATGTTGTTAGTCATGTTCCACTAAGGTGTGTAAGGATTTTATGGAGACTTGTCATGTGTTAGGAACCATGAGGAATACCTATTATCAATCATGTTTTGATTGCTTACTTATGAAAGTAAAATGATCAAATTTTCTTTATGAGAAGTTGTAATTAAGGAATATGATTTTTTCCATATGTTATATTGATTAAATGATGTTCGATCATTGATCATAAACTTGTAAATTGGTAAATGCATGTGTATTATGCTATGAGAATCTATCTATGTCAATACTTGTGTTCCTTGGTAATTGGCTATTGATAATTGATTGAGTGTCCCTATTTTGATTAAATTCTATAGCTTTGGCGATTAGGTTAGAGGAATTTGATGTGTGCAGGATGTCAGGATCCTATCCTAAGAGCACAATTGATTACCTTTGTATAAGCAACTAAACACGGAATTAAACCATAAGTAATATGTAACTAGAAATCAGAAACAACACAGAATATGAGATACGAGAAACAATACAATCTATATTAACACTTTTCTAGAAGGAAATACAATGAAAAAATCACACTCTTCCCACACCTCTTAGGTGTCCAGTAATTCTCCCTCAAGAGTTCTCTCTCTCAATCAATTACAATCAACTCAACATTGAGTTGTTCCCTCCACTAGTCAGTGACAATCAACCCAATGGTTGTTGTTTCCTACTTCCAGTACCGCCAAGTAGATCTTCTTGATCTTGCACACTTGCAGATCTAACTAATCTTCCTTACATGTAGATCTCCCTAATCTTACACCCCTTAAGACAACCAACCCAATTGTTGTTCTTGCCTTCAAGTTGAGGATCTAATCCTTTAGTCCTAGTCCTGATTACAATACAGCCCCATGGGTCTCTTAAATAGATCCCAAACCAAACAATAATTAGAAACACAGACTCAAGACTAAAATTAGTCTTTACATGCAAACTGACTGTCTGTCTAAAATTAGACTAGTTCTGGAAATACACAAGTGACCAACATTGATTCCTATCTGACCGTTGCTGACCGACCCCTAATCAATGTCGGTTACTGTGTATATTGAATATGACCGACGTCGATTGGCCTGACTGACGTCGGTTGGCCTGACCGACGTCGGTTACTTTGACACTCAGCAACCTCCACATTTACATCAGTGAAGCTTTTAGCTCCACAACTTAACAATCTCCCACTTAGAGATAAACAGCTGTACCTGTACCTGTACATATACATCTTCTAATTTGTTTTTGGCTTGTATCCCTCTTCAAGTTCAATCTTGAAGACCAACAAAAGTTGAATGAAGATTCAACTTCTCCTTTGTTACCAGCTTTGTTAACATTTTTGTAGGGTTCTTATCCTTGCTAGCCACCGTGACTGCAACAACCTTTTGCAACTCTGAAATCCAGCTAACCACCATTCCACCAACAGTGAACACATATCCTGTGGTGATTCTCCTGCCATCCAAGTCACTTGCCATATCCGAATCTACATACCCATGTAGAGAAGTGCTTAACCCTGCATAGCATAAATACTTGCTGCTGGTCCCTCTCAGATAACTGAGAATCCACTGAACTGCTTTCCAGTGCTTCTTTCCTGGATTGGCCATAAACTTGATGACAACTCCCACTGCTTAGGCAATATCAGGTCTAGTACATACCAAGTACTCGACCTCATCATGTGATTTAGGACACTGTTCTAATCTCAACTTGAACTATCCATCCATAGGTGTGCTTATCGGTTTTGCATCCTCCAAATTGAACCTCTCCACTACCTTATTCACATAATTATCTAGAGACAAAATCAACCTGTGATTTTCCCTGTCTCTAAAAATACTCATGCCAAGGATTTTCTTTGTTGCTCCCAAATCCTTCATGGCAAACGTCTAAACTAATTTTACCTTTAGCTCAGTAATTCCCTGCATGTGTGACCCTGCAACAAGCATATACACTACATACAGTAATAAGATAATGTAGCTAATATTATCCAACATGGTAAAATAAACACAAAGGTCACATTGACATTGACTAAAGCCATGCTTTGTCATACACCTATCAAACCTCAAACACCATTGTCTTGCAGCTTGCTCAAGACCATATAACTTGGCCTTATGTCTCACCTGTCCATTCTCTCCTTTATTTAACCTGTAAATCCATTCGTATTTCAGTGCTTTCTTTTTGGCTGACAACTCTACCAAATCCCACATTTGGTTCTCTCCCAAGGAATCAATTTCCTCATTCATGCCATGCTCCCACTGTTTCCTAGATTTTACCTGCATTGCCTCTTCAAAACTTCCTAGTTTTCCACCATCAGTGAGCAACAAGTAGTATAAAGAAGGGAAATAATGAATTTGAGGCTTACTTACCCTTTTGGACCTCCTCATGGGCGTTTGAGACTCCTTGACAGCTTATTGTCTGCCCAAATTTCATTCTAATAGTGATCGATCTTGGTCATCTCTCAGTCTACACCTGATTGATGTCGGTTCCATGTGACCTACCTGACCGACGTCAGTTTCCCCCTGATCACCGACATCGATTCTCTGACCGGCATCAGTGTCCACCTGCCTGACATCACCGACTTTGGTCTCCACCAGACCTTCGTTGGTTCCTGCCTGATCATCGACATCGGTTTCTTGACCGACGTCAGTCTCTGTGTTTTCCTGTGAGTGGTGATTTTTATTGGTGAGCTCATTTTGGATCATAACCTTGTCCAAATCAACATTGCCCTGCTCATAATTATTCAGCCTCTTGAGCTGATCACTATCCATCACCTTCTCCTTAAAAACCAAGGCTTTTCAGTTCTTAACATTTGACTTAAGAATCTGCATTCCCTTCTCACTCATGTGACCAAGCCTACATAGCCACATCTTTGCATCTATATCTGAAGTAGATAAAACAGAAGGAGAATCAGTAATACAAGTAGATAGATAAAGTGTACCTACTTTCTTACCTCTTGCTAATACAAGTGCACCCTTGGAAACTTTCCAAGATTCCACTGTGAGAGTTATTGTGCAACCCTCATCACCCAACTTTCCTGCAAAAATTAGACTCCTCTTCAAAATGGGAACATGCATGACATCCTTCAACACCCATATGTTTCCAGTCTACAATTTTAGCTGCACTTTCCCTTTGCCAATAATTTGACAAGGCTCACCATCCCCTAAATAAACTTTTCCAAAGTCTCCATGGACATAATCATGAAAAAATTCTCTATTTGGGGTTGCATGGAAAGAGGCACCAGAATCTAAAACCCAAGATTCTACTTTATCCAAGGAACATATAAGAGCATCCCATGCAACAATACCTGCATCATTTGCTTCTTTATTTCCTTCATGCTGATCTTCTACCAACCAACAATCTTTCTTTGCATGCCCTTTCTTTCCACAATTCCAGCAGGTTATACCTCTATTTTTGGATTTGGATCTACTGCCTATCTTTGACCTTGATTTACCTTGCTTGCTCTTCTCTCTTTACTTTCCCCTACTTTCAACACTTAAAGCATTCTCTGATGTTTCCCCTATCTTTTTTTGTGAATTTCTTCATTCAAGATTACACTAACAACATCATCAACTTTCAAGATATTTGAAGCAGACGCAGTATTACTAACCACCATTACCAAGCTGTTCTAACTTTCAGGTAAAGAGCATAAGATTAAGAGAGCCTTAATTTCATCATTAAAAACTATATTGACTGAAATTAACTGATTTACTAATCCATGGAAATCACTAAGATGACTATATACCGATCCACCTTCCTGCATTTGCAAATTAAATAATTTCTTCATAAGAAATACCTTATTCAAAGCTGAGGGTTTTTCATATAAATTTGCCAAAGATTCCATTAACTCTACCATTTTATTTGTCTGTGATAAGTTGGAAATCACAGACAATGCCAGGCTCAGCCTTATAGCTCCAAGAGCCTTCCTATCAAGAACATTCCATTCTTCATCTTGCATATATGTGGGCTTTCTTGAAACTCCACCCAATGGTAAGTACAGATCTTTCTGATACAGATAATCTTCTATCTGCATCCTCCATAATTGATAATTATTGCCATTGAATTTCTCCATTCTTAGCTTACTTTCTTCTGCCATTGCTTTACTCCCACTCAAACAGAAACCCCTGTGAGTGACATGTAATCAACAAACACTTAACACACTCTAAAACCAAGGTGTTAGTGAACCAAGCTCTGATGAACCTGCTCTGATACCAGCTGTCAGGGTCCTCTCCTAAGAGCACAATTGATTACCTTTGTATAAGCAACTAAACACGAAATTAAACCAGAAGTAATATGTAACTAGAAATCAGAAACAACACAGAATATGAGATATGAAAAACAATACAATCTATATTAACACTCTTCCAGAAGGAAATACAATGAAGAAATCACACTCTTCCCACACCTCTTAGGTGTCCAGTAATTCTCCCTCAAGATTTCTCTCTCTCAATCAATTACAATCAACTCAACACTGAGTTGTTCCCTCCACCAGTCAGTGACAATCAACCCAATGGTTGTTGTTGCCTACTTCTAGTACCGCCAAGTAGATCTTCTTGATCTTGCACACTTGCAGATCTAACTGATCTTACTTAGATGTAGATCTCCCTGATATTGCTACCTACAGATCAACTAATCTTACACCCCTTGAGACAACCAACCCAATTGTTGTTCTTACCTTCAAGTTGAGGATCTAATCCTTCTTAGTCCTACATTACAATATAGCCCCATGGGTCTTTTAAATAGGATCCAATGCATACAATAATTAGAAACACAGACTTAAGACTAAAATTAGTCTTTACATGCAAACTGACTGTTCGTCTAGAATTAGACCAGTTCTGGAAACACACAGGTGACCGATGTCGGTTACTGTGTACACTGAATATGACCAACGTCGGTTGGCCTGACTGACGTCGGTTACTTTGACACTCAGTAACCTCCACATTTGCATCAGTGAATCTTTTAGCTCCACAACTTAACATAGGAAAAATAAAGATCCAATGAAGGAAAGAGATTATGTCAAACATGGTTATATCATTAAACAACCTTATATCAAGCCTTAAACACTTCTTAAACCTATCATAATTAGTCAGTTGTATAATATATTATTTGTCACCTCTTTTTAAATTAGTGAATTATTTAAGTGAATAGATTTTGAGTTTGGTTGGTGAAACTTGTTGTCTATTATCCTTAAGATCCTATAGCTCGAGTAGACTAACATCTATAATGTCTAGTGGTAGATTAGTATATCTTTCCATTGATGGCCTAGGTCTTGAATCAAGTGGAAAGCAGGTGAGTGAGTCTAAGAAGCAACCAAATAAGCTTACAGATCTACCATGCACCTTAATTGAACATGAAAAAGAATATCCCTTAATGAGGCATGGGTTGACAAGTAGAGGGTGGTTGGCTGATTATAAGATGTTTATATGAATAATTCGATCTCTCCATTTTCAAAAATTTTGCTAAGACTTTTTACCAATTAGAAGAGTATAAAATAAGGAGTTAAAACAAAGAAAGAAGTACAATGAATAGGAAGAGTTGGTTAAGAGAGTCAAGCCTTGACAACTAGAGGATAGCTCCCAGGAGGTCTTGGAGTTAATAGGTGGGATTATTATTAACTTGATTTACAACTTATTTCTATTGAATGAAAATGACTCTAGTTCTTTGTTGATCTCTTACTCTAAGGAGAATAATACCACTTGGCTTACTCTACTTATTTTATTGTCTTGCCATGGTTTTGCATTGGCTACCATGTAGTTCTTTGCCAAGTTGAGGACCTTGAAGAGGTTGTATTCCTCCTTACTTGACTGGGATGTTTCAACATCTTGCTTGAATATCTCCATGATAGTGTGATGCCATGTGATGGTTTTATATGAGTAAAACTTTCATTGTGATAGATTTCCAATCCTTCCCATGTGGGGCATGGTGGTATATTGCTTAACCCTCCTAGGAATGTCATGGTGGTAGATTTTTAATCCGTCCCTTGCAGGGCGAGGTGGTAGATTGCTTGACCCTCTTATGACTATTGGATGAAAGAAACTGAGTGAGTTATCCTCTTGCTATCCAATAAAATAAAGGGCCATGTTTATGTTTTGAAATATTCCCTGTTTGTTTCTATATGTATGAATGCTTAGACTCACATGAATGATCATTGAATGCTTGTTTTATTTGTATTTGGGACTAGAAGTCTCCTAGGGTAAGAACTGGGAATATGATTGTAGGTTTATGCACGATCATTCCCTTGTGTTAAGGTAACCTTGTTTAGTTATCCACCATTACCTTTACCAGTGATGTAAACATGCTTAGAGATGGGATTACCAAGCTTGGGGGTGTCTAGAGAAGTAGCTTAATGATGACAAAGGTTGGGCAATGAGTTCTCATTCAAATAGCCAACAATTTCTATAGAGCAGACATGGATCTTTGTTGAATACTGATTTTTATTCCATTATTAATTAGGACTTGATTTGTGCCTCATGCTTATGTAAAATATGGATGAATCTCTTGTATGAATTGATGCTAATAGCAAACAATCTACTTATAATATTCTTGTGGAAGATAGTCTTTTGTATAAGGACCCAACTATGGGTGAAGACATTTTTGTATATCTATTGAAATCTCTTTATAAACTGAGGTGTAACTAAATGGATTTAATTTGAATGTATATATTTCAAAAGGATTCTTTAAGTAAGGAAAGCTCTTAAGCCCTATATGGCTCATTTAATAAAAGGATAGTGTGTTTCATTACTTAAATATTTGTTAAGATCAGCATGTTAAATATGCATTATGTCTCTTATTATAGTCAATTATGATATATTATAATCGATTAATCATATCCATATGTGAGTGGAACTCAAATAAATAAATATGAGACTATTATTTGGAATAATAATATAGCTTGACTATTTAATCTGAATATCGATGATTGTTCTAGTAAAGTCATGTCTTGTATGAGGGATCCTTGATAAAGCTTTGAGTAAGATATTTGTTCTAGACCTTCCCTATAAAAATACCAAATAATAATAAAATAATAATTTTAATAATATCTTGGCTCTACTGTTATAAATATAACAAGGCATGTAACCTTTAGGTTTGACTGAGTCACCTTTCAAAGGATTAATGAAAGAAGAGGGTTTTGAAGACCAACCCTTGATTATGTGTTTTTGAACTTAATAAATATATTTTTTGATCTCCTATATTTAATGGAATGAATGGGTCTATGTGATAATGTTATAAGTGTAATATTCTAATGAATAGACCAATCAACTCATAGGAATTGAGTAGTTCCTTAAGAGATGTTTTGTCTAGATTGAGCTTGCCTTGTAAGTATATGTTAATTGACTAATCCAATGGGAATAATGGTTTAGTGTCAAGATGTCGATTTAGGCCTCATCGCCTTCTTATTTAATAGATCAATGCAAACACGAGCTTCTTTAACTTAGTTGATTTTTCTAAGGAAGGCAGGTTTAACTTTAGAAGTATTAATGGTGGCAGTCCATTAACAGTCATGTTTAGTCTTGCATTACCCTATTTGCATTTGCATAAATAATTTTATTACCTTACTTTAACTTGTACCTTAGTCGATTTGATAAGTTGACTATTTCTTGCATTTTCATTGCACCTTAGCCATTTTTTGATTTAAAATTCTAATCAAATCTTGCCTTGCTAGTTACTATTTTTTTTGACAACTCTTTACTTTAGTCAAATTTCCAATGTCGATTAATTATAATGTTTTTCCTTAGCCATTTCTTGCTTTGGATTTTCTTTTAGATTTTGCCTTAGTCAATTTTTGGATTTTTTAAAGTTGGTTGAATGATGATGTCATATGGCATCATTCCATCAGACTAGAGAATTAGTGGGGTAGTTTAATCCCCTAATACTTTTGAGGTCTTGAGAAGATACTAAGTGGTATAATTTCAAAACTTAAAACCCTTGAAGGATTGAGACATTAGGGCTAATCCCCTTACACCTCCAAGGTCCTAAGGACCTGAGGAGCTGCCAAGTGGTAGTGACTCAGATCTCAAAACATCATAAGGATTAATCCATTGGGGCTCATTCCCTAATTCTTCTAAGGTCCTAAGAAATTGAGGAACTACCAAGTGGAAGTGTCCAGTAGCCTAGAATCTTGAGCGTCTTGATGACTAGCATTGGACCCATGATCCTGTAATCATGATAATTGGCATGACCATGGCCCCTGATGGAATAATCTTGAGCAAGCTTGAAGTGGCCATGTGGCACCAATTGTGTCAGTATTTATTTAGGATAAATTTGATTATCATCTCAACATCTTACATAGTAACCTTGGGCATAGATGAATGAATAAACTCCTTAGCATCATGGCTGAATGTTTTGAGCTTTTTGACCAGTGACATGTGCCTAGTAAAAAAATTATGGCTACTAATATAAATGACATATATGTATAAATGTTGATGTGAATTCGTATATATGATTATGTGTTAAGGTTTGGTTGTATGTGAAATAGTTATAGTTGTGTCTATTTTTAAAAAAAAATGGGAATGGCATTTTGGTATCAGAGCTTAGGTTACTACATTGGGAGCTTTGGGTATTTAGATTTGCTTTGTGGCTTTCTAGTTTTCACATGGACTCTAACATCTATCCTTTTGATGTGAATAATGAGGATAGGATGTTGACTAGGTTAGGATGATGGTCAAATTGGTGAGCATGAGCTTCCCAATCCATTGGGGCTAAATGATATAGAACCTTGGCTTCTTTTGGAAATGCAATAGATGCATGATGTCTTGTAAGAGAGATTTCCATCAATACATCATGAGCCTAAGAGGCACTCTCCATCACATTATTAGAGTGAGCATAGATCAGTTGGGAGAGAGAGGTCTCCAAGTTATTCCCATCACCAATTAGAGGGTGGCATAGGTGAGTTACATCACCAAGGTGAGCACTAGGAGGGGAAATACTTAGACCATCCTCTAGGCCTGCACTTAGAGACTTAGTTAATGACTTCATTATACATCATCCTCTTAATTTTTATGTTACTCAAGAGGGATTTGAAATATATACTTGGTTAGCTAGTGTGCAATTTTTTTTCATACTTTATGTTGTGACACCAAGGGGAAGGCCTGATTGAGAACCCACTTGCTTAAAGATGAATAAAAAATGGGGTGGGAATGAGAAGATCAAAAACTCCATTTAACACCAGCTTCCCTCACTTGGAAACTATTTGAGTATAATTTAAGATCATGCTACCTATCCCCTTGATATGTTTAGAAGAAGGTAGATCAATTCCATGATCTATGACATGGGAGTGACACAGTGTCACAATATGAATGTCATTTTTTGGATTTGATCATATATGTAAAAGGCTACATGGATGAGACTATTCAACTAAAGAGGTTCATTAGAGGCTTGAATTTAGAGATGGCAAGTGCATTACGTATTTTAGATCTCACAACCTTAACAACTATAGTAGAAAAGGCCTACTTGGTTGAGTAGTCTCAAAGAAAGACTCAAGATGCTCAGGATAAATTTCAAGGTAAGATGCAATCACACCATGAATCAAGGTCATATGGTTCATATCTTTCACCTAGGGGAGATTTGATAACAACCTAATCTAATTTTAGACCCCCTCAACAACATTAGTAAGAGAGCAATCATTATGTCCATGACCCAAATAAAGATCGTCATGACAGATCCTTCCAAAAATGAGATGATTTTAGACCTCAATATCATCAATAGACTATACCTACATAGACTCAATAGTTGGTGCAAATGAGACCATATGGGTCCACAACTTCAATTGGTCAAAGATATGTTGAGTTACCACAAGGTAAGACCAGTGTAGAGTTGTGTGTTTTATGTGCAGATCCTTTGATCACTATGCATGTGATTGTCTTCTAGGACCATCAACTACCAATAGGTAGAAGGATCCAATGTCAGAGCATATAGTGGGTGATGTGGGTCAAAGATACATAATCTATGTAGTGGTGAATGACCACCAAGCTGAGCACTAATAAATAGTCATTGAGACCACAAGTATGATTGATGTATTTTTGATAATAATTTTGTTTGATTAAAGAGCCTCAAAATCATTTATTTCTCCTTCTATTATGGACCATTGTGGGTTGGTGACTACTAGGTAGTTAGAGGGTTGGGTAGTACATTTGACCACAAGGGCTAAAATGTCTATTATCTCCTTAGTGAATAATTATGTTCTAAATATTGGTGTCTTTTCCACCATAGTGGATTTACTTATTATACCCTTAGGCACTTATGGGGTTGTCTTGGGAATGGATTGGATTGTGGCTCATAAAGCTAAGTTGGATTTCCATGACAAGGTTATTGAGTGTGTAGATGACCTTGGAACTCCTATGGTGTTATCTAGGTTTAATAAACCCATTTCCCTTTGCATGATTTCTACAATGAAGCTCAAGAATAACATATGAAAGGGTTGTCATATGTTTGATATCATGGTAAGTGATAGGTCAAATGATTCATAGAAGGCTTGTCTAGATGATCATCTCATTCTTTGGGATTTTATTGATGTGTTTCTATATGTATTATAGGTGTGTACCCTCTGAGAAAAATTGATTTTTAGATTAACCTAATACTAGGAGTTGAGGCCATATTGAAAGCACCATATCAGATGACCACACTAGAGATGTGTGGACTCAATATGAAGCTTGAGAAATTTTTAGAGAAGGGTTTAATTCATCATAATGTGTCCTCATTGGGAACACTAGTCATATTCATGAATAAGAAGGATGGACCTCTGTGATTGTGCATTGATTATCATCAATTGAACAAGGTGATGATTAAGAATCATTATCCCTTGCCAAGAATTGATGACTTGTTTGTTCAAATGTGGAGATATAAAGTCTTATCCAAGATAGATTTAAATTTTGGATACCAAAAATTACATATCATAGAGTCAGATATTTTTGAAACTATATTTCTATTATGGTATAGACATTATGAATTTATAATTCTGCCATTTGGTATGACTAACACCCCAACAGTGTTCATGAGCCTGATGAACAAAGTTTTTTATACTTAGGCCATTTTGGATTGATATTTATTGATTATGTATTGATATATTAAAAAAATGAAGAAGAAAATGAAGACCATTTGAGATAAGTCATGTAGGTTTTGAGAGAAAAACAGTTGTTTGACAATTTAGAAAAAGAGTGTTTTTTCACAATATGAGGTGCAATACCTTGGGCACATCATTTCAAGGGAAGGAAATTTCATATATCCCTCTCATATTCATGATATTATGGATTTTATAATTCCCACAAACATTTTATAGGTTCATAACTTCATGTGTTTGATAGGATATTATCATCATTTTGTGGATAAATTTTCTCACATTGTGAATCCCATTACTTCACTTTCGAGGAAAGGAAATAAGTTTGATTGGTCAAGAGTTTTTGAGGAATCATTTCAGTTTATAAAAAAATGACTCACTAGTGATCCTATTTTGGGTGTACCTAATCCTATGGAGGAATTCTTCATTTGTGCTAATGCATCAAAGGTAGCGTTAGGAGCTACACTCATGCAGGAAGGTAGAGTTATAACATATGAGTCTTAGAAACTCAAGGATTTGAAATTGAAATACCCCACACATGATTTGGAATTTGTGGCTATCATTCATGCTTATTTGAGATGGTTAAACTCCTTTATTTTTCATCACTTTGTTCTAAAAATAGACCACTTAAGTTTGTAGTATCTATTCAATCAGCCTAACCTCAACGCACATCAAAGGCATTGGATGGAACTAGTATGCAAATATGATTATGAGATTATATATTAAATGGAAGGAAAACATGGTTGTTGATGCCTTGAGTAGGAGGTGTCATGAGTTAGCAACAATGAGCTTATGTACTAACTTGAGAATTCATATTTTAGAGAAACTTCCAAAGGACAACCTTTACAAGGAAGTGTGACAGATGTTGCATTCTAGATTGAATCTAAAAGGTAAATTAGAAGGATATTATCTTGATATAGATGGAATTTTGTACCATAATGAGTGTACCTATATTATTTTAGGGTATGTATTACATGAGCTAATTTTGTCTGAGTCACATAGATATCTTTACCAAGCACACCCTAGAGTTAAGAAGATGCATGCATAGTTAAGGCAATTGTATCATTGGGTTGGTTTGAGGTGAAACAATGCTGATTTTGTAGCTTGTTATCTAGATTACTAGAGGTTCAAATTTGAGCATCAACCTCTAGTAGGATTGTTATATCCACATGAAAGTATAGAATGGAAATAGGATACTATCTCCATGGATTTTTTTGTAGGCTTGCCTACGTCATTATATCATCATGATGTGGTCATGGTCACTATGGATAAGTTGACCAAAATAGCTCACTTTTCCCTAATGAAGACTACCTATAATGCCACTTTCGTGGCAAGAGTATTATTGGATAACATTGTTAGATTACATTGGATTCCCTATAAGATTATCTTAGATAGAGATGCAATTTATACTTCTCACTTTTGGACTCGTTTATAGAAGGCATTGGGTACACAACTTAATTTTAGTACTTCCTACCATCTTGGTATTGATGGATAGACTGAAAGAGTCAATTAGGTTATTGAGGACATGCTTGACATGTATGTTATGTACCAAGAGTCCTATTGGAAAAACTATTTGTGTATAGTTGAATTTTCTTATAATAATAGCTATCATAGTTCAATCAAGAATGCACCCTTCCAAGATTTGTATGGCAGAGCCTGTAGGAACCCCACTAAGTTAGGACTAATTTGAGAATAGAGTCATGATTGGTCATGCTATGTTATAATACATGGAATAGTAAGTAATTTAAGATTTGGAAGCACCTTGATATTTCTAGGGATTGACAAAATAAGTATGTTGATGCAAAGAGGATTGATCATCATTTCAATATTAGTGACAATGTATTAATAAGAGTAAGAACCAACAAGATCCCTATCCATTATGTAAAAGGTTCAAAGTTGGCACCTCGATTTTTTGGTCCATTTGATATATTGGAGACCCTTGTCCTAGTAGCTTATTGATTGAATTTTCCACCCAACTTATCCCATGTTCACTCTATATTTCACATTTCAATTTTGCATCAATATGTACCTAACATTACACATGTATTGGATTAGATGGCCTTTCAAGTCATGATATGGGCATAGAAGATGCACTGCCATGTTCTACCTTATAAATAACATTATCATATGAGAAAGGAACATTATTGTAACTAGGATGCACTTTTTGAGATGTAGCATTATTTAATGGAATTTTGACTTTATTTTCCTTATATTGTGAAATTTTGAAAAGAGACGTAGGAAATGTTTTTGACAAACTAAGAGTAATATCAAATAATGAATTACCATTGAAGGATATTTTGGACTTATATTTTTAATTTCATTTTATTAAATGGAGAGAGAAGAGGAAGTATTAAGAGAAGAACATGCTTCTACACTACCTTCATTATCATTTTGACCATCCCATTCATAATATTCATCACAACCATCATGGAAATCATCACCATCACCATTGTATATGAAATCATGATCATCATTATTTGTTCTTTCAAAATCTTGGTATTTTTTCCATTCTTTAGTATAATTATAAGGAATGCCTATGAATTGATCAATTGGATGAGGAGGAAGAGTTTCCTTACCCTTCATTTAAACTTTCCAAAAATTAGGAGAAGTATAAGAGAAATGAAAATGAATGCAAAAATGTAATCCAACATGAAAGAATACATTTAATTAATGCTAGTATGCATCCTTATGTGAGATAAAAATTAGGAAAGAGAGAAAAACTAGGAAAATCAAAAATTTGAAACCATAATTTAATCACGTGAAGTAGAAGGAAAACCTAGTGGCAAGCTAGGGTCTAAAGCAATATTTAAAAAATAAAATGAGCTCACCAATATGTTTTATTAATTTTATGATTAAATTTAATTAAACATAACCAAATAAATATATAAGTAGAGTGAAAAAGATAATTTAATTAACATCAATCATACATTTCACTTTCATATAGACTGATATTGAACAACTAATGTTTGAGATGAAAACATGAAAAAGGATGGAAAACTTATCTTTTTTGGAGCTAGGAGATGTATTATATTATGTTTGACTTGTAAGATAATTTCCCAACTATTAGATATAACTATTTGACTATCATTTTGAGTTTGGACACTAGATCAAGATGGGACACTAGAGCAGGGCACTCTTATCCTTCCCATCACTCTTGTCCTCTAGTTTTTTCCACTTGAACTGAGACCTATAAGTTTGAGATAACCTTTACTGACTATGATATCTTTTATCACTGATCTATGTTCTTAATATTAGACGTATTTTTTGTCTTCTTCTCTTAAAAAACCTAATGTAATCCTTCACATAATAATCACACAAATATCAAATGCAAAGGGGAAGAATGGGGAGAGTAGGATATGGTTACATGATCCTTAGAACCCCTATTATCTTGAGTGTTGCCTACATATCCCCAATGATAGGGATCTTAGATTGATCTATTTATCCCTTAGGGAATGTGCATAATCAAACAAGCATAAATGTGTATCTAAAATGCTCTTTGCCTAGTCTCTCCTCTTGGTCAAAACATGTAATCTAGGTGTGGTACGTAAAATAATTTAGTAGTATGCATAGATTGAGCTTGATATGTATTGATATTATTTATTAGTTAGTACCAAAAGATAAGTAATTTTTATTTATAAAATTCCTTGTGGAACCCTTTAAATATAATACTCCTAATTTTTATTTTGAAAAACCTATTCGTTCACTGAGCAACTTAAATAGAGTTAAAATAATCATAAGAAAATAATCAAAAAGGAAGGGGCCCAAAAAACACTTTGGAATGGGTATTGGACAACAATGTTGGGAAGGAAACTAGAGAAATTCTCTAGTGTCCCCCATGGAACTCTTATCTAAAATGGGAAAAACTGGGGTAAGACTCAAACAAATGGCTAAAGGCCCCTGTGACCATTTTAAGCATTGACATGAGAATACTATGACTGCAATAAGAGAGAGATGAGATCATAAAAAAATTCCAAAGGATATGAAAAGACCAAAATGACATGTGTGAATAAGAGTCTCAATCATCATTAGGAAACTCATGTGAAATGGCTACAAGATACATAGTACTTGTGTTTGCTTGACCAAATTTAGGTGTATATGCCTCCCAAAATGCATTATGTGGTGATATTAGAAAATAAAAAAATGTGAGGCATATTACAAAAAATGTAATTAATATTGTGCATAGAATGGTGAGGTTAAGATAAGAATTCATTTGGAATAAATTCATTTCAATAGATCTCATAACTACCATAAAAATGTTATTGCCTATAAAAAATCAGACCTTCTAGTACCAATTTATGGTACTTATACTATAGTTCACTCAATGGACATCCTTTGAAGTATAAATTACACCAAATGTTGAATATTGGCCAACCAATGCTTTCCCAACCTTATATGGTTATGTGATGGATAACCCCTTCTCCAGGTGGGAAAATTTATATCATAGTGGGTGTAGATATAGAATATGATTTCTACACACATGTAGGTACTTGAAGATGTTCTCAAGCATCTCAGGCTGATTGCAACCACCATAAAAATGTATAATTGAGTCTAAATTAGAATCCACTAGTTTTTAAAAGCACCCATGCTTCTGATCCCATTTTTCATTGACATCCATATGGCCCATGAAGAAGTGATAATGTAAAATTACTTGTTTCTGTAAATGTTCAATGACTTTGATCCATGCCACCTGGAGTTGAGAAACCACAAGAAAAAATGTAAGCAAAAGCTCATGAAGAACCATATGATCAATTATTAGTCCCCTCTTCATAATAATCTCCATCAAAGTGAAAGGCATCGACTCATCAACCTTAGCATCTTGTAAAGTAGACCTTGAGAACAACACTATGGCTTAGTGACACATGAATGCCAAAAATCATAGCATAATATGATATAAATCCATTATGAGTTACATCCATAAAGGTGTATAGGGTGTTTTTGGAGGACATCAAGGATGATATCTATGGTGAGGAAGAGGAGAAGGAAATTTTATTCTATAAAGCGGTTCACACATGTTAGGTGTGAAATGATATCTCATCCATGACATTCATATAAATTACTCCATCTATAGAGTCCATTATAGTGAACTTAATCATGCAAGAGGAGGAGGCTAAGTGTAGAGGGAAATATCTATTTCAATAATATGCATCAGGGTCCATAATAATGGTGCAAGAAAATTCAACTACGTAGGGGAAAATACAGAGGAATAATTGGCATAATGGGATATAAGAAAACAAAAAGTCTCAAGGGAACCTCTAATGGTGGAATCAAGGAAGAATATATCCCATTCAATCCACTGGCATGAAAAATGCACAAGGTTTTTTGACCACACTCAAGCCTCATGGAGGGGATGGAGATATTCATAAATGCAAAGGTGCATAAGGGAATATAACCACAAGTGGAGGGATCTTAGATTCAAGCTATTAACCATTAGAAGAAAATATTTATACCTCTATCTACAATCCCAAAGTTTGTTGTGCTCAAGAATAAAGTTTTACCTTCTATTATGTCCACTCCATCATCTTCTCCACCATTAAAAATGCCTTATTCACCATATTCCCCCACCCTTTCATAAGAAACTCCTTCCAATTACAAATTATTGTATCTTAAATCAAGGTACATAGAAAGAACATGAAAAATAATATTATCCTCTCATGTAGGATAATATATATCAACCACAAGCATAAGATCAAATAGAGGACCAACCAACACATGACATTGACAAGACCAAGATGGTAGAAGAGAAACAATCTAAGGAGAAGGCTTAGAAATATGAGTATGATTTTATCTAATAGTAAGAGTTGAAGGAATAAAATTCTATGGAAGACAAGGAACACAAAAAGAAGTCTGAGGTAGAAAAATATACAAGGAAGTTATGATAAATCCAAAAAATACTTACGTAAATAGGATGAACAAATAAAGAAGGCTACAAAGGAGAAAACAACAAAAGATATAGCTAAAAAAGTTATGGAGGCCAAAGAATATTAAGAGAAGAAGCTAAGGGATAAGGTCTTGAAATCCAAATAGGTATATTGTAGCCAGGTTTGAATGATGGTAGGCTAAGTAGTTCAAGCAAAAGTGTAGAAATAACAAGGAGCTAGAGAAACACAAGTTGTGAAATTTGAAGCACAAACACAACCATATATAACTTCTACATGTTCAAGGTAAACATAAGGAGAATATTAGGAGGAAGCTTTAGAAGAAAAGTATGATTCCAAAATCTCTTGGTAGATGGATATCCAAGAACCAACACTGTAATGTACCACTTTTAATCTCTAAATTGCATAAATAAGATAATAACAAATGATCTCTATAGATTCTATGATGTAACTAGAACCACTTTGAATTGTTGGAGTAATATGATAAAGCCTTAGATGTAGCTACTCTTGAAGCTACATAACTTTCAATAAGATGGTTAGCTATAAAAATAGCTCAAAAATGCATAAAAGGAGATTGTTGATAATTTAAAATCGTGCTTGATCTTAATCAATCAACAATGGGAAGTTTCAAGCTGTGGGACAATGTGGCTTGAAACAACCTCCAGATTTTAGAGAAGTTGGTCTCTTTTATGCATTGGGTGTTGGGGAAAAGGGATAGGAGATTAAACAAAAATGCAAATGCAGGAACTGAAACCTAACTATAGCGATGCACCTGAGTATAATCCTAATCCTAACCTGAGCACAGTGAAACTATTATAGGATTCAATTACATTTAAGAGCAAAAAAATGCATGATCAATGTAAAAGATTAGAATAACAGAAACATAGGCTCACAACAGGGAGTTATTTCGCTGAGATACAAGAAACATCAACAAAGGCATAGTGTTTAATCTTCTTATAAGAATCTTCCAATCACATAAGAGGCACATAAGTCACGTACAGTTATGTAAAACTTCTGATTCAAGAAAAAGAGACAAAAGGGAATGACTTTCCTAATCACAACTTCAAAAAATCTACAGTATAGACTACTTTGCAAATGACATAGATAACACCAAGCAAGGCATGGAGCTCAATCTTCTTAATTCATTTGGCCACATAAAAGGCATAGAAACATGCACAGTTACATCAAATTTACAACTCAAGAAAATTGAGACAAGAGAAAATGATATTACTAGTCAAAAACTCTAGAAAGTCTAAAACTATAGAATCCCCCCCATTTTTTCTCTTACAATTCTTCTTCTTTTATAGACTCCGACGTTCTTCCATCACTCCCCTTTCCACGCAATTCCACTCTATCCTTCACCTGCTTAGCTGCTCAACTGTCTATTTTGCCTCTATTTATAGGGGACAAACAGACGGCCCTTTAATGCTTATAAGCCCCAAAAATCTACCCAATGCACTATTCTATCTACCAGGAATAACTCCCACTGAGTTTCCCTCCATCTTTGTTGTAACAGATAGATGGACACTCTATTTTTTTGAAACGAAAGAGGACACTTAGTCAATCTGTGAAAATTCTCTTTATGGTCTAGAAGGCACCAAAAAATGACACTTGACAGCTTCTACTTTCTCTATATTCGGCTCAAGAACGCTCTGCTTTTGACACCTATCGCAATCCGCTTCCTCAACTCTTTACAGATTTAACAAAATAAAACTCACCACATTCCTTGCCCTAGCAACTTTTAAGAAGGGGATGGATGCACATGGCAATCTTCACTTGTTTCCTTGGTGCTTCCATTTTCCTTTGAAGTAATAGCTAGGACCCACCACAATCTTATTCGGCAATGAAGCTCGAAGAGGGTCTCTCAAAAGTTGACACGTGGTGACCTCCGCTACTCCTAAGAAGATACGTGGCATCTTCCACTTTTCCTTCTAGGGGCAGGTGGTGTCTTCCACTGTTTCTGAGGATGGAGTAGAAAGGGACTTAGAGAGTGACACTTGGTAGCCTCTACTACACTTTGACACTTAAACAAAATGAAACGATGCCTTTCTGCATTAAACCAAATTATTGAACCTAGGCATTGAACCAAAGTCTCTCAGATGCCGACACGTGGTGACTTCTACCGCTTCTTTAAAAAGGTGGTTCAGGGCCTTCCTCAACTGCCACCTAGTGCTTTTTGCTTTCTCTACTGCTTAGCTCGTTGAAAGTCTTTGCCAAAAAAAATAGAATGAAATATGGGTGCCTCTATGAGACGTGGTTGATGACACATGGTGTGTTTCACTTAGCTACTACTAGATACGTGGCACACTCTGCAGCCTTCCTGAAAGTTACAAAAGGGGGCTCAAAAGTCACCAGCTGGCTGGCTCTAGGTTTCGAAAAGTAACACTTGGCAACTTTCGCTTGAATTCAATACTTAGGCAAAAATGAAATGAAAGAAACAAAAAGGGGAAAAAGGACCCGTGACCAGAGAGTGACACTTGGCAACTTCCACTACACTTTGACATTTAGGCAAAAATGAACCCACCTTCTGCCCCAACTCTGTAGCTACACCCAAGGAATGCTGGAACCAAAATTGCAGTGCTCGACCAAACAATTTAAATATGACGTAGAGTAAAAAATTACTCTATAGTTACTGGCGACCCCTAAGACTTTTGAGCCTGCTCAAAAAGAACCTGACTCCCACTATGTCAAAATTTCAAAATTTTACAACTTTAAAAGTGTTGTCTGGTAGATGGAACACTCATGGTCAGATAACCCTTGCTTGTTTTGCAATTCAACAAAATCCAGATCAAGGTTAATGATATCCTTTTGTAAAAAGGCTTGTAGGATCTAGACTGTAGCTTTTAGTTTGAATTCTAGCCAAAAAATAGGAACCAGAACAACTTCAACTTCTGAGACTGAGGAATCATTCCGAAAGCTCTAGAAAACTGTTTGATCCCTCTATTTGGCCAGCAGCAATGGTTCAATTTGGTCCACCATCGGCACCATCTTTGCATCTAGAAATGGGGAAGGAAGGCCTAGTTGCACCAAATTTTCAATATGGTGTCTCATCTCGCCGATGCCTTCTTTCATGACTTTGAGACATTTCTTGCAACTGTTGGCCGCGACATTACAACTGAGCACCTCATTGACCCATTTTGTAGTGGCCATTCTGTCAGGGATCCCTACAGTTGCCAACATTACATCCATTATGTCATAGAGCTTCTATAGCAATGAATGGGAGTTTGTGACTCTTTTAGAGACCATGGCCAGAGTGTTCTGTACTGAATCCTACACCCTCTCGCACAATTACTGTGCATTAAGCAGGAAGGTGAGGAATGGCCTGAGTTGGATAATCTCTAAAGAGATTCTCTCCCATAATGAATCATAGAGATCCTTCACCAATTGCATTACTCTAACACCTCTTGGCCTATTAGCCAACTCAATTGTCAGTTGTGCTGTCCTCTGTTGCTCTGCTTGGAATTGGGCTTGAAAAGCCACAGCCTTGTTTTGATCCTCTAGCAGCCTTTGCTATGATTGGGTAACTTGTAGTTGAAGTCCTTCGACTCTTCCCTGCAACATTGCATTCTCCCACCTAAGGGCTATTGTTGCATCTTTTGCAAGTGTGATCTTTGCTTTCAATGAATTATTCTGGGCCTGGACTGCCCGTTGAGTTTGAAGGGAAACAATATCTTGCAATTGTTTATGTAGACTAGCTATTTCATTATCTCTCTTATTTATTTCTTCAGCCAAACTGTTATAGTTTGCCTTTTCTTTGGCCAAATTAGCCTCCATCTTCTGCAGTCTCCTTGATTTCTTCAAATAATCCTCTATGACTACAGAAGTGGATTTTGTTAACAGCTTGACTCAGTCCTAGGGCATGAACAGGGACATGTTAATGGCCACTGCATTCCTCGTATAGTCCTCCAACTGCATTTGCTCACTCAGCTTGGCAACGTTGGGTGAAAAATGGGTCACTGTCAACTGCTATTGGATGGGGTCAAATTGTGACTTCAAATGTGGGACAACCAGTGCTTTATTCTCTTTGATCCTCTTTTTCTCTAGTCGGGCTTCTTTTGCCTTCCTTGCAGCATCTGCCTGCATTTGGAAGGTGGAAGGGGATGCAATATGCCCTCCTGTGAAAGGAAATCCTTATGGCAGGCCATATTATATAGCCATTGGTTAGTTAGGGGTGAGTTCTAGGGGTATCTTTCTAGGAACAGAGGGGGAGAAATGGGGAAGTGTTAGGGCCTAAGGTGCCAAGGATGGGGTGAATTGTGAAATTGAGATGGTAGTAGTGGTGGGAGGTGTCATTTGGCTAGGTGGAGGCACCACACCGACAGGGAAAGGGGTAGAGTGAGAGGGAGGAGGGGAAGTAATACTTACCTAAGGGGAAGTTACAGTGCTCTACTCTGGGCACTGTGAAGGCTCCTCTTCCTCCTCTGAATCCAAATGAAATTGCACCCTCCTTCTCTTCTTAGGTGTCTCTACCTCTAGATGCATTTGTTCCCCTTCCACCTCTATAGTTGTCGGTGGTGCTTGTGGAGAAATGGGGACTTCAATCACTCCCGATGATGGGGAGGCTTTTGGTGGTGAAGATACCACACTCCTTTGTTATTCTACGACAGCTGTAGCTTACTCCGAGGTCTATGGTTGTTGGCTTGGTCCCACTCCAGCTTCTTGCTCTACCCTGAGTGTTGGCAATTGGTTTTTTTATAGGCTAGATGCAGGGGAGGGATGCCACTCATCCCAGAGTTCTTCCCATATTTCATCTGAGTCCACTCCTCTAAAAGTGTGGGTGGTTTGAGAAATTTCCTGCCTATGTCTCCAATAGGCCTCAATCTTCTCTACATCCCAACCTTTATTCCTCAACGACCTTCTCAAACCAGAAGTCATCCTAAATTTGGGATCATAATCCCTCTATTTGTCATAGAAGGTTTCCCATGGCCTATTTTGTGGTAGGGGAAAATATGTCAGTTCAACATAGAGACCAGGAGCATCTTCTGTGAGGTTTTTTATGGTCTCCTAGAAAGGGCGGCCTTCTTGTGGAATCCTGGCTCCAATCCTATTGGTCCTCACCATAGAAGCTATGTAATCAGCTAGGTCATAAACCCATTTGTCCTCGACTAATAGGAACCCCAGGAAGGCTAGCTTCCTTAACAACATAGTCTCAGCTTCTCTGGCTTCTAGGCTTACATTGCTTGCCATCCATGAGAGATTGTACATTTTTCTCTTCTTCTTCTAGGAGCCATATTCATTATCAACTACCGACACCTGCCTGGTGATTTCTAGGAATGCTAATCTAAGAGTTAAGGTCTTTGGTAGCAACACTGGTTCTCCACAAAATCCATGGACCCTTTTGATTGTGTGACGAGACCCAAAATAGAAGTCACACAGGATTGGACAACTGACTAGGAGGTTTGTAACACTTGGGAATAACCTGTTTATGACAGGCTTAGGGCTAAGGCAATAAAGAACATGGGTAATGAATAGTTCCAAAAAATCATATGGGTCACTATTTCTTGATAAAACATGTGTCCATGCAGACACCAGAATGGTCCTTTGGGGGTCGAAAGCTGGGTCATATAGGTTCAAATTCATAAAATGGGAGAAAAGTTAGGGTTCTGATGCAGTATAAGATGGAACAAAAAGGAGGAATACCTGAATACCCCTTTTGACCTGAACTGGGTTAGCTTCTCCACCATCAAAAAAGTGATGTGCTTAGAGAAGTCAAGTCGATATTCTTGCATCCTATCGACCATTTTCAGCCTGAAAAGGATGGCCATTTGCTCTGCATATATCGCCATGTCATCCTTCATACCAAAGATGAGATCCATCATTGACAGCACGTCTTGGCTAGTGGGTGCGAACTGAGTTCTTCATGCAGGGAGCGTGGGTACCATGGTATCACCATTGGCCATTTGCAACTCAGACCTCAAAAAACTTGTCTAAGTGTTGACATTTGCCCACATCCTTTGCATCCTATCAATAGTGGGGAAGGTGGTAGTATTATCATATTGTAGGGCTAGCATGTCCCTAATAGCTTATGAGGTGACTTGTAGCATGAAGGGGCCTTGTTGGATGGTGCAAGATTGTGCATGGAGTAAGTCCGCACATAATTTGATCACATCAGGGTATGGATGCATGGCTGGGACAATGAATTGAGCCAGTTGTGAGGTCCATATCCTCATTTCAAACGTCTCATATTGCCTTACTCTGGCTCTTTGTAGACACCTCTGGTGTGCCCCTTCTCTTAGCTTCTTGATACTGGCCCTTTGCAAGATCGGGTCCACAATTCCATCTGCATATTCCTTTACCTTTGATGGGTCACTGGTTTGACCGACTCCCAGGACTCTAGTTCTTGGATAGCTTCTTGATGGTTGCGTAGGAGCTACAACGTATGATTTACTAGCCAAAAATCTGTCGAGATATCCAGGTGTCCCTTGTTATGAAGATGATGTTCTTACCATCTCTATATCTCTTGTATAATACCTGGTTTGAGCTTTGTGCAAGATAGAAATGCGCTCGTTGAAGCAAAATTTTACTAGGCACTGATAATCACAATAAGTAGGATATTTTTGTAAGTGCAAGAATGCTTGAGAGTTTGTAAACTTTAAAACTTGCTAAGGGATATTTATGGGCCTATTGAGTCCCAAATAGCATTAAATTTAGGTGACCATTAGCAAATCCTACTCAATCTTTAGGAAACAGTGAGGTGGACACACTATGCAAGTTGTGGCATAGGGTACCTTAGAGATCTCAAAAGATTTGGGGAAGCATTTAATGTGGCAAAATTTTAAAGAATTAAAACTTCTAAGATGTCAACTCTATGTTTAAAATGCTTATTTTTTAAAAGAAAAGTAGGAAAATAGCAATGGAAAACAAAACAATGCGGGAATGGGAAACTACCTAACTATATTAATTAAAAATCCTTATTTCCCTCTGGGATCAAAAATGAAATTTCCAACGTCTTCTTTATGACAAGCCAACTTATGTTGCCATACCAGTGATTACAACAGGTATATCTTTGATGAAATGTCCTCTACGTTGGCCACACGGATGTGCTTGCATTCGAATGAGTCTGAGTAAAACATGTGTTCGACACCCAGAAACTCTTCTTGTCCTTGAAATCCCATTGAATGCTAGTTCTTCATACTGTCGTGTGTCATCAAGAAATCGTTGGCTGTTGGTTCTTCACTCTGTGCCTTTTGATATCCATTATCTTTTGGCTTATCTCCTTCAAATTCTAGCTCTATTACATCATCATGCTCCTTGATGACTTCATCCTCTTTGAAAGATAAATCTAAAAGCTGGCATTCCTTCTGCATACTCAGTTGAGTCTCAAAGTTATCTTCTCCATGTCTGGCCAATTCACAGCCTTCTTGAAGGATAGTGTCACCTGTCTCAATGACTTGGTCAAGGGAGTGTCCATGCTCCTCCATATCTTCTTTCAAAGTGAGGAAAAAGTTAGAAATGATCTCTTCCTCATCAGAGGTGAAGATAAAAGCTTGTGACTTGTCCTCACATTCCTCGAAGGGTGCTCCTATGATGATTTCCTCCTCATCAGAAGTCATGAAATCTTCTTGACTAACTATGAATTGAGAATATTCCTCTACATACTCATTTGCTTCTTCCAAAACATATTCTTCTCTGAAAAGGGATAAGGAGGAAGGCTGTGATGAAAAACAATAAGCTTCTTGAGGAATGGTGGAAGGGACTTGCGGGAAAAGTGAGGGTTTGGAGTCCTCTTCCCTTGCTGCTATCATAGACTCTGCATTATTGGGGAAATAATCTTGACAGGTTCGATTTGGCTCATGAACAGGGGTGGCATATGTTTGATATGGAATTTGTGGTGGTGGATATGTAGTTTGGTAGACTTGGTAAGGTTGGTTCTCATGAACGCTCAGCTTCTCTTCTAGAAATGCAATCAATCCACACACATCTAGCATCTCATATGTAAGCCCTTGCCAATTTACCCTTTCAATGGGATCCCACTCACTTTTAATCAGATCTACCGCATCCCTTATTTGATGGATGACATGATTAGGGATTTCTTGGCCATATCCCCTTCTACTGTCAAGCTCTAACACATATTTTTTAAATCCCAGCAATGCTTTCTTGAAGGTGAAAATAAGGTTAGGTTGAACATGGGATGTGACATATTGGGAAGACTGGGCATAAGATTGGTATAGCTCATGACCATCTACATCCTTGTTACTTGACATGATTCCAGGAGAAGCTTGTTCTTGATTGAAAATATATGAAGGAGAATAAGACTCATAGCTATGAGTAACAGAATTATACATACCACAAGGTGATTTCTTGATGATACCAGGACTACTTGATCGAATGATTTGACTCAGAGTCACTGTTGGTGTTTCTAAAAATATCTAAAGGCTAATTGGCTGAAGAACACACCAAAAATTCTTCAACTCCTTGAAAGATCAGTCCCACCGGAAGTGCCAAAAACTATTGATGATTTAAAATTGCACTTGATCTTAATCAATCAACAATGGGAAGTTTCAAGCTATGGGACAATGTGGCTTGAAACAACCTCCAGATTTTAGAGAAGCTGGTCTCTTCTATGCATTGGGTGTTGGGGAAAATGGATAGGAGATTAAACAAAAATGCAAATATAGGAATTGAAACCTAACTATGGCAATGCACCTGAGTATAATCCTAATCCTAACCTGAGCATAGTGAAACTATTATAGGATTTAATTACATTTAAGAGTAGACAAGTGCATGATCAATGTAAAAGATTAGAATAATAGAAACAAAGGCTCACAATAGGGAGTTCTTTCACTGAGATACAGGAAACATCAACAAAGGCATAGTGTTCAATCTTCTTATAAGAATCTTCCAATCACATAAGAGGCATAGAAGTCACGTACAATTATGTAGAACTTCTGATTCAAGAAAAAGAGACAAAAGCAAATGACATTCCTAATCACAACTTCAAAAAATCTATAGTATAGACTACTTTGTAAATGACACAGATAACACCAACCAAGGCATTGAGCTCAATCTTCTTAATTCACTCGGCCACATAAAAGGCACAAAAACATGCACAGTTACATCAAATTTACAACTCAAGAAAATTGAGACAAGAGCAAATGATATTACTGGTCAAAAACTCTAGAAATTTTAAAACTATAGAATCCCCCCCCCTTTTTTCTCTTACAATTCTTCTTATTTTATAGACTCTGACGTCCTTCCATCACTCCCCTTCCCACGCAATTCCACTCTATCCTTCACCTGCTTAGCCACTCAACTGTCTATTCTACCTCCATTTATAAGGGATAAATAGACAGCCCTTTAATGCTTGTAAGCCCCAAAAATCTACTCGGTGCACTGTTCTATCTACCAAGAATAACTCTCACCAAGTTTCCCTCCATCTTTGCTGTAACAGATAGACAGACACTCTGGTCTATTGAAATGGAAGAGGACACTTAGTCAATCTATGAAAATTCTCTTTATGGTCTAGAAGGCACTGGAGAATGACACTTGACAACTTCCACTTTCTCTATATTCGGCTCAAGAACGCTCTGCTTTCAACACTTGTCGTAATCCGCTTCCTTGACTCTTTGTAGTTTTAACAAAATAAAACTCACCGCATTCCTTGCCCTAGCAAATTTTAAGAAGGGGATGGATGCACGTGGCAGTTTTCACTTGTTTCCTTGGTGCTTCCATTTTTCTTTGAAGTAACAGCTAGGACCCACCACAATCTTATTTGGCAATGAAGCTCGAAGAGGGTCTCTTGGAAGTTGATGCGTGGCGACCTCCGTTGCTCCTAGGAAGATATGTGGCATCTTTCGATTCTCCTTCTAGGGGCATGTGGCATCTTCCACTATTTCTAGGGATGGAGTAGAAAGGGAGTCAGAGAGTGACACTTGGTAGCCTCTGCTGCACTTTGACACTTAAACAAAATGAAACAATGCCTTTCTACGTTGAACCAAAGTATTGAACCTAGACATTGAACCAAAGTCTCTCAAATGTTGACATGTGGTGACTTCTGTTGCTTCTTTAAAAAGGTGGTTTAGAGCCTTCCTCGACTACCACTTGGTGCTTTCTAATTTCTCTACTGCTTAGCTCATTGAAAGTCTTTGCTAAAAAAAATATAATGAAATGTGGGTGCCTCTATGAGATGGGGATGCTAACACATGGTACGTTCCGCTTAGCTGCTACTAGATACGTGGCACACTCTATGGCCTTCTTGAAAGTTACAAAAGGGGGCTCAGAAGTCGCCAGTCAGCTGGCTCTAGGTTTTGGAAAGTGACACTTGGTGGCTTCTGCTCAAATTCAATACTTAGGCAAAAATGAAATGAAAGAAACAAAAAGGGGAAAAAGGACCCACGACCAGAGAGTGACACTTGGTAGCTTCCATTGCACTTCGACACTTAGGCAAAAATGAAACAACCTTCTGGCCCAACTCTGCTGCTACGTCCAAGGAATGCTGGAACCAAAATTGTAGTGCTTGACCAAACAATTTAAATACGACGTAGAGTAAAAAATTACTCCATAGACATCACATCAGATCTAACCCAAACAAGCAAATCAAAGGTAGTCATGGAGATCCAAGCATCAAAAACCAAAATGGATAATACTTTGTAAAAATATCTCACATTTAGAAATAATGCCATGGCCATAATGCACACTTGGGAGGTAGATATTCTATGAAACACATTTTCAAGTGTGCAAATGCAATGTTATGTCAACAAAATTGAACATATCATGTAGGTGATGAATCCAAAAATTCCCCAAGATTACAATCACAAAGCTTCTTCCACTATAATTCTTATTAACATACCAACATTATGCTCTTATTAGTTAAATCACACAACTTCTTCTACAAATTATAAATCTTGGCATACCTCATGCTAAGGAGGCTATACAATTTTTTCAAATAAAGCTTTCTTCTCTACCACTAGCCTAATTCCCAACTTAGCCTACAAATACCATGTATCTCAACCCATTTATAGAATTACAAGAACAAAGGAATGAGAGAGAAAACATAAAGTAATCCCACAAATTCACCCTCCTCCACTTGGAAGGGATAACAACAAGGGAATAAAGCATTCCCCACTAAAAGGGAATCAAGACAAAGTAAAAAGCATTCTCCACTAGGAATGAAGACAAAAGTCAATCCTCAAGAGAAATGTGCCACCCTTCATGGAGGGAATAATAGATCATGATGAGGACATTTTTCAAGTGGTCCACTTTATTATGGGCCCTTTCAGCATGTGCAACATGGGTAGACAAAAATAAATAGTAAAACTTGTTCCCCACTTTCATGTGCATCCAAAACCTTAGTGGATCTCATTTTGACAAAGGTCAAGTCCACTAGCTTTGTTCCTCACATGAAATTCATCCCACTGCCATCATGCATGTTAAAATCAAATCTCCTTTGTACCTTGGGAGGATTATGGTGCCTGATGCCACCTAAGAAGTTGAATAGTGTTGATGAGTTAGCATGAATAGTGGTTTTGACACCTCATTAGTGAATAGTGTCTTACTACCTAATTAGTGAATAGTGTTAGCTCCTCTAGTTGAAAACAACTTAGATCCTACAAGTTTCCCTAATTTTTCTCCCAACATTGTAGGCTTAAACACATGAACACACTAACATACAAACACACCACTCTATTTTTGGTTGATGAAAGGTTGCATAAACCCTTGGATGTTCCTACATAAGATACCTAAGATTTTATAATGTGATCTCCTTATCACATGGATAGGGTAAGTGGTAGAACCATTATTTTGGTCAACCAACATAATAACCATGATATTTCCTTCCAACACACAAAGAATAATAACTATTTGTCCTCATTTTTACTCCTCCATTTCCAATTCCTACTCCTCCTCTCTCTCCTCATGGGATCACACCTACCACTATAAACAATCCTCCTCCACCAAAATGCTCTCTCATACACCTTACATCCCATTTTAATCTTATTCCCACCACTATCCATCCACCTCCACCTAAATAACACTTGGTTTTATTCATAACTTATCCAAACTACTATTGGATCACTCACACTAGCACATACCACCATTTACATATACTCCCTCATAGATGAAACATCATCCTCCACACTCTCCTCATGTGTGCTTTCTTGCACATCAACCAAATCCATTATTTACTTCAAGGAAACCTTAAAATCCTCTTCAATGTGAGCATGATTATTATGCTCTTCACTCCCACTATGGACTCTCAAAAGTTCCATATCAGTCACCTCCTAGGTTGTCCTCTCCTCGTCTATACTTTTTATTTCATCTCCTTCATATGGTTAAATCTTCTCAATTATCTCCTTGTGTGCATTAGCTTTCACAAAAAACTCATCCAATGATTCCATCATGGAAACTTTCAACACTATTGGCTGATCTCTTCTTTCACATAAACCTCTTCTTGGAAGCCTTCCTCCTCCATGTAAAACTCTTAATGGATGTAATCTTCTTCACTAACTTGAAAATCTACATGGCTACAATATTATTCTTCCTACAACTCCACAATATCTTACCCATCATCACTTAATGGGTCTCCTTCACCAAATTCAACAAAATATCACCTCCATATCCTCTTTCATGAGGATATATTCATCTCTGGGATGCTCACAATCTTCTTCCTCATTGATTTTAAAAGCATATTTTTTATCCTCACATGAGAACTATTGACTTTTCGGTGTAAGACCTTCTGAGACCCTAAAGAAGATCAATTCACCTATGAAGTCTCCAACACCACAAAGAGAAGAAGTTCATATGCTCTTTATATGCACCCGAGACCAAGTTAGAAGTACAAGTCTACACAATGGTGCAAGGATGGCCTGCAACAATAAAAGGAACTTCACACACATCCTTGTGCAAGAATTAGAGGCACACAAGGGGGGATAATTATAAAACAAAAGGAGTACACTAAAGACTTTTCCCTCATGCACGTTCTTACCCAAAGACCTCCCCACATGTACCTAACACACTCGTGCTCAAGATTCTATGTCTATGCCTCATCATTATGCAGTATGCAACCCTCTTTTGTAGCTACTAGGTGGTGGCACCATGCTCAATTAATGAATATATATTTGTAGCATTCCTAGGGAAAGTGCTAACCTTCCATGTGTCTTTCTTGTGTTTTTCCTCTCCAAAAAAGACAAAGGAGCTCTCCTAAAATCCCATCAAAATGCCACATGTCTGGTAGTTTCCATAATTAATGAAGGTCATTAGAGGCAACTAGAAATTACTTAATGCATTATCAAAATTGAATGCAGAAGTGGTAAGCTAACATTGGGATTAGAGTACATGCCACCTTTTGATGATGTCATAAAATCTTCCAATTCCCCATGCATGTGTATCTGGATGTGATTCTACCACCAATCAGATCTAATCATCTAATAGAGGTATGGTTGTCATGCTACCAAAGGATGTAATGCTTCATCCATCACCTAAGTAGTGCATTTATTACAAAAACTAGTTTGAGCTTATATAAACTTTGGTTTTTCCATTGTAAAAGGGTCAACACATTTTTAGTATCTTTACAATGCAAAAATTTTCCCTCCATGAGCACTTGTATTGGTTAAATCCATGTATGCCAATAATAATTAAGTTCACCTCTTTTAATTATTCTAATGATCTATGTGCAATTTGTTTTTTTTATTCCTATCCATGGGTAATGTTTTCCCCTCTCTTCAATAATTCATTCCTTGCACCTCCTCATTAAACTTGGAGCTCACTTATTGGTCACATTCTGTGTACACTCAGTTCTGTGTTGATGTTGTTTGTGGATCATTTGTCATCCCTCTCATCATAACACTACATTATTGTACCTTTGTGTGAAATACTCATACATGTAGAGTAATTTGGTAGAAACTATGTGATATTATCTTATCCATAAGTGCTTGCATTGTGTTTATGGCATTAGGAGTACTTACTCTACTCTAGGTGCATCATCCCCTTTCTATTTTATGTATTCTCTTACCTTCTCTCCCCCTTTTCCTTAGAAAATCATTAGGTTTGGACCAATGATAGGTTACCTTTCTACTCTTTAGGTCTACAAATTGGTATTAAACTAGGTGTGCTTAGAATAAACAGAATCTAGCCTACTCTGAAGACTCATCCCAAGGAGCACAAGGTTCTCATACCTTGGGGATGTTTCCATCATTGTAGCAAGACAACTAATGATTACACACATAGATGCACAATTATACTTTTGTGCCCAACACTGAGTCCTCTTGTACCTTGTGTAGGACCTCTATGCCCAACACCCCATGATAAATCTTCCCTACATCATCGAACATCCATGGGTTCACATTTCAAATGACAATAATTTTTGTCATGCTCGGCGGGACCAATTGAAGAAGATAAAATATCAGTGCTTTCTTTAGATATCAAGTGTAATAGACACTCAATAAAAGAACCTAACAACTCCCAACATCTATGGTTCACAAAGATCAATTCCCCATTTACATGCCTAGAATAACAAGATCATCTATAAGAGGCATTAATTTCCATTTCACCAAAATTCCAACACCGTCTAGAGGAAGTAGAGTAAGAGTATCTTCATCCCCTTTTAGGAGGTATAGTGTAAGCCAGTCTCCACCAAGATCCCAGTCTACACTCCCATTCAGAAGGTTTTATTCTAGGCGAGGCCTATTTCCTATGCCATTCATGGTTATGCTAGGTAATCAAGTATTTATGCCCTTCAATGGTGGTATCCCATTGGTTCTAGAATAGTATGATGACATTATGGTGTCTACTCTTAAGAGCCTACCCTATTTCATGAGAATTATATCTCCCTTATAAATCATATCCAAGATATTAAAAATATCTACGTAGTACACCATGTCCCCAAGACAATGTTATAGTCAGATTACTAGCTTCTTCCTTGAAAGGAAAAGCTCTTCAATGGTACCAGGGCTTACAACCAAATTCCATTCATAACTAGGATGAGCTTGGTGAGGAGTTATATAATTAATTAAAGTATTCGAGTGATCATCTATCCTTGATAGAGAAGCTCACAACTATAAAGTGAGCACCACACAAAATGATGGTCAACTTCAATTTTAGATTCTAAAGGGTCTAGGATAAAATCCCTATGCTATGTAAGCCATCTCCTAACACTACATTCTTGTATTTCTTAAAATCACTTAATAGAGATATAATAGTGATGATTTAATCTATGTGAGGTACAGTTCTCCTTGATGCCTATGAAGTAGTTGTGCACATAGAAAATTGTTTGATATAAGTAGGCAAGATCACACCCATACCCCCAATGCCTATATTTTTAGAGCCCCCTCCTAACCCAATAACTATGCAACTCATACTAGCACCTATCCCTATTATAGTGAGACCACTTGATTTGTACTCTACCCCTTCCAATGAACTACATGAGGTGAAAACACTATTATAGAGTTTTGGGAATGAGCTAGTTGCCCTCAAAAGATAACAAGTGAAATACCCTAGGCATCAGCCATTCACTCAGTATTACCATTTAAATAAACCTCCCTACCAAGGTGGTGCATATTCAAAAAACCAACTCACATATAATAGAGCACCTTATGTATAGAAGGTTGATGTTGCTAGTACCTCTAAGGCCCTTGTCCCAGTATAGAATAATATATCATAGGATTTGAAATGGTGCTTTTTATGCAACCAATCACATGATCAAGATACTTGTGCAAACGGGATCCTAAATTGAGTGTTTATGGTTCAAGACATGCTTTAACTACATGATAAAACTAGTGTCATAAATTTGAAAAGGGGGGAGACCCAAGTGCTAACTCAACCATAGGATAGGCCAACCTTCATCAATTGGCAAGGGGAGGACTTTGGATATATAAACCAGGATAATACATCTAGTAAGGGAAACACCCCAATTTCTTTTAATACAAGATTTAAGAGGAGAGAAATAGAGGAAGATATGTTGACTATAATGCCCTTACTTTCACCCCCCCAGATTAATTGTGTAGGTGTATAGGCTAAGGCACCCATGCAACCCTTACACTTGGAGAAACCTATGTAATAATAGGGACCACCTTGAATTAGTGCACTAGCTTCAAAAAAAGCTATCACCTCAAAATTGTAATAAAAAAGATCCCCAATCCCTTTCAACATAGTGGAACAGATGAAGAAGACCAGCCTCAATGTCATAATGTATGATGAACTTACAATTTCATCCCAATGAAATTTATTACAAGATGTGTTAAAAGGCTTCCAAGAGTGTCATGCCCCTAAACTAGCACCTACCGCTCTTGAAAGTTTATTCCAACCAAATGAGGAAGCATAGGTACATAATGTCATAAATAAACCACCCCTATTTTATGTTTCTTTGATCATTGGCCAACACCTAATACATAATTTTATGATTGACTCTGGCATAAATAACTCAGTAATGCTAAAGAAGATAACAAACAACTCAGAATTGTGTATACCCCTATTTCAAAAGGAGTGGTCCAACTTGACGACATAATACTAAAGTCTATAGGAGTAATCAAATATTTAATTCTAATGCTACATGCATTCCCAAGCCTTTTTATTACACAGGACATCACTATCATTAACTTACCTCCCTAATTTGCCATATATCTCTCTCAAGACTTCAAAACAAAGATGGGTGGGCATTTATGTTTAGATTGGTCACATATATTGTTAAGAACTAGATATGGGACAAAAATGACCATCAAGGTACAACCCATATTAAAGAGCCACATCAAGCCATACATTCCCAACCCAGTTGAGCAAAATTATGAAATGTTTGACTAAGAGGAGGATATGATTCTTCATGAGATTACGACACCATTAAAGGAAATTCTAGATGACCTACTAGATGAATGGGTGTGTGAAATATTTAAGTGCAACCCATATGGTAATTTAGAGACTAGCCTATGAATGTATTACATCATGAAAGATAACCCATCACTACCTAAACTCATGAAAATTCACAAGCATAATGAAGGAGTATGGTAGTTATACTTTGATGGTTCTTAGAGCAAGAATGACATAGGAGCCAATGTCATGTTGATCTACGCCAAGATGGATAAATACTTCCATGCTTTCAAACTTTAGTTTGCTTTCATGAACAATTCTATCGAGTATGAGGTGCTAATTCAAGGCCTCTAACTCACATAGAAGAGAGGAATCAAGGTGCAAGCTTATGGTGATAGTGAACTAGTTGTTAACTAGGTCAGAGCATAGATCATGACTAAAAATGGCTTGATTAAAGCCTATAAACATAGAGTATGGGATATGATTGAAGGGTTTTATGCCTTCAACATCATTTCCATACCAATAGTGAAAAATGATGACTTAGACTAGTTGCAAACCATAGGTGCACAGTATGATATTAAATGCGATATAATGAAAGAGTCTGAATAACTTGTTAAGTTAGTGGTCAGACCAATAGTCCTTGAAAATATATAAAATTGGCAAGTGTTTAATAATGATGAGAAAATCATCAAATTCCTTTAAGATGAGGTAGAGTTTTGCACCATGAATTAGGTGTAGCTATAAGCCAAATATGAATAATATGTCATCTAACTAAAGGGGAACAAGTTTCCAAAGGGGTTAGTCATCCTGAAAAGCATATTTAACTCTGATGAACAATTCACTTGAGAAAGGCACAACATGATAACCAAGGAAGAGATATCTACACCTATAGTCATTTCAGAAGGAAAGACTCTCAAGGTGGGTAGGGTCTATTCTATATTATAAATTCAAAGATTCATTCAACTCAATAAAAGATACAATGACATCTTTACATAGAGCTACAAGGATCTCAGAGGCTTTGATCTAGGTATTATGTAGCACATAATTAAACAAGACCCTAGTGTGTAGCTTATGCACCAAAGGTAGAGGTCCATCAATCCAAATATGGAGCCATTTATGTGCAAGTATCTCTCCAAGATTATTGAGGCCAACATTATACTTCCAATTAAACATTCCTCATGGGTCATCAACTTGGTACCGATGCAAAAGAAGAATGAGGAGATACATCTCTACATGGATTTTAGGGACCTAAATAGGGCTTCCATAAAAGACCATTATCCTCTACCACCCATGGAGTAAATATTACAAATGGTTGTAGGCATAGAAAGGTTTTCATTACTAGATGGTTAGTCTAGATATAACTAGATTTAGGTGCAAGAGTGCGACCAATATAAAACCATATTCACCACGAAGTGGGGGACTTATGCATACTAGTACATGCCCTTTGGTTTAATTAATGTAGGCACAACCTTCTAAAGATCCATGGATATGGTGTTCAAGTATCTCATCAATAATATTATCTTGATATATCTTGATGATATAACTATTTTCTCTAAATGCATAGAAGATCATTTTCACCATCTAGAACTAGTCTTTTAGAAGTGTCAAGAGTTCAGGATTTCCTTGAACCCCAACAAATGTATCTTCACAGTATATGAAGGTGCCCTCCTTGGGCACATTTTTTCAAAGAGGGACTCATAATTGATCTAGAGTGAGTCAAAGCTATCTCAACCCTCCCCCTTTCAAGTCATAAGAAAAGTATCTAGAGTTTCCTAGGGAAAATCAACTTTGTGAGAAGGTTTGTGACAAGATTCGCTATTTTAGTCAAACCACTCACCATGATTTTAAAGAATAATTCCATGTTTAGTTAGATGCATGAGGGTAGGGACAAATTTTAGGTCATCAACATCACACAAACTCCCACTTTGATTAACCTAGACTATAGTAAGGATTTCATCCTTTATGCATTTGGTGAAGCTGAAGGTATCCCTATTGCTCTAACATAATAGAATAAAGAATAGTTAGAGCAACCAATTACCTTCTTCAACTGAGAATTAAAGGATTATGAGTTACACTATAACTTTATTGATAATCATACACTCCCAATCATAAGAGTGCTGAAGAAATTTAGGTACATTCTCTCCAACAAAAAGATCCAACTCTTAGTAATGCACATAGGTGTCAAGGAATTCCTCCTTAGTAAGGACATTAGTGATAAAATAGCTAGTTGGATCACTAAGGTGATGAAGTATGACATAGACATCCAAGTCACCAAGTTAGTGCAAGGTTAGGGACTCTGTGAACAGTTAGCCAAATTAGCAAAGTCAAACGATGGCATAGTCTTAGTGATGCAAGAAGAAGGGAGCATAGGAACTGCAACCAATTAGGTACATAACATGCTAACCTTCCTTTGGCATAATATATACCCACCTAGCCTTGATACAACTAATTGTAGGAATTTTTTTTGTAGTCCATTCCCTATTTATTAATTATGGGAGTTATTTTATGGAAAGATATCAATGGAGTTCTTCTCAAGTGTGTGGAACTAGAGCAAGAAAGAATAATTATTAAAGAATTCCATGATAGCCTTTTAGGAGGCCATTATTCACCTAAGACCACTGCTATGAAGATCATGTGAGCTAGTTATTTTTGGACAACTCTATTTAAAGATGTGCATGATTACATGCAAGCTTACAAGAAATGTGCCTTATTCATATGTAAACAAAGGCTTGTAGCCTTACCACTACACATGATTCAAGCTGACCAACCCTTTGTGCAGTGGGGCCTAGATTTCATAGGCATGATTAACCCACCATCAAGTGATGGGCACAAGTAGATTGTCATAGCCAATAACTATTTCATATGATGGACAAAAGTGGTTGTGCTCAAGAAGGCTAATGAAAAATTCATCCTCAACTTTTATGAGGGTATTATAATGTGATTTGGCATTCCAACCATCATTATCTCTGATAATGCACTAGATTTTCTTAAAACTAGAATCAGTGAATGGGTCATCAAACACAACATCTACTTGAGTGCCTCATTCAACTATTACCCTCAAGGTAATGGTCTAGTTGAGTCCAAAAACAAGAACCTAATTCATATCATAAAGAGGAATCTAGAGGATAATTAGTGAGCTTGGCACACTAAGATCAAAACCATGTTATGTGTTGATAGGATCACACCTAAAAGAGTATTGGGGAACTCGCCTTTCATTTTAGTTTATGGAAGGGAAGCCAAGTTTCTAGCATCCCTCAAGCTACCTTCATTATAACTTGCACATTAGTTGGAACTAATAGAGAATGATCCCCTTGAAGTAAGCATGGTAGATCTCATGAATCTTAAAGAAACTAGAGCGCAAGTTGCACACACCATGGAAATTTAGCAGGTGTAAACTAAGAGGATCTTTGATAAGAAGGCTAGTGCCAGAAGTTTCCAGGTAGGATACTTAGTGCTAAGATAGGATGCTGATAGAGTGAAGCCTACAAGGCACACTAAGTTTGACACAATATAGAGTGGCCCATATACCATAATCGAGTTGAAACCATTCAATGCCTTCTAGCTTGCTATAATGAATGGAGAATAAATTCCAATCTCAATCAATGGGATTCATCTCAAGAACTATATCCATTAAAATCTTATATATATTTTTAAATAAGTAGAGTAGATGCTTTTTATTTACCTAAAAGTGTGCCTCGTACCCTTGTTTTTTAGATTAGTGTTATTTTCTCCAAGTGCTTACATGTAGGTGTTTTCTTAGCTTAGGTTCTTTCCTTTAAATGACCTTGGCACAACTCTCTATTTTTCAAGGTGGGCCTCAATTTGTTCCAAGTTGAGGTATATAGCCAATGCATTCATTAGTAAAAATATTTGAGAAACCAAAGACTTCATGCCCAATGGATCACTCAAAGGCTACTAGGTTCTTGCTTAGCAGGCAACTGACTTGCAAAGGTCACCAAAAGTGTTGACTTTCTAAGTCATGCCCTAGTTAGTACAAGACCTTCTGAGACCCTATAGAAGATCAATGCATCTATGAAGTCTCTATCACCTCAAAGAGAAGAAGTGCATATGATCCTTGTATGCACCCCATCCCAAGTTAGAAGCACAAGTCTGCATAATGATGCAAGGATGACCCATGCCAGTAAAAGGAACTCTATGCACATCTTTGCATAGGAATTAGAGGTGCATAAGGGGGGATAGTTATAAAACAAAAGGGGAAAATTAAATTATTTTTCCTCATTTGAACTCTTACCCAAAGACCTCACCACACCTACCTAATTTATATCTATACTTGCATGTAGGATTTTACATCTATGCCTCAAAACATTACACGATATGCAACCCTCTTTTGTAGATGGTAGGTGATAGCACCATGATCCATCAATGAAGATATATATGTAGCCTTCTTATGGAAATCACCATCCTTTTACGTGTCCTACCTACACTCTTCCTCTTTAACAAATCTAAAGGAGCTCTCCTAAAAGCCTATCAAAATTCCATGTGTCTAGTAGTTACCAAAATTAATGAAGGCCTCATGGAATTATAAAAATTAAATGTAAAAGTGTTGAGATAACATTGGGATTATATTATATACCACATCATAAAGATGTCATAAAATCTTTCAATTCCCCATGCACGTGCATCTGAACACAATTCTACCACCAACTGGATCCAATCATCTGACAAAAGTATGGCCATCACACCACCAAAGGATTTAATCCTGTTTCTTCCATTTTATAGAAGTATGGCCATCTCCTAAGTGGCACATTTATTTCAAAAACCAGCTTGAGCTTCTATAAAATCCTGGTTCTTCCATTGTAAAAGGGTCGACACAGTTTCAATAACCTTACACTATAAAAATTTGCCCTCTATAAGCACTTGTATTGGCTAAATCCTTATATGCTAATGATAATTAAGTTCACCTCTTTTCATTATTCTAATGATCTATGTGCTATTTATGGTTGTTGATTCCTATCTATGGGTAATGTTCACCCATTTTTAATCATTCATTCCCTATACCTCCTCTTTGAACTTGGATCTCACTTTCTGGCCACATTTTGTGTGTACTCAAGTCTGTGTTGATATTATATGTGGACCGTTTGTCATCCCTCTCATCATAGCATTGCATTCCCATGCCTTTATGTGAAGTAATCACACACGTAGAGTAACTTGGTGGAAAATGTGTGATATTGTCTTATTCTCAAGTGCTTGCATTGTGTTTATGATAGTAGAAGTGCTCGCTCTACTCTAGGCACATTGGCCCCTTTTTATTTTATGTACTGTCTTACCTTCTCTCCCCCTTTTCCTTAGTAAATCATTAGGTTTAGACCAATAATAGGTTACCTTTCTTCTCTTTAGGTCTATACACTGGTCTTAAACTAGGTACACTTAGAATAGAAGGAATCTAGCCTACTCCAGAGACTTGTCTCAAGGAGTGCAAGGGTCCCATGCCTCTGGGATGTTTCCATCATTGCAGTGAGATAACTTATGCTCACATGCATAGATGCACAATTATACTTCTACACCTAGTGTTGAGTCTTCCCACACCTTGTACAAGACCTTTGCACCATTGAGCATCCATGGGTGCACATTTCAAACAACAACAAGAACCTCACTCTCTTTTTTCCCTTCAAGATAACCTTATTCTCTTCATTTAAAATCTTGTCCTTGATACTTCCCAAAGTAGTCTTTGGATTCTCACATGATAGCTTCTCTCTCTTATTGCCTCTCATGGCAATATTTTTCTTCTCTTCTCTCTTATGGCTCAACCCATGAAATTTATTCTGCCACTCTACTTTAATTATTGGGTGCAAAAATTCACCCATTAACTTGGAAACCATACATTCCCAACTCCTCACCTTCTCCTTACCTCTCTTTTTTATCTTCACTTGGTGATATTCCCAACACACAACTTCAACTCCACTCATCCTCTTGATTTAGACCTCCACTCTCATGGGGTATAAATATGCATTTTCTCAAAATGCATCTCTAACTCAACTATCCTAGTCATGAGCTCTTTTAAATCCTATTGTACATATAGAATAAAAAATCTTAGAATATTATTTACCATATCTTCACAACCCACAAAAAAAAATCACTCTAACATCTTCTACCCAACACTCTATTTATTGTAAGATGTAACCTCTTGTTTTCTACCCATAAAAATGTGGAAAACAAGGCAACATGATTAGAACTTACTCTGATACCACTTGATGAATCCAAAATTTCCACAAGATTATAATCATAAAGATTCTTCCATTACAGTTCTTCTTAGAATACCAACATTATGATCTTCATTAAATCACACAACTTCTACAAATTACAAGGCTTGGCATACCTCCTACTAAAGAGGCTATACAAAGCTTTCAAACAAATCTTTCTTCTCTATCACTACCCTTATTCCAATCTTAGCTTATAGATTCCATGTATATCAACACAGTTATATAATTACAAAAATAAAGGAATGAGAGAGAAAACACAAAGGAATCCCATAAATTCACCCTCCTCCACTTGTAAGGGATAAAAATAAGAGAACAAAGTATTCCCCACTAAGAGGAAATGAAGACAAAGTAATAAGCTGTCTACACTAGGAATGAAGATAAAACTAAAAGAAAAAAATCAATCATGAAGATAAACATGCCACCATTATCATGGAGGGAATAATATATCATGATGAGGACCTTTTACAAGTGCTCCACTTTATCCTAGGTCCTTTCAACATGTACAACATGGGTAGAAAACTCTGAATAGTAAAATTTGTTCCCCACTTTCATGTGCATCCTAAAACTTAGTGGATCTATTTTTGACAAAAGTAAATCCCAATTGCTTTGTTCCTCACATGGAATTCATCCCACTTCCATCATTCATGTCAAAATCAAATATCATTTGTGCCTTGGGAGGATTATGGTGCCCCATGACACCTAAGTAGTTGAATAGTGTTAATGAGTTAGCATGAATGGTGGTGGTGACACCTCATCAGCAAATAGAGTCCCACCACCTCATCAATGAATAGTGTCAACATGAATAATGTTTTATTTACCGCATCAGTAAGACATATAATAAATATTTATGAAACACACCCAATTATTAAAGTTTCACCTAAAAATGATGTCCAAACTATAGTGAAAATCCAACTTTTTATTCACATGCTATTCAACATGGTCAAGGACATTTGAAAGATTGAAAAATTAAAAAATATATATAAGAAATTATTGATGAAGTGCAATACATTCCACCTACCAAGATCAAAAATATTATCTATGTGGATAAGGCTCCTCAGGTAATCTAATCTCACCCTCAGTAATAACATAGTACACCACTAGATTTTACATCATTGTCTATGAATTTATCAGTAGATACCTAGTCAGATCATGTCACTCCTATAGCCTCTCAAGCTATGCCTCATCTTCTATGTAGTAATGTATTCCATACTCCACATTTTTTATAAAATTTAGCTGAAAAACATTTTTTTTAGGTAATAAAGCTTTGGAAGTGGAGTCAAAAAGGTTAAAAACCTATAAAGGGTAGCCTCCTAGTTGTACAAACCTATTGAAAACCCACAAAGAGAGGTAAGTTGGTTACTACTTAGTTGAAAACCTAAAAAAAGGCAGTTAAATAGTGCACAAGAATTGAAAATTAGTAAACAACATGTTAAGCAAGATTGTGAACATTTATTCTTGATTATTAGCTCAACATAACTCAAGGAAACTCCAAGTAGCTCTAGTATTTTGTTCTCCATCAACATCTTTGTCTCAAGATGAGACAATTTTTAAGTCATGGAAAGTGTTATTAGGAAGGTGTGAACTATGGTTTGCACACAATTTTGTATGATAGGCATGTGGAATGTATACATTGTAGCATATTTTGTATTAAATTTAGTTTCATGTATGTTGATGAAAAATATGAAGATTTAATGGATACCTCCAGTATTTTAGCACATAAAATGAAAGGGAAAGATGACAAAGAGCCATAGTCTCTTCACAACCTTTATATACTCCACTTTTTTAAGGAAAGAAAAAAATAGAAATATATGGAACTATTTGAATTTGTAATTTAATGTATAATTATTACTAGATGTAAATAAATATTACTTGAATTGAATGTATCTTCCTTGTAAATGAATGTATTATAATATAACATTTAATATTTAATTCATTAGATGGTAAGATCCCTAAGTTCATCTATATTAATGGTAAGTAAGAAGAAAGTTATGAATATGAAAATGCACTATGTTTAGCCTTACTTCTACCTATAATTTGCTATAATAATTCAGAGTCCAATCACAACTTTCTCATACTACAACACAACATGCCCCAATGAGTGATTCTATGTACCATTACTAACATTCAATTTTTAACAGAAATTATATTAGTCTTTGACAACATAATTTATGTTAGGATCTAATTCAATTTAAGTCAAGTTCTGATAGAATTATATTTTCATCAAATGTGACACTTTTAAGTTGTGTTAGATTTATAAGTTTTTAAAAATGATTGAAAGTAATTTTATTTTAAATGTATGCAAGGCATCAGAAAGAACTTAGATGACATTTCAAGCTCTACATTTTTAAAGTCATCCAGGATAAAATTCAAGCTCAATTTTTCATGGTTTTATAAAAAGTGGTGTGGACTAAGACAATGCCATACCCACTAGATTTTTTAGCCCTATAGAGAATTTGAAATATCCTAGATGACATTTCAAGATCTAAATTTTTCAATTCATGAGACTTTTAATTTTATCCATGTAACTTTTTTGGAGTATTATGTGATTCAAAAAGGGACCAAACAAATTTGTGGTACTGAACCTTAGGAATGATTTTGGTGGGGCACTTGGACTAAGAGACAAGCTAGATGGGGCCATCGATAACCTATGCACATAGAAACAAAAACTATAAGTTTGAGTCACATTACTCACCACAAATAAATTTATCATGATTTTGAGTCATATTACCCACCTCCTCTTTTGCTATGCCCATCTATGCCATCACACCTACACAACATTATGTATTTTTTTAGTAGTTCAAATATTTTGAGGATTAATAACATAAAATAAATAACCCTTTTCCCTGCAACATTTTTGATTTGTAACCAAATGTCATGGTTTCACCAAATGCAATGAAACAATGATAATTTTAATTTTTTTAGCATACTCTTAACATGTACTAAAACTCCTAAGTAGTAAAATTATCTTTCTCATATTATAGATTGTGAAAGTCTTAACTCTCTAATCCATAATTAGTATTTCAATCATTAAATTTACACATAAAATGCATTCAAAACATATGATTTATATCCATGAAGAGTTAATCTCTTTTTTTAATTAATCTATGGATATATGATCACACTAATCTGATGATGGTGGTTTATTTTTATAATCTATGATATGGGTTGATGCAATTTCATTAAAAATTAAATTCAATTTTTTGAGTGAGTTATTATAAAAAATTGCATGAAACTTTTGTGTCACATTTTTCATCATTATTTATTATTTTGGGGCTCTCGTATATTTGATGCCTTGGTCACATTATATTTTTCATTTGCTTATGAAAAACTATGTCAGTAAAATTAGATGATGCAAATTTTCATCAAAGAAAACATTTTTGAAAAAAATATAAACACAACATGCATCACTAAAAAAACACCAAATTAGAGAAATTTATCTCACCAAATTTAGTGTGGTTATGCATGAAACACATTTTACATCAAAAATCATTAAAAAAATGATAATTTGACATTAAAAGTGTTACAAATTCATGATAATATAATAGTGTATCCAAACATCTATTTCATCATGACATATTCCTATGCATTCTTCTCAAGAGGTTTCAACCACTCCTCAATCCCACTCTCCACATATCTCTCTTTGGGATAATGATTTTGGTTGCCACACATCTTGTGACTAATTTTATGATACTTTGAGTGACAGATATGATTCTTTTAGTTTTGCATTTCACATAATAGATGAGATCATCAATTAACTATGAAGATCTTATATCTTCTTCTTCATTTATATCATTATTTTACTAAATTTTTCTTACTATATATATCTTATTTATTTTATGTCATATCTTTCATATGCTTTCCTCCATCGAGTTAAATTTCATTCTTATTATATATTCTAGCACTGACACATTGGCACTTCCTTTTATTTTGCTTCAATGTTCTTCCAATCACTTAGATTTTGTTGCTTGTTATATTGCATTGGCACTAACCCCATGATTGTTTATTCCATTCCAAACATTTGTGCAGTTTTATATTTGATGACACCATATATATCAAGACTCTCTATCTTAACATGCATTGAGTTTTGAGGTATTTTTTAGGTTATTTAGAATCTTCCTCTTCTTTTTCTTGTTTGATTGTGCCCCTTGGCCTACCAACGTCGTTTCTTGATTGTGCTCCTTGTCTTTTATTTTAATTGATTGATTTTTTCTTCATTAATCTTATGTGTGCCACTTGGCACTCTTATTTTAATAAATATTATCAAAAAGGTATAAAATGCAAAAACATTAGAAAATAAAAAATTAAAAAAAAAATCTTTATTGATGGTTACATATCATTTTTATATGAATATACTATAGGTTTTACATATACATCTTAAAAATGTGACTCTCATGGTATTTTTTGAGTGGGTGAGATGAAAAATATACAAGTTACATATGATAATATATTATTATATGCTATGTGTTTATTTTCTTGTCCATACCCTTATAGACATGGTCACATTGGTGATATGCCTTACTTTATGGTCTTATCTATATAGTGGATTTTATGGTGATGTATTTATTAATTTACATTAATTATATTGAGCCATTTACATTGAGTATATCATATGTTTTTAGTACACACATATTTCATGTTACATGAATACCTACATAAGGTGGTTACATTAAGATTATTACATTTTTACAATACATGTGTGTGTATGTTTATTATTATATTTTACATGTGTATGCTTGTGCAAGTTAATTTTTGATGTATTATCCAGTATTTTTCCTTAGATGATGCTTCAATTATCATGGTATTTGTTTTGGCATCATGTCTTATGAGTCATATGTCCTTGCGTGATGATTTCCTATATGTAACTACATAGTTATATGAGATTTATGTGATATACTATGCAGTATTATATAATTGTTTCCATGATTAATATAATGCATATGGTATTATTTGTGCCATGTTATTACTATACTTGGTGCCTACATTCCGATGGTATTTACCATCCATATATGGGGTCACACTACTTTTGTGTGTTTCTCATTTATTTTTATATCCCTACTAGGGGAGTAATTAATACATTGGGGTAAGTTATTTTTCCCTACTTTGATTTGATAGTTTGGGAATTATACCCTATCATATCTCCTCAAGTTATTAATATGATATATATCTTATGCATATATAATATTCATTGGGGCATGTTATTTTCCCCCATCTATCTCATCCTCACATAAGGATGCACATCTTACTATTGAGATTTAAATGATGATATATTATCATAGTTACATACATCATTTTGATTTATACTATTTTTCAAGGATTTTAAAAATCCTTAGCTATATAATGTAATGACGCGTGATTTTTTTAACTCTTTATTTTTTAGGTGAGTGATTACAAGCACAATTTTTTAAATACCTCACCTAAGAATCATGAATACATATAGAGCTTTCAAAATTTTCAAGATTGAAAAAAATATTTTTAATATTGAGAAAAATATATTCATGATTGAGAAAAAATATTTTAAGATTGAGCAAAGATTTCTAGAATTGAACATATTTTAGAAAACTAAGAGCATCAAAGATGGTCCATTGTATACTTATTTGATCAAAAAATGGTTTGGATTATTAGAAATTTATGAGAAGTGATGTGTCTAGGAATTATCTAAAACTTTCAAATTTGTGTCTATTGGGACTAATTTGATGGTCCACCAAATATTCCCTAAGGTAGATTCATTGAACCAAATCCAACCCATGTATCTATTTTGGGTTCCTACACCTTGGCCTAAATTCTTACACCAATTTTTCTTATCACTCATTTATAATATTGTTCACAAAATGTATTATGTCTTAGAGATCCCTATATACACAAATCATTCTTAGTCATCTAAACGAAGGTTCAAACACTATTTAATAGTTGAGTAATCTTTCTCTATTATTAAAAGTAGATCCTTTGTTAATCAAATATATTGCTACACTTGGGACAAAGTATTCCACCTTGATACTTCAATCTTATTGAACTTGTTATGACATAATCCACTTGTATCAAAAGAGGATTAGGTTAATATTAATGTAGTTGAAATACACATTTAGGGAAGAGGAGGCAAATCCCTTACTTGAGATTCTATTTATATGTCATAAGAGAAATACATTGGGTTTGATCCCAACATGCAAGATATGTAGTTGTATCTCCTTGAGGTTGCTCAACCCATAACCATTTTGTTAATGCTTTTTTGAGTGTTTGTGGTGAACTAGGTCAAGAAATTAAGGAAGAGATAAAATCAAACATTTTTCTCATTAATTCAAAAAATATAATACATATAGATGTACGACATTATAAAATTCACCTACACAAGAAAATTTAGATTTTAGATCTACACAGATATATATTAGACATAAAATAGCGCATTTAGTGGAAATAGAGGAAGGGCATATTATTTGAATAAATATATCCAGGGCATATTTGGTGACCGATGCACCTAGGGAATTTTTGACAGAAGGTTGGCATGAGTCAAATTTGTTCTTTCATTGTTAGGGTTCCATATTTCACACTGAGATTCACCATCATGTCCAAACCACTATGCACTCTCATAATTTAAAGATTATACCCAAATGTGTTTGTTTCATCACTTTAAATATTTTTATTAGTTCATTACTTTTCATATCATTTTGTTTATGATTTTTAACTATTTTTAGCCATGAGGATGATCTTATTTCTGTTCTTGGATTATATTTATATTATATTTCCTTATCCAATCATTTTATGATGTTTTATTAGATTTAATTACCATAGTGCACTAAAAATATAAAAAATAAACACATAAATGTTATCAAAGGCATCCAAGTAATTATTAATTAGTTTTTTAATTGAATACTCCATTTAAAATTCCAAGATTGGGATTTAACGATAATGGTCTGGAGATTTGGCATTAGGTTATATTTTTTTAAGTAGTAGTTTAATTATTTGCATTTTTTTTGTTACATGGAAGAATGGGTGCCTCCTATTGTATATCTCACATAATTTATTTAAAAATATAAAATTATTTCAATTACGGTCATTTTTTAAATTTCAAACTTAAGTTATAATATTGCATTCATTTTGTATGAAATAAGACTTTCAAACGAGGTTGATGACAATGGTGATGGTGAGGATGCTAATGAGTATGGTGGTGGTGGTGGTATTATTGGTAATATAGGTTTAGGTGATGATTATGATGAGGAGGAGTATCAAATAAATATATTAATTTTTGTGTTGGGATTTATGCCCTCAAATTATTTCATACACTATTGTTTAATGATTTCAAATCTATTTTTATGATGATAGTTGTGGGTATTTTATATATATTATGATCTTGTTTGATGTTTATGATAATGTGTATTTTAAATTTATATTAAGTAATCAAAACAAACATTTTATTTGTTTATACTTTTTTAAATAGAATTGTTGATTTTGTTTATTAATTGTGATAAAACAACTTATTATACATTTAATTTTTAATTGCTAATTTTAAAAAAATAGTTATTCAATTTAAGTACATTTTGTTTATATTTGATAATCATTTTATATTTTACAAATACTAAAATCAATAAATTTTAATTTTATAGATCAAATTATTAAACTCCATCCAAGATTATTTATACTAGAAAAAAAGAATTTTGGTGCAAAATATCTCTTTAAATGGTGTGTTGTTTCAAAAATATTGAATATTAACCCAATCTATGATGTCACATTTCCTGCATATTAACAAAAAAATAGAGTATAACATTTTATTAAAGGAATTATTTTCATACAAAATTAAGCTATGACAAAAATTCTTATAGGAATTGCACTACCTTGTCACATCCACATAAGTTGGATGAATAGTCTTCCTAGATGATGGCAACTATGTATAAATAACATATTGCATGTAAACTACCCCTACGAGAACCATCCCAAAGTGTTATTCCAATAATAGAACAAAAACTCATAAATAGTGGGTTTGAGATAATTAACATATGGAATTTAAAATTACATTTTATTTTCAATCCATATATGGTGAATTAAGCATCTAGGCTAGTCCTAACATTCATTCCCTTAATTTAGCATAACTCATAGTGAAAATGAGATAAATTCTCTGAATGCCTAATTTTTCTTCATGCAAGTGATGTAGTGAAGACATTTACACATTGTTGATCTGTTAGGAAAAATTGGAGCTAGATGTTGTTATTATGAACATGTTCAAGAATGAAATGTATTTTAACCTTAATGTGTTTGGTGTGATCATGAAATACATGATTATAAATAAGCTTCGCTAATCCTCCATTATCTACATAGAGGATTTATGGATGATTATATGGTATTCCAAATCCTTCAAGTATACATCTAAGCCAAATCACTTCATAAATAACTCCTTCTGAGTGATATTTTGATTCTATAGAAGACTTTGAAACATAACTATGTTTCTTGTTCCCACATGATATCAGTCTAGACCAAAAAAAAAAAAAAAACTGAAGTGTATTTCCTATCATCAATGTTCCCAACGTGATCTAAATATGTATATCCTATCAATAAGTTATTATTCTTCTTTCATTCTAGGTGAAATTCCATAGTTCTTTTGATGTATCTCAAAATATGCTTTACTACTTTCCAAAGGCTAAATTTGGGCTCTTACATGAACTATGAGAGACAACCGACAACATAACTGATGTATGGCCTAGCACATGTAAAGCATATGAGACTCTCAATCAACTATCAATGAAGAGTTGATTTTACTTGTGGTGATGGATATATCTAAACTAATTGAAGTCTTGTCTTAATAGATATGGTAACTGGTTATAATCCATTATGTAAAAATTCTTGAGCATTGCCTTGGCATATTTTAACCAAGAAACAAAGATGCAATTTTATCTCTACTAAAATTTCAAACTAAAATAATGCTTCAAAATATTGATATCTATCATGTCGAATAATTATTTTAGATATTTATTTTTGACTCAATTATCTTCACTAAATTCCTAGTGTTGACTAGATCATTGACATATACTATAATGATCACCATTTCCCCCCTTATTATTTGAGGTAGAGATTTAGATCACATAAAATCATTTTGAATCCATGGTACAAGAGATCCTCATCAATTTTGATATACCATGCTTGGATAGCATGTTTAATACCATACAACAATTTGAAAAGTCTATGTATAATTTATCTTCTTTTCCCAGTATGACATAACCTTATGATTGAGCCATGCAAAATTCCTCCTTTAAATATTGGTTAAAAACACACTCTTTATTGGTTAAACCTATATTGATATGGGTCAATATATTATAGGTTTAAGAATATATAAATGAATAAGCATAAGGGTCATAAATAGATGTATAGTAGACCAATTAATTGCCAACTAAAATAAATAATATTATGAATTTAAATACTAAGATAAGCTAAAATAGTAAGTGAAGCTATTGATTGATATATAAAAGAAATGAAAAAAAGAGTACTTAGTTGTTCAATTATGTGCATGTAGACCTGATATGGAACATGATGGAAATAAGCTGGATCGATGCCTTGGATTAGTCATTAGATTTTAAAAATTTGACCTTTGTAGCTTCAAACATTTGTATCGACCTTGGATGGTTGAATTGACACTTTTGTATAACTTATATGCAAGTTTTAAGTATGGAATACCTATTAGATATAGATGTGAAAACCTGAGATATTCTAGGTTCTATGTTGCCTTCGTTATGGATCAATAGTTGTCAATCCTTGTCAAATATCAAAACCCTAGTTCTTCATCTTCATAGTGGTTGTGGAAAAAATGGGTTAGTGGGATCATGGTGTCAAGTTAACCCAAAATACCCCTCTATTAGTGGGTGATACATACATAGCCACTACTCTGAAGAGGGCCTCAAAATGATGTAGTTATCCCTTATGTGTTGGCTTGTGTGTGTACAAGGATCCAATATGTGAAAAGTAAGTACAATAGTGACCTAGCTTGTAACTTGGAAAATAGGACTCATGGAGTGATCCTTTAGTACTTCAAAATTTTAGTTGTGTTGTCCCTATGACTAGTATGTAAATAGGAGAAAATAGGGAAGCTTTGCTTACTTAAATGTTTGATTAAATGTTTTTGGTAATTTGCCTTTTGAGATATTAGGTCTATTATAAGTGAGGAATGAATAAGGGTTGATCTTATATACATCAATCCATTTTGTAAATATCTCACATTAAATCACTTATGTTGATAATAGGTATACATTTCATTTGTAAATTAGATGACTTTAGGGCATTATAAACTTTCATCAACATAGGCATCTTACTAAGACATAATTATCTAGGAAGTTAGAAAATAGGCACAAGTCCCAAACTTGAAAAGATAGAAGATAAGTAGGTTCACATTAATTTGATCATGATAAAAGGATTGAATCATTAGAATAAATCTGGTCAGACTAAGAGATAATAAATCTAGCACAAAAATATATTGTATGTGAGTCTTTTGGTAGCGAGAAGGTATAAAAGCTGAAGGTACATCCATTATATGTTATTTCTAACTATACAAGACTGAGGTGTTATATAATTTAGATTTAGTGTTTACATTTCCCCCCTTTAACCTAGTAATGAAATTGCTAGTTTGAAGGAATATAAATGCATACATGGGTGTGTTTAACACACCTTGCCTTTACATGAGCCCAACTTAAGTACTTTTATGGTGACTAAACTATAACAAATAGAATGTTACAATATATAATAAATTCATATAATCTGAAATAAAAAGCATTAAAATGATTGAAATAGAAAGAGCAAGGTTTAGGATTACACTTGTGTATCTATGCAATTGTCTTGCCTTTTAGAAACTTGATTTGAAGATATGTATCATTATAAATCATTGTAAACTATCATTAGGAAAAATGTAAATCTATAAGTGTAAATATATATAGGTTCAAGGACAAGTTTACCCCAACCTTGTATATAAGGTGAGTTTTCAGTTGGTAGTTGAGATTAGCTCAATCATGTAACCCAATCATACTTATAACTTAGTGAGTGTGAGTAGATCTACGTAAACCCACACTACAAATATGATGAGATTAGATAATGTAATTAATTCCAACATATAAACTTGTTAGGGTTGAGTGATTTAATCACCTCAACCATATCAAAAGTGAACTAAATATTGCAGTAGATTATCTCAATAATAGTATGTAACAATCCAACCTAGTGAGCTAAATTTTATATAAGTATTTTGAAATTTGAAAATTATTTTGATTTTAAAATTTAGGTGCTCTTTACATAGCATATGCACCTTGTATATGTCTCTTGCATAAACCTAGGTGTAATAATGGGACCAATGTATAGAATTCTTCCAAAAATATGTATCTAAATCATATAAATATGCAATTTGGCCAATTTACAACTATGTAAGTGTGGAGAACATGTTCAAAAAGCATGCCCCTACTAAAATATGAAACTGAGAGCCCCAATATATATATATATATATATATATATATATATATATATATATATATATATATATATATATATATGAATATGTGGACCATAAAAAATGTGGAAAACATGTTTCTGTAGCATGACCCCACTATATATCTAAATTTGGTGATTTGTGAAATATGTGGAAGCCATGTCTCTATGACATGCCCCCACTAATATGCCCCACCCTTTTGAGGTGATGGGAAGTAAAAGCTAGTAGTCATCTTACCTTAAAAATTTAATATAATTGTATAATTTATGAAAGTGTCATGCAACATATAAGATTAACATGTCTAAGTAGATATGTCAATGAGGTACATAGTATGTGATCACATCAAGCCCTAAGATGTAATATGTGAATCATGGAAACATATAAATAGTAACATAAGAACACTCAAAAGCAAATTAAAAAGACAATGGTCTAAGGAGAACTCAAACAAGGAGCGCATTCAAATTCTTCACAATCGATGGGACATGACTTAGTCAAATGTCCAAAATGCAAATAATGACATTTTAAAATGTCCACACATCAAATAATGACATAAAAAAATCTCAAAGTAAGATAACAAAGGCACGAGGGCTAAAATTAATGGAACATATTCAAATTATCAACAAGCAAGACAAGATACTCAATGAAGTACATAAAGAAAATGTGTAAGAAACTAGCATCAATATAACATACTAGCCTCTAGATATATGTGTTAGAAAAAAATGTCAAGTACATAGCATACCAAGTACACTATGAAATATATAATCATGAATAAAGCCATGAGTAAGTACATAATATTAAATATGATAATGAAAAGTGATCATAGAACCATATAACATGTGTGTATCATGAGCAAAGAATCACATAACCCCAATGTCTACATCACATGAGTATAAGGAAGGTCCAATATCCACATAGGAATAGATCATGTATCTATGTATCCCTATATTATAGTCAAATTATCTGTGAAATGCATGTATATAAAAAGTATTGATATGTCATCTACCAACATGTCACCGAAAAATTAGATGCCAAATAGTCGATAAGAATATGTAGATGCTGAAAATATTTTTGGATTTCTAAGTTTTTGTTTTGCTTAGTATTTTTAAAATATTTTACAAAAAAATAACTATCCTATGATCTCATCTAATGGATGCTCATAGGTATCTCCCCACTATGAAATTGGTGAAATAAATTGATGATACTTCCAAGAAGCATAAATAGGTGTAATATCTGGCATTGTAATATTTGTAATGCTCAAGGTATGTATAGTAGGACTCTATGGTCATAAAGAAATAATAAAGGGAATAGGAGTTCATGAAACCAATCATTGAGTGCTCTATAGTTTTTTTTGAAGTAGTAGTAATAGAAACATATTTAGGTTCTCTAGATATTTGAATATGGTGCATAGTAGATAAGGATTCTATGGTATCCATTATGTGTCTTTGATGTAGTGGTATCTCAAGTACTAGCCACTTAGGGAAGGGGATTTCCTATTACTTACCCTTTCATGAAGTATTGACCTTAGTAGCTTTGATAATTAATTTTCTAGGTATAAACTTCTCTTGGTCAAGTGTATGCTCATAAGGAAATCAAGAAACTATAACTACTATGTTGGCATGCATATATTTAACACATCCATGCATTATAGAAGGTACTACATAGAGATTATGTATCCAAGGTCATCCAAATGACATATCAAAGACTCTTATGTATGGTATAACTAAAAATGTAGTAACCACATGTGTTGGATCCACCTATAAAGGTAAGTCTATCTCACCAAGAATATGTTGTGATGTCCCAGATGTAAGGGCATCAAGAAACTTAGAAAATTATTAGTGATCAAGGTTAAATTACATAATAAGAGGTCTAATGAAGGTCCTAAAGGTCTTAGGAAGCCATGAGATGGATTAGAATTTGAATGAGAGGTTTTCCCTCCAAAATTGTAATTTGAAAATTCAAATTTTCTCACTAAGTATAGAATGGCTCAAGCATTCTAAGGTGTTCAATAGAGAATATTGATGTTAAGATCCAAGAAACCTTGATAAAGTTGTTATAGCTCATGTGTGACTAAGTTATAAGGTTAGAAGCATGTTTCAGTAAGGTGACTATATGAACCCCATGTTTAAGATTGGAATGGAAGAATTTTTGTTTTTCGTAACTAACTAATAACCAACCTTGAAGTTGGTAAAGTAGATATTTTACAAGAATGTTAGTGTGGGAAAAATGGCATAGAGTAGAGAAAGATGGTCTTCAAGAAGGAGTAGAGTTTGAAAGTGTGTGTATGTAAATACTCCTCATAGAAAGTGATAAAGTACATATTTTGAGTTATAATAGAATGTTATTATTTTCAATTTATTAAGAAACTTGTTTCTTGTGGTATTTCACACCATTTTTATGATTGTCTAATGATTTTAATGATGGAATTCTATATTAAGCCTTTGTGATTGTGTGTATTACTATATACAGGTGTGTATCTACATGATTAAAAGAGGACTACAATCAATAAAAAAAAGTTTAAGTATTTGATTTAGGTCAATGTAGTCAATATATTATTGTGTCATGCTACCTAGATATGTTAGAGATTATATAGAACCCTCTATAAATATGCAATTACTTCACTATGAATGATACTCATGAAGAAACCCCTATTCATATTCAAGTCATGGTACAATATGTAAATTATGTCAATGTTTCCAAGAACATATGAGATGGATATATATATATGAAAAAGTGTTTCCTCTAGGTTGGTCATAAAATTTTTTGTTAAAAATTTAATTCCTATATGAAGGTGATTAACCTTATTAAGAGGAACAAACCAATATGACTATAGGTAGACCCTATTGTTTACTCAGGAAACCCTATTTTTAGAATACTATGAAAGATCATGCATTTATAAACATGAAAATAATATGGGGTCATTGAATTCTCCTTGTAAACAAAGAAATGACCAAGGTTATTTAAGGAATGATATTTCTTTGACATTATTTTGAAGCTAAGGGTTTAATACTTAGTAAGTAGATGTAAACCATGTTTCCATAAGATGTCTTGTTCATCATAATTGGTCTTAGAATGAACATGTTAATGCCCAAATACAAGGAAGATGTATGGAGTTAGTTAAGTGAAAGATGAGACTGGGTGTGTAGGAATATTAAGACTTGTGTTGACCCTTATAATTGTTTAAAATAGCTTCATGAATGTAATATAACCCTATTAAAATAAAGAACTCAATTATCCATAAGATTGAGGACTTTGAAGGTTGTTTGGGCATTGGTAATAAGTGTGATTTTAGTGTTGGTGAAAATTTAAATTTTTTGGAATTATATTCAAACTCACAAATTCCTTGGCTAATTTAATATACCCTTAGAAGGCAACAATCCTATTGTAGACTATGCACGACCCATAAATACTCACAATTTATCAAGTTTTTGAAGTTTTAAACATGGATTGGTTAATTTGAGCATTCCTACCCATTTAAAAAGTTTATGAAGATGAAAAAATACCTTATGTAATAAGTCTAATGTTTTAAAATGATTTACAACTTTAAATATCTCATTTTTAGTGCTCACAGGCCTATGCAGGTTGTAAAAACCCTAAAACTAGGGTTTAGGTGATTGGAAGAGATCCCACCATAAAAAATATACAAAACTTTGTAGTTTTGGTCTTATAATCATGATTGAAGATATTAAAGGGTCTTTGGAGTGAAAGGGTATGGCCTTGTATAAATATTTACAATTGAGTGCAAATAGGGCTAAAATAGGCCTAATTTGGGGTAATTAGAAGGTAGACAAGGTCATAATGTGGTAGAATAAAATGATATAAGTCTTTTAAATTTATGAGGGGTTTAGAAAATATATATGGGTCACCAAATTGTTTTTATATCTTCAATAAAAGAGTCTAATTAATCAAACTGTGGGAAAATGCTCAGAAAAGGCTACTAGCTTATTGTAACCATGGAGAGTGAAATGTGTGGAAAAAAATAATGAAGGTTGAATTGACATTTTAAAGAGGTATATATAGGTATATTATAATCATTAAAAATCATCTATGCTTTGATAATGTTTTTTGGAAAGATAATTCTAGATTTGGTCCTTGAGACCTAAATGTATAAAGCCTAACAAGAAAGTAGTGGAAGCATAAGGGCAAGTTTTTGACAGTAAGGAATGCAATGAGATATTTGAAAAAATTAAGTGTCCTAAAATAGGTTAATACCATAAATAAATTAATTTTAATATGTAAAATAATAGTTACATATACAAAGTGACTATTAAGACCTCATCAAAAGAGGAAAACTAGATTGAGACAAGGACAATCAAGAACAAGCATAATTAATGAATGAGATTAGTTATGGAAACTAAAAACAATGGTGATTCTTATTAGTAATTATCCTAATATCTCTTCATCATTTTTTATTATATAAATTCAAGGTAAGAGTGATTAAATTTTTGTTTTGAATTCCTTATAAATTGTTGATTTGAGATGAATGCATAGTGCTATGAGATATGCATGAGAGATGACCTTGCAAGGTATTGAGGGAGAATAAGGTTGTATTTATGGTCCATTAAGGTCAGAATAAAGGATAATGAGATTTATATAAAGAATATAAATTCCCAAAGTCTTTTGAGAAGGACAAGTAACTAGTCAATAAAAGGCTAGAAAAGAGAGAGAGGAAAAGAGAGCATTGAAGCTCCAAGAGAGAAGATGAAGAAAAAATAATCCAAAAGAGAGTAAAATAGGTTAATAAGAGTTACAAATAGAGTACTCAAGGAATATAAAAGGCCCAATATATTTCTAAGAGGTAATATTTAAAGACTTGATAAGAGAAAGGTCTAAATAGGCCTAGAAAACAAAGAGAAATAGAGAAGATGGATATAGAGAAAGAAATAGAGGAGATAAGAAGAAAATTAGGGAAAGGTATATAGATAATATATATCATGATGAAGATCATAAAGGAACAATAAAACTAATGGAGGGGCTGAAATGTGAGAAGAAAGGTAAAGTGACCACTAGAGTCACTTATGAGAACAAAAGCACAACAAGAGTGTCTTGAAAGATAAGAAGAAGAAAGAGAGAGCAGCCTAAAGAGACAAGAGAAGAGAGATGTTTCCAAGTGAGAAAAAATATAGAGAGGTAGAGAATATGGTTCTCATTGAAGAGAACAAGAAGAATATAAAAGTGCCAAGAAGAGCACATGAGGGTGAAAATAAGAAGAAATTGACAATGTCTATGCCAAAGACATTCAAAGAGACTATGTGGTCTCTCATTTTATATGATAACATTGATTTTGAGTTTGTGTTTTTTGGTATGAAGATAATTTTGGTGAAGGCCAAGCATGAGGTCTTAAATTGGATGAAGGATGGGCCAAGAATATCACCCATCAAGTGGAAAGAAGATGACAAAGAGAAAGAACCTCTTGAAGAAGACAAAGTGAAGAAGATTTGAATTATATCACATGTCAAATATGAAGAGAAATAGGATTTATATGATGCATTACCATTCATAACATCTGAAACCAAAGAAAGGATGTACCACGAAGACATGAAGGTCACCCATGAAGACATGAATTAAGAATCAAGATTGTATTAGTTTCCATTGGAGGTAAATGAATGCCTATGTTGATTTTGATTGCATATGTGAAGAATAAAATAATGATATTCAAGTTGAGAGAAAGCATGATATATTTAAACCCTCAAAAGGAGAGCAAGGGCATGGATATGTATGGTCTAAGTGGCTTAAACAAGAAAGTGATGAGAAGAAAGAATGGAACCAGAAACAAGAGATCAAACAAGGTAAAATCATAGGTGGAAACCACACACAAGTATGGAAGAAAAGCACAAAAAGAAAATTGTAACAAGTTATCATGGTAGAGAATATAGGTATGAGTCATGAAAGAGGTGAAATGAAGAAAAATTGGTAGACCAAGAAAGTACAAGCCAATAAATGGGTAGCAAATAACATGGAAAGATTACAAGCAGATAATTTGGAAAGTGAATCCCAAGAAAACATGAAGATAGAAATCCCACAAAGCAAGAAAGAGAAATGGTGCAATAAAATGAAGACAAAGAAGTGAAGGTAAAACCATATGAATGCATAGAAGATAAGCATTTACAATATTTATTTTCAATGTTGTATATGATGATATAATTGAATATGATTTCAATTATGAAAAAAAATTATGTGGAAACATTGGCATTAATGAATGAGTATATAGCAAGGCAAAATGAGGAAAAATCACCTCAAAGAGTTCTTGGGAAGTAAGATATGTAGCATGAGAAAGTTGATATGATTTTCATAAGGGAGCAATTACAAGGATAAGATAAGGAATAAGTTTCCTAAGCAAGTTAAAATAAATTTACACTAAGGTTTGATGAGGATGTTATAAAAATAGATGTACTCAAGTTGTAATAAGAATTGGAAATGTTGGAAACATACTTTAGTCCATTGGAAGGACTACATAAAGGTGTAAATCAAAAACGGAAGCTCAAGAAGGATCAAATTAAGAAGGATTGGATGGTTTATAAAATGGTAGCTATGAAGTAGTGAACAAGACTCTTGAACAAGGAATGGTAATCAATAATTAAATGAATATTGTATCCATGAGACAACAAGGAGAGGTTGAACATCACAAGAAAATGAAGAAAGAATAAGATGAGTCACAAGAAATCATGACCAAGCATAGAAATGATAAACAAATGATACCAAGGAAAGGTAAATAAAATACATGTTTATATGATGGTATAACAGCTGAAATGGGAGGATAAAACTATGAGGATAAGGATGGAACAAGTTTCCAATATTCACATCTAAGAGACAAGTTGATAGAGGAAGATAAATAAGCTGGTATGAAGTAAAATATAGCTGGGATGAAGAATAAACAAATAATACAATCTCTTTAAATGATTGAAGAGTCAACTTGGATTTTTGAAATCCATGAAATGAATGTGAATGATGTTGAATGTGCAGGTGTAGTAGAGAAAGAGGATGAAGAAACATATAAGACTCATGAATAGATTGCACAAGAAGTGGAAACATGGATAATAGTATCAGAGAAATAGTTGATAATAAATAAATGGAATAATAAATCAAGGAATAGCATGAATAATAACAATAAGAACCAAATTAGACAAGATAAACCTAAGAAAATCCATGAAGAAGACAGAAAAGTAAGACAAGTGAAGCATAATTAGAAAAAGAGAAAGAAGATGGCATTTGATTTTTTTCCCTCCTGGGGAGTATGATTTAGAAGCATCAAGAAACTTATCAAAATATTAGTGATTAAGGTTCTAGTACATGATAAGAGGTCTAATTAATTTCCTAAAGGTCTTAGGAAGCCATGAGATGGCTTAGAATTTGAATGGGAGGTTTTCCCTCCAAAATTGTAATTTGAAAATTTAAATGTTGTCACTAAGTCTAAAATGGCCCAAGCATGCTAATAATGTGGTAACGAGATAATATTGATGATAACAACCAAGAAACCTTGATAAAGTTGTTTTAGGTTATGTGTGACTAAGTTATAAGGTTAGAAACATGTTTTAGTAAGGTGACTATATGAACCCCACGTTGAAAATTAAAATGGAGGAAGTTTTATTTTTTGTAACTAACTAATAACCAACCTTGAATTTGGTAAAGTAAAGATTTTATGAGAATGTTAATGTGGGAAAAATTACATATAATAGAGAGAGAAGGTCTTCAATAAGGAGTATAGTTTGAAAGTGTGTGTATGTAAATAATCCTCATGGAGAATGATAAAGTACAAATTTTGAGTTGAAATGGAATGTTGGTGTCTTAAATTTACTAAGAAACTTGTTTCCTGTGGTATTTCCCACCATTTTAATGATTTTATGATGATTTTAGTGATGGAAGTCCATGTTAAGCCTTTGTGATTGTATGCAGACCTGTATGTAGGTGTGTATCTATAGGATTAGACGAGGACTACAATCAATAAGAAGTGTAATTATTTGCTTTAGGTTAATGTAATAAATATATTATTGTGTCAAGTTACCTATCTATGTTATAATTCATATATACCCCTCTTGTACTATCTAATTACTTCACTATGAATGAGACTCAGGAAGAAACCCCTATTCATATTCAAGTTAGGGTAGGATATGTAAATTATGTCAATGTTTCCAAGAACATATGAGATGGATATATATATATATATATATATATATATATATATATATATATATATATATATATATATATATATATATATATATATATATATATATATATATATATATATATATATATATATATATATATATATATATATATATATATATATATATATATGATAAAGTGTTTCAAGTGGGTTGGTAATATAATTTTTTAAACATTAAATTCCTATATCAAGTTGATTAACCCTATTGAGAGGAGCAAACTAATATGACTATAGGTAGACCCTATTGTTTACTCATGAAACCCTATTTTTAGAAAACTGTGGAATATCATGCATTTATAACAAAGAAAAGGCTATGGGATCATTAAATTATTTTTTTAAACAAACAAAATACCAATCTTAGTTAATTCATGATAGTCCTTGAACATTCTTTTGAAGCTAAGGGTTTAATACTCAATAGGGAGATGTAAACCCTATTTCCATAAGATGTCATGTTCAACACAATTAGTCTTAGAATGAAGATGTTCAGATTCAAATACAATGAAGAGGTATGGATTTAGTTAATTTTAATAGGAGTATTTGGTTATAGGAATATTAAGACTTGTGTTGACCATTCTAATTGTTTAAAAGAGCTTCATAACTGTAATATAACCTTGTTAAAATAGAAAACTCAGTTTCCCACAAGATTGAGGACTTTAAAGGTTATTTGGGCAATGGTAATAGGTGTCACTATAGTTTTGGTGAAAATTTAACATGTTTTTATTTATATTCAAACTCACAAATGCCTTTTTGAAGTTAATAGACCCTTGGAAGACAACAATCCTATTGTAGACTATGCACAATCAACAAATGCTCATAGTTTACTAAGTTTTTGAAGTTTTAAACATGGATTGGTTGAGTCAAGAATTCATACCAATTTTAAAATTTGAGGAATATGAAAACAGACCTTATATAATAATTTTTAACTTTTTAAATGATTTACAACTTTAGATGTCTCATTTTTAGTGCTCACAAGCCTTTGCAGGTTGTAGAAAACCTAGAACTAGGGTTTCAGTGATTGGAAGATATCCCACCATAAAAAATATTAAAAAATTTGTAGTTTTGGTGATATAATAATTATTTAATATATTAAAGGGTTTTTTTAGTGAAAGGGTATGGCCTTGTATGGATATTTATAAGTAAGTGAAAATAGGGCTAAAATAGGCCTAATTTGGGGTAATTAGAAGGTAGACAAGGTCATAATGTGGTGAAAGATAATGAGATAAGTCTTTTAAATTTATGAGGGGTTGAAAAAATATATAATTTTCTCAAAATTGTTTCTATATCTTCAATAAAATATTCTAATTAATCAAACTATGGGAAAATGCATAGAAAAGGCTACTAGCTTATTATAACCATGGAGAGTGAAATGTGTGGTAAAAAATAATGAAGGGTGAATTGATAGTTTAAAGAGGTATATATAGGTATATTATAATCCTTAAATATCATCTATTCTTTGCTAATTTTTTTTGGAAAGATGGTTATAGATTTGGTCCTTGAGACCTAAATGTGTAAAGCCTAACAAGAAAGTAATGGAAGCATAAGGGCAAGTTTGTGAGAGTAAGGAATGCAATGAGATAGTTGACAAAAGTAAGTTTCCTCAAAGAGGTTAATCACATAAATAAAGTACTTTGATGATGTAAAATAATAGATACATATACAAAGTGCCTATTAAGACCTCATAAAAAGAGGAAAACTATATTGAGACAAGGACAATCAAGAACAAGCATAATTAATGAATGAGATCAGTTATGGAGACTAAATACAATGGTTGATGCTTATGTGGAATTATCCTCGTATATTTGCATAATTTTATGTCATAACGAGGAAAGGTAAGAGTGATTAAAGTTTTATTTTGAATTATTTACAAATTATTTATTTTAGATGAATGCATAATGTTATGAGATATGCATGAGAGATGACCTTGCAGGGTATTGAGGGAGAAGAAGGTTATAGGTCTAATATATTTAGGTCAGCATAGAGGATAATAATATATTGACAGAAAGAATATAAATTCCCAAAGTCCTTTGAGAAGGACAAGCAACTAGTCAAGAAAAGGCTAGAAACGAGAGTATTGAAGCTCTAAGAGAGAAGAGGAAGAAATAAGCCTCCAAAAGAGAGTCAAGGAGGTTAATAAGAGATCCCAATAGAGTAATCAAGGGATATGAAAGTCCCAAGAGAGATATAAGAGGCAATGTTGAAAGACTTGATAAGAGAAAGGTCTAAATAGGCCTAGAAAACAAAGAGAAATGGAGAAGATGGATATAGAGAAAGAAATAGAAGACATAAGAAGAGAATTGGGACAAAGTATAGAGATAATGGATCTCATGATGAAGCTAATAAAATAACAAGAAAGCCAATGGACAAGCTATAATGTGATAAGAAAGGTAAATTGGCCACTAGAGTCACTTATGAGAAGAAGAAGGCATAATAAGAGTGTCTTGAAAGATGAGAAGAAGAAAGAGAGAGCAAACCAAAGATGTAAGAGAAGAGAGATGTTTCCAAGTGATAAAAAATATAGAGAGGTAGAGAAAAGGGTTATCATTGAAGAAAACAATAAGAATATATAAGTTCCAAGAAGAGCACATGAGGGTGAAAACAAGAAGAGATTGACAATGTTTATGCCAAAGACATTTAAAGAGACTATGTGGTCTCTCATTTTATATGATAAAAATTATTTTGAGTTTGTGTTTGAAGGTATGAATACAAGGTTGGTAAAGGCCAATCATGAGGCCTCAAAGTGGATGAAGGATGGGCCAAGAATATCACCCATCAAGTAGAAAGAAGATGACAAAGAGAAACAACCTCTTGAAGAAGACAAACTGAAGAATATTGAAGGCATATCCCATGTATAAGATGAAGATAAAGAGGATTTATATGATGAATTTCCATGAATAACCATTGAAACCAAAGAAATGATGTAACAAAAATACATCAAGGTCACCCATGAATACATGAATGAAGAATAAATCTTGCAGTAGTTGTCATTGGAGGTAAAAGAATGCCTAAATGTTGATTTTGATTGCATATGTGAATAAGAAATGAATGATATTCAGGTTGAGAGGAACCATGATATATTTCAACCATAAAAAGGAGAACAAGGACATAGATATGTATGGCCTAAGTGGATTAAACAATCAGGTGATGAGAAGAAAGAATGAAACCTAAAACAATAGGTCAAGCAAGGAAAAAGCACAGGTGGACACCACACATAAGTATTGAATCAAAGCACAAAAGGTAAAAGGTACCAAGTTAGCATGGTAGAGAATACATGCACAAGGCATGAAAGAGGTTAAATGAAGAACAAGTGGCAGCCCAAGAAGGTATAAGGCATAAAATTAGCATTAAATAACAAGGAAATAGTACAAGTGGATAATTTGGCAAGTAAATCCCAAGCAAGCATGAATATAGATGAAGATAGTAAGCCCAAAAAGTAAGCATGTGAGATGGTGCAAGCAAATCAAGACAAAGAAGTGAAGGTACAACAATATGAGTGCATAGAAGATAAGTGTTTACAATACATGTTTTAAAATGTTTTATATGATGATATAAATGAACTGTATTCCAATGATGAAGACATTTTTTATGTGGAAACGATGACATTAATAAATGAGTATATAGGAAGGAAAGATGAGGAAAAATCACCTCAAAGATTTCTTGGGAAGCAACATATGTAGCATGAGAAATTTGATATGTTTTTCATAAGGGGGAAAGTACAAGGACAAGATAAGGAAGAAGTTTCCCAAGCAAGTGAAGAGCAATGTACAACAAGGTTTAATGAGGATATTGTATAAATAGATGCACTTAAGTTGCAAGAAGAATTAGAAATGCTAGAAACATACTTTAGTCTATTATAAGGACTACATATAGGTGTACATTAGCAAGGGAAGCTCAATAATGAGATCAAAAAATATAAAATAAATGAGGATTGGATGGTTTTGAAAATGGTAGATATGAAGTAGTGAACAATACTCTTGAAAAAAGAATGATAACCAATAATGAGATGAATATTGTAGGTATGGGATATCAAGGAGAGGTTAAACATCACAAGCAAACGAAGATGAGTCACAAGCACACATGATCAAGCATGTAAAGGAGAAACAAATGATATCAAGGTAAGGTGAAAAAAAAATACATGTTTATATGATGATATAACAACTGAAATGGGAGGATAAAACTAAGAGGATAAGGATGGAACAAGTTTCCAAAATGCACATCTAAGAGACAAGTTGATGGAGGAAGATAAGAAAGATGATATGAAGCAAAATATATATGGGATGAAGAATAAACAAAGCATAAAATATCTATAAATTATTGAATAGACAACTTGGATTTATGACATCCATTAAATGAATGTGAATGATGTTGAATGTGCAGGTACAATAAAGAAAGAAGATGAAGAAACATATAAGACTCATGAATTGATTTCACAAGAATTGGAAACATGGATAATAGTATTAGATAAAGAGTTGAGAATAAATAATGTAATAAAAAATCAAGGAATATCATGAAGACCAAGAAGAACCGAATTGGACAAGATGAACCTAAGAAAAGCCATGAAGAAGACAGAAAAGTAAGACAAGAGAAGCATAATTGGAAAAAGAGAAAGATGGCATTTGATTTTTCTCCCTCTTTGGGAGTATGATGCTGGATAATCAATTAACTTATCAAATTATTAGTTATCAAGGTTCAAGTATATTCTAAGAGGTATAATTAAGGTCCTAAAGGTCTTAGGAAGCCATGAGATGGCTTAAAATTTGAATGGGATGTTTTCCCTCCAAAATTATAATTTGAATATTCAAATGTTGTCACTAAGTATAGAATGGCCCAAGCATAATAAGAAGGTGCTCAATAGATAATATTGATGTTAATAATAAGTAAAACTTGATAAATTTGTTCTAGGTCGTGTGTGACTAAGTTATAAGGTTAGAAGCATGTTTTAGTAAGGTGACCATATGAACCCCATGTTGAAGATTGGAATGGAGAAAGTTTTTTTTTTTTTTAACTAAATAATAACCAACCTTGATGTTTTTAAAGTAGATATTGTACAAGAATGTTAGTTTGGTAAAAATGGCATAGAATAGAGAGAAAAGGTCTTCAATAAGAAGGAGTAGAGTTTGAAAGTGTGCGTATGTAAATACTCCTCATGGAAAATGATAAAGTACAGATTTTGAGTTGAAATGGAATGTTGTCTTCAATTTATTAATAAACTTGTTACTGTGGTATTTCACACCATTTGAATTATTGTCCAATTATTTGAATGATGTAATTACATGTTAAGCCTTTGTGATTATATGCAACCCTGTATACATGTGTGTATCTACAAGATTGGAAGGGGACTACAGTTAATAAGAATAAGTTTAAGTATTTGATTTAGGACAATGTAATAAATATATTATTGTGTCATGTTACCTAGATATGTTAGACTTCATATAAACCCATTTGGGACTATGTAAGTACTTCACTGTGAATGAGACTTAGGAAGAAACCCCTATTCGTATTCAAGTCAGGGTATGATATGTAAATTATGTCAATGTTTCCAAGAACATATTATATGGATATATATATATATATATATATATAAATGAGAAAGTGTTTCCTATGGGTTGGTGATATTATTTTTTTTTAAACATTCAATTCTTATATGAAGGTGATTAACCCTATTGAGAGGAGCAAACCAATATGACTATAGGAAGACCATATTATTTACTTAGGAAACCCTATTTTTAGAAGACTATGGAAGATCATGCATTTAGAAAAATGAAAATAATATGGTGTCAGTGAATTATTTTTGTAAACAAAGAAATAACCAAGATTAGTTAAGACATGATAGTCCTTGAACATTCTTTGAAGCTAAGGGTTTAATACTCAGTAAGGAGATGTTAACCCTATTCCCATAAGATGTCCTGATCAGCATAGTTGGTCTTAGAATGAACATGTTAACATCCAAATAAAAGGAAGAGGTATGGATTTAGTTAAGTTCAAGAGTATATTAGGGTTTGAGGAATCTTAATACTTTTGTTGACCCTTATAATTGTTTGAAAGAGATTCATGACTGTAATATAACCATATTAAAATAGAGAACTCAATTTTTCATAAGATTGAGGACTTTGAAGGTTGTTTGGGAATTGGTAATAGTTATGAATATAGTGTTGGTGAAAATTCAACATGTTTGGAATTATATTAAAGCTCAAATTATTTGGTGAAGTTAATATACTCTTGGAAGGAAATGGTCCTATTGTAGACTGTGCACTATCAACAAATGCTCACAATTTATTGATTTTTTGAAGGTTTAAACATGGATTGGTTGAGTTGATATTTCCTACCCATTTTAAATTTAATTAAGATAAAAACACACCTTATGAAGTATTCTAATCTTTTTAAATGATTTAGAACTTTAGATGTCTCATTTTTAGTGCTCGTGGGCCTATGTAGGTTGTAGGAAACCTAGAACTAGGTTTTAGGTGATACGAAGAGATCCCACCATAAAAAAATTATAAAAATATGTAGTTTTGATCATCTAAGCATGATTTAATATATTAAAGTGTTTTTGGAGTGAAAGGGTATGGCCTTGTACATATATTTACAACTGAGTGCAAATAGGGCTAAAATAGGCCTAATTTGGGGTATTTAGAAGGTAGATAAGGTTAGAATGTGATAGAAGACAATGAGATAAGTCTTGTAACTTTATAAGGGGTTGAAAAAATATATAAATAGATCTTAAATATTTATATATATTCAATAAATTTTTTGGATTAATCAAACTATGGGAAAATGCTCAAAAAAGGCTACAAGCCTAGTGTAACTAGGGAGAGTGAAATGTGTGGAAAGAAGTAATGAAGGGTGAATTGATAGTTGAAAGAGGTATATTATGATCCTCAAATACCATATATTTCTTTGAGAATGTTTTTTTGAAAGCTAGTTCTACATTTGGTCCTTAAAACCCAAATGTGTAAACCCTAACAAGAAAGTAGTGTAAGCATAAGGGCAAGTTTGTGAGAGTAAGGAATGCAGTGATATAGTTAACAAAATCAAGTGTTCTAAAAGAGGTTAATACCAAAAATCAAGTACTTTGAAGATGTAAAATAATAGGTACATATACAAAGTGACTATTAAGACCTCATCAAAAGAGGAAAACTAGATTGAGACAAGGACAATCAAGAACAATCATAATTAATAAATGAGATCAGTTATGGAAACTAAAGATAATGATGATGCTTATGAGGAATTCTCCCCATAGATTTGCATCATTTGGTATTGAGAAATGCAAGGTAAGAGTGATTAAATTTTTGTTTTGAATTCCTTGCAAATTTTTGATTTGAGATGAATGCATAGTGCTATGAGATATGCATGAGAGATAACCTTGAAAAGTATTGAGGGAGAATAAGTTTGCAGGTTTGATCCATTGAGGTTATCATAGAGGAGAATAAGATTGATAGAGAGAATATAAATTACCAAATTCTTTTGACAAGGACAAGCAGCTAATCAAGAAAAGGATAGAAAAGAGAGAGATGAAAAGAGAGCATTGAATCTCCAAGAGAGAAGAGGAAAAAAGAAGACTCCAAAAGAGAGTCAAGGAGGTTAAGAAGAGATCCCAATAGAGGAATAAAGGAAGAGGAAAGGCCCAAAAGAGGTCTAAGAGGCAAGGTTGAAATACATGCTAATAGAAAGGTCTAAATAGGCCTAGAAAATAAATAAAAATGGAGAAGATAGATATAGATAAATAAATAGAGGACATAAGAAGAGAATTGGGGAAAGGTATAAAGAGAATATATCTCATGATGAAGAACATAAAAGAACAAGAAAGCTAATGGATAGGATTTAATGTGAGAATAAAGGTAAAGTGGCCAATAGAGTCACTTGTGAGAAGAATAAGGTACAAGAAGAGTGTCTTGAAATATGAGAAGAAGAAAGAGAGAGCAGCCTAAAGAGGCAAGAGAAGAGAGATGTTTCCAAGTGAGTAACAAGATAGAGAGGTAGAGAAGAGGGTTCTCATTGAAGATAACATGAAGAAGATAGAAGTACCAAGAAGAGCACATGAGGGTGAAAATAAGAATAGATTGATAATGTCTATTCTAAAAACATTCAAAGAGACTATGTGGTCTCTAATTTTATATGCTAAGATTGCTTTTGAGTTTGTGTTTATAGGTATGAAGACAAGGTTGGTGAAGGCCAAGCATGAGACCTCAAAGTGGATGAAGGATGGGCTAATAATATCACCCATCAAGTGGAAAGAAGATGAAAATGAGAAAGAACCTCTTGAAGAAGACCAAGTGAAGAAGATTGAAGGCATATCACATGTAGAAGATGAAGAGAAAGAGGAGTTATATGATGCATTTCCATGCATAACAGTTGAAACCAAAGAAATGATGTACCAAGAAGACATGAAGGTCACCCATGAAGACATCAATGAAGAAGTAATATTTTATTAGTTGCCATTGGAGGTAAATGAATGCCTAAATGTTGATTTTGAGTGCATATGTGAAGAAGAAAATAATGATATGCAGGTTGAGAGGAAGTATGATATATTTTAGACCTCAAAAAGAGAACAAGGGCATGGATATGTATGGCCTAAGTGGCTTAAACAATTAGGTGATGAGAAGAAATAATGGAACCTCAAACAAAAGGTCAAGTAATGCAAAAGCATAGGTGGACACCACACACACAAGTATGGAAGTAAAACACAAAAGGCAAAATGTACCAAGTTATCAAGGTAGCAAATACAGGTATGAATCATGAAAGAGATGAAATGAAGAAAAAGTGGTAGCCCAAGAAGGTACAAGGTAGTAAATGGGTATGAAAAAACATGGAAAGAGTACAAGTGGATCATTTAGAAATTTGATCCCAAGAAAGCATGAAGATAGTAAGCCCACAAAGCAAGCAAGAGAGATGGTGCAAGAAAATGAAGAAAAATAAATGAAGGTACAAACATATGAGTGAATATAAGATAAGATTTTACAATATGTGTTTTCAAATGTTGTATATGATGATATAAATGAATTTTCTTCTAATGATGAAGACATTTTGTATGTGGAAATAATGACATTAATGAATGAGTATATAGCAAGTCAAGATGAGGAAAAATCAACTCAAAGAGTTTTAGGGAAGCAAAATATGTAGCATGAGAAATTTGATATGATTTTCATAAGGGGGCAAGTACAAGGAAAAGATAAGGAATAGGTTTCCCAAGAAAGTGAAGAGAAATTTACACCAAGGTTTGATGAGGATATTTTAGAAATAGATGCACTCAAGTTGCAAAAAGAATTAGAAATTATAAAAACATAGTTTAGTCCATCGAAAAGACTACATACAAGTGTATATCAATAAGGAAAGCTCAATAAGGATCTCAAAGAAGGATAAAATGAATAAGGATTGGATGGTTTAGAAAATGGCAGCTATGAAGTAGTGAACAAAACTCTTACATGAGGAATGGTAAGCAATAATGAGATGAATATTCTAGGTATGGGATAACAAGGTGAAGTTGAACATCACAAGCAAATGAATAAATAATAAGATGAGTCACAAGCACTCATGAACAAGCATGGAAAGGAGAAAAAAATCATATCAAGGCAAGGTAAATAAAAGACATGTCTATATGATGATATAATAGCTAAAATGGGAGGACAAAACTATGAGGATAAGGATGGAACAAGTTTCCAAGATGGACATCTAAGAGACAAGCTGATGGAAGAAGATAAGCAAGTTGATATGAAGCAAAATATAGCATATAAGCTCTATAAAAGATTGAAGAGGCAACTTAGATTTATGACATCCATGAAATGCATGTGAATGATGTTGAATGTGTAGGTGCAACAGATAAAGAGGATGAAAAAACATATAAGACTCATGAATTGATTTCACACGAAGTGGAAACATGGATAATAGTATCAAAGAAAGAGTTGAGAAGAAAGAAATGGAAAAAAAATCAAGGAATAACATGAAAAAGACCAAGAATAACCAAATTTGACAAGACGAACCTAAGAAAATCCATGAAGAAGATAGAAAATCAAGACAAGTGAAGCATAAAATAAAGAAGATGGTGTTTGATTTTTATCCATCTTGGGGAGTATGATGCAAAAGGATCAAGCAACTTATCAAATTATTAGTGATCAAGGTTCAAGTACATGATAAGAGGTCTAATTAAGGTCCTAAATTTTTTTAGGAAATGTTTTTTTCTTTTTGGGAATTAGGTGTTTAATTCCTAATCAAATAAAGGTCTGAGTAAATGTAAATCAATAATTAATGTGTCTCAATTAACCTATTGATTTGTGTAAATAGATATCTATTTTACCTTTTCTAAAAATAGTAAGTGTGAAGAGATCAAACTTAGATTATTTTGGGCTGAAATGGATGATGCAAGGTCTAGAAATTATTGTGCAAGGATGGTAGACTATCATAAATAGGACCCAAAACACTATTTCTAGATTGGATAGTAGTACCAAACTTAGGACACCATGCAACTTGGCATTGTAGTCTACTTTTAGTGATGTTGTCCACTTCTAGCACTATTATCCTAGTGTTATGGCTTTTTTGGGTTCTGCTTGGTAGGCCTGTGACACCCTGGTAGTGAAATATTGAAGCCTGGTTCTGTGTAGAGCTTTTTGTGTGTCTAATTCAATCTTCAAAACCCTTAGGATCTCATGTTGTCAATCAGACTTGCACCCCTGTGAAGGTAGTTTCAGACCTTCACAATTTAATGAAACATGGAAATAGTCTTAGGTTATGGGTGACCTAATCAGTGGATTGAATCTTATATTATAAGGGCTAGCACCCTTTGGTGTATCAATTAAGATCTTTGTTCTACGCTACAAACTACCAAGAAAAGAGAAAGAGAAACTTGAACAAAAATCCTATCTAATGATGGTGGTACACCTATATTTTTTGATTGATCCACTCAATTTGAGCTCTTAAGAACACTGATTTAGACAAGAAAAGTGTTGAACTTTCAACTCTAATTAACCAATATGCATAAGTATTTCAAAAAAAGGTTTTATCTAGTGATCCAAGCTTGAGGGAAATGAAAGAATAGGTCTAATTTAAGGCACTAACCAACCACTTATATCCATTATAAACTCAACCAAGAGACATCAAACATAGAACATGACCTACATAAACTGATCAACTATGATGTTAGGTAAGAATCAAGACTTTACAAGGAAGAGAAATTCTATCACTTATGTAAATCACTGACATGAATACACTATACTAGCATTTTGGAAAATAAAAATAGTCCTATTAATCTAAAAAAAGGTTACAAACTCAGTCTTTATAAAAATTTGCTCTTGCCAAAAGAGGGATACAATTCAAGGCTAAAATGTCAACTTATATAGAAAAGAATACAACATCCAAGAGGTTGGCACTGAAAATAGAAAAGGAGGTCAACTCTTACATTAACCAAGTTTAATTTCCATTATGCCAAGATAACAAAGCTTTCTAATAATATCTTCTTCTCTTAGATGTCTTAACTCAATCTTGAATGTCTTAACTCAATCTTGAACTAATTTGAAGCTGAGTTAGAACAAGATAAGTCCTTCTTTTCATGGAAAGCATGAGTAGATGTGGCACTTATCAATTATTCAACTAGATCTCGAGACTAGTCAACCTCTAATAGTCTCCACTTAAACTGCTAGAATGTTTGAAATGCTCAGAACAAACAAGAGTGTGCATGCATGAAATCAATATTAAGCTCTCCAATGTTAAACTCCTTTAGTTATTCATGAAAATGGGTCTCTATTTTTAGAACTAAAAGAGTCCTATTTGAAATAGTTACACATCTTAGACATGTCTAATCCTAGTTTGGGCCACTTTGTATGCTATAGAACGTGTTAACTTGTTTATATTGGCTATTGAAATATCTTGCATTTTTGGTTCTTTGTTTCTATGTATTTCCTATTATTTATTTTTTGTCTTCAAATAAATTATCCCTATCTTTTTCCCAAGGAATTTTTTGATTGGGATCTTCCTTTTGCCTCAAGCCTTGCTTATTTCCTTGAACTTTTATAAAGGACTTTACTTTTCAAAGGAAATCCTTCTTCAGGTTTATGTCTTTACCATTTTCCCATGGAGAAATTGTTCATGGGAATTGTCTTTTCATCTTTATCATTACTTGTGGATAAAGCTTCCTTCTTAAACTTCCTTTAGATGAAAAGTCTAAAAGAATTCATTCCTTCTAGATTGCCTTTTTTTGTAGGGCACATACTCTTCGGCATTGTTGCTAATGACCCCTTGGGTTATTGTAAAGTAACTTTTCCAAAGAGATTCTACCCTTTGGGTGTTTGTAAATGTTCATTTCCTTTAGATAAAATTTTTGAAGGAATTAAATCTTTGAGATTTTTATCTTTATCTCTTTTCTTCAAACTTTCTTTCGAGGCCTTTATCTTCCCAAAGGAAATCCTTTGGAACTCTGTTAAGTGTTTTTTCCCCTTGAAATGCCTCCTCTCGAAAGGAAAAGGACTTTGAACTTTTTTAAATGCCCTTCAGAAGAATGAAATAGACCCTTCAGCTTCATTGAAATAAATGACCTTGCTTTTGAGGATGCCCTTCAAGATTTCTATTTGGAAAATTATCTTGAAAGAAAGAGACCATGTAGACTTGAACAATTCCTTCAGACTATTCAAGACCAAAAACTGATTCACAAGATGAATTACAAAGTTTTGAATGGTAGAAGTTTCACTTTTGACCTGTAGGTTCAAAATTGCCAACATTTTGGTGACTAACGGGGAAGCATGCCTTCTATGATTGAGATCTTAGCCATATACATGAGTTTTGAACTCATAAAGAAATGATAGATCTGATCCACGACTACAAACTCTCTTTTGGCATGAGATAACCTTCATCCTTCAAAATAAGAATGGGACCACATAAAGTAGGGAAACCTAATTAAGTAAAGCAAATGTGCAAACAAGTACTTATTTGGGACAAAATAGAAAGAAACTATTGTGCTTGAACAACACTCGGAGGAAAGCAAAACAAATTATGTACAAGGAGCTTTTCTCTTCAGTATTAATGTTTTAGATGTATGCCATTGAATAGGATTGGAAGCTCCTCGCCATCCATCTTTAAAAGTTAAGAGGCATTGTGGGATATACAACTTGAGATTGTATATGGGTCACTCCAAAAGGAGTCAAACTTTGTGTGCCTTCCTATTTTAGCTCTATCCTCATCCCATTTGAGGATAAAATCTCCTTTAAAATTTTGTGAAGAAGCTCCTTATCAAAAGATATTTTCACTTGTGCTTGATGAATCTCCATGGCCAGCATGGACTAATTTCTTATCTCTTCTAGCTCCATAAGCTTAGCATATCTAATTTCTATAGGCTCATTCTCCAAAACCTCAATCTGATGTATTACTTCCAAAGTGTAAAAATCAAGAGAAATGGGTAACCTTGCTTCCTTACCATATACCAGCTTGTATGGAGAGTTGGTTATTGATATTTTATATGTGATCTTATCAGCCCATAGAGATGAATTCAACTTGAGATGACATGACCTCTGATTGTCTTCAATATCCCTTCTTATGATCCTCAATAGGTTTTTATTTGTAGATTCAGCGTGGCCATTGCCTTGTTGATAATAGTTTGATAAAGTGTTGAGGTAAATTCCATGTTGGACAGCCCATTGACTGATCCTAGATCCCACAAAAGCCATTACATTATCAGAAATAATAGTTAAAGGAAATCCAAATATATTAAGCAAACCTTCATAGAAATCTAGAATATTAGTTTCATTTGTTTCTTCAATGCTACTGCTTTTGTCCAACATGTGAAGTAATTTGTAGCAATGAAAATCCATTTATGCCCTGAACTTGAAGGAGGATTTTTGAGATAAATAAAGTCTAATCCCCATTGGATAAAGTGTTTATCCACCACAATTTGTTGAAGATATAAGGCCACAATTTTCACTTTTCCTACAAACATAGCACACTATTTGCACTTTTTAACCCATGCATGGCAATCACCAAATATACTAGGTCAATAGTACCCACCTCTCATGATCATAAGGGCTGTAGTTATTGCATAAAAATGTCCTCCACCATGTCCATCATGGAATTATTCAAGAAATATCTAATTTTGGCTTGGTTCTACACATCTTAACAACATGCCATTGATATCTTTCTTGAACAACACACCATCAATAAGCAAAAATGAAATTAACTGCAACCTAAAATATCTTCATTTTAAAGAACTTAGATGAGAGGGATAAATACCATGTTGGAGATAGCTTACCAAGTCATGAAACTAGATAGAAGGTGAGGTATGAATAGCTGAAATCTCTTTATCATTTGACACCAAAATAACCTCATTAGTCTCTTGCAAGTCTTGAGCTAGGTGCTCACAAAGTCCTTTGCCTCTAATTAGCTTTATGACCTTAATTTCCACATCATACTCGATTACCTTGGCTATACAACCAGATCTCTTCTCAGTTATATCCTTTTTCAAGAGAAACTCTTTGATGCTTGGATGGTAAACCATTAGATGTATCTTATTATTAAACAAAAAGTGTCTAAACTTCTTAAGATATCTTATAACTGAAAAGACATGCTTTTCAACAAAATAATTCCTTATTTCATACTCTTCCAAGCCTTGGATGAAGAAGGCTATTAGCTACTCCAAAGCCTCATGATTTTGTTTCATAAGAATGCTTGAAATGGTGTCCATGTTAGCATATGTATGCAAAATAAAATCCTTTATGAAATCTAGATTTATAAGCATAGGAACACTAGCTATGGCCCTCTTAATATCTTCAAAACTATTTACTCCTTCTTTATAATAGCTAAAGCCCTAATCCTTCTTTAACATGGATGTAAGTGGCTTTGCTAAAATGGTAAAATCTAAAATATATCTCTTTATGAAGTTGATTTTCCCAAAGAAGCTTTGCATAGCCTTTTTGTGCTTAGGCAAGGAAAGTGCAAGAATGGAGTTAATCCTTTCAGAATCTATGTGTAAACCATGCTTTGAAACATGTCCAAAAAGCTTACCTTCAAGAATGGAAAAAACACACTTTTTGGGATTTAGAGATACCCCAAATTGCCTACACCTTTCAAACACTCACTTGAGATGAACCCTGTGACGTTTTGCATTCTTTGAAAACATTGTTATATCATCCAAATAAATAAGTACAAACCTATTAAAAAGGCCTTGAAATTCCATATCCATGGCTCTTTAAAAGGTTTCTCTAGCATTAGACAAACTGAATGGCATCTTTCTATATGCAAATGTCCCCCTTTTAGTTGTGAAGGTTGTCTTAAATTGGTCTTCTTCCTTGACCAAAATCTTATTGTAGCCACTATATCCATATAATAAAGAAAACCTCTCTAAACTTGAAAAAATCTATAAAATTTGTTCCATTGATGGAAACAAATAGTGACCTTTAAGAGAATCCTTATTCAAATCACAAAAATCAACATACAAACAAATATCACCATTCTTCTTTCGTACTGGAACAAGATTGGCCACCCAAGTTGAGTGTGTAATTGGAAATATAATAGCTGATTCTATGAGCTTATGAAGCTCAACTCTCATTAAATTCTTAAGATTAGTATTGATTGGCCTTTGTCTTTATCTTACAGTTTTAGTCTCCTCCTCTAACTCAATGGCGTGTTGAGCCAAAATTGGATCAAATCCTTTGAGATCACTATACTACCATGCAAATATATTATCAAAACTTGTGCATAACTCAATGAAAGCTTTCTTTTGTGAATAAGTGCATACCTTACCCAATTTAAAAATATTACTAGCTCAAATCTCTATATTAGCATAGTGTTCTTCTTTTGTTGATAAGGATGACTTCTCCTTCCTTAGCTCATCATCACCACTAAAAATGTTCTCAAATGTGACCAATCACTTGGGCAACTTATTTATTTTTAGTTTCACAACATGATCACCATACTACTTCAAGTGCTTTGATTGGTTTCTTGAAGAAAACTCAACCTCCTCTTGCAAGAATCTCATGATTTAATTTTCATATTAAAAAACTTGTCAATTCTCATGATTATCTAGAATAGAAGGCATTAAAACTACCTTTGTGTGTGACTGAATATTTTCATTTTTTACATCAGTTGGGATACTAAATTGTGCCCCAACAGTAGCCAGCCTATCAGCATGTTTATTCTCACCTCTTGGTATTGCCTGAATCTTAAAAACTTAGAAATATTCAAGTAAGTCCCATATTCTATGATTTTAAGATTTAAGCAAAAAAAATTTACATACATTCAAACCTCTTACTTGGTGGACTACAAGCTCACTATCACTAAACACTTGCAAAGAATTGAATTTCATCTTCCTAGCCCACTACAAATTGTGAACTAGTGCTCCATATTCAAAAACATTATTTGAACAACTAAAATAAAATTTAATAGAAGAGAAATACCTTTGCTTTGATATATAAACCAACATCATTCTAGTTTTGGTTCCATACTTATTCCTTAATCCATTGAAGTATAATTGCCACAAACCTTCATTAGACTCATCTTCTTTGACCATGGCTGGAATTGGTGTATCATTCTCATGAAGGAAATACACACCAAATCCTTCTTATTCAATCAAGTTATAGGGATCATACTCATGCAAGGTAGAATCCCACTCATCAAGAAACAAATTTGTAACTCCATCCAAAGGTGATTCACTTTCTACTTCACTAGCTTCTAGTACTTCATCTGAGATGATACAGTTAGTATTCACAACACTTGGCATATATGGCTCCATATGAAAATGTGCAATAGGTTTAGAATAAATTTTTACCTTAGTACCATACTTGGTTATAAACATAAAATAAGTCTAATCAGTGGATAAATATCCCTCAATCTTTGAGGTGATGTCCTTTGAAATTCACATAGCAAAGTAAGAAGGCAAGTCCACCACAACAACATCCCACTAAATAGTAACATTAAGACAAGCATGTAATGTAAATTTCAGATCTTTGATGATGCATACCATCTTTGTTGGTGACCCATCCAATTATAATAGTCCTTTAGTGTTTGGCTCATAGATAAGGCTGAACTTGTCTGCAATCTGTTTAGGCATGACTATACTAATAGCTCCACTATCCACCATACAATTATAAACCAAAGTATCACCTACTATCAAAGAAAGGTAAAAAGGAGTTTTATTTGATTTTACCTCAATTTTTTTTACCTTTTCCATCTTATTTACTTGTTATACATGTTACTTTGTTGGTTGATCTGAATTAGTTAGATAACACCTTCTTTCTCAACTAATTCTGGAAAGTTGAAAGCTCTTGGATGAGCATATCTTTTTGTCCTAGAATGGAAAGAGAAACCCACATGCTAATTTTGATGTTAGACTTCTTCATCTGGTATATTATACTAAATTGGCTATACCTTCTGAAGTACTATTTGTTCATGAACTAGAGGTAGTTGATGAGCTTTACCAACCTCTATATTCTAATTTTTCTGTGTTATAGGGACATAAATTTTCTCTTTTGTACTCTTATAAATAACCCTAGGATTACTTGAAACATGATCTACCTCTGGATCCTCTTCAATGGCTCTTCTTTTATCTCTAGTTACAACTGCAATTTGACCACTTGAATGGTTAGTTTTAACACCTTGAGTAAAAGCAACATGATCATCTACTTACTAATTTACATTAATGGCATCAGGTTGCCCTTGAATTTTATGATTCTCTCCTTATGATTCCAAACCTGTATCTTGGTATAGACCTCCTTGAAAATAAAACTCTTCTTGTGTCATTTGAGGCATAGTGATGTTTTGTGATACTAAGGCTTAGTTTTGAGAATCATTGAGATTTGAGGGCTGTCAACCTGAATCCTACATCAAGTTGTTTTGAGGTGGAGTGGGAACAATATCCTTTGAAGTGGAAGAAACATTAGGATCAAGGTTAGTATATGGCCTAGTTGAAGTTATGGCTCTTTGGAATTCTCTTGAGGGTAGACATTGGAATGTCATCAAACTAGGCTAAATTCAGTAGGGTTTGTAGTGGTTAGGATAGTAGGATAACTAGGAGGAAAATACTATTTTTTGAGGATATGGTTTTTCCCTCCTAAATCTTGATCTCTTATAAGATATAAATTCAAAAGGAATACCTTTACTTGCTGATCTTGTTCTAACTTTTGGCATGAAAGAGATTCTTGAATGATGTTATGAACTTTGTAACTTGAAGAATATTTAGCTTGTGATGAAGATAGATATTCTCTTCTAATGCAAATGCTTTTTTTCAGCTTTGAACTTCTTCAGATCTATAAAATATTTATTTTTTGGTCCCATCGAGCATGCCAATAACTATTGTCAATTAGACTTGTACCCCTGTAAAGGTAGCTACGGGCCTTCACAATCTACTAAAACATGGAAACAATCCTAGGCTATGGGTGACCTAATCAGTGGATTGAATCTCTAGATTCTAAGGGACAACTCCCTTTGATGTATCAATTAGGATCTTTGTTCTATGATACAAACTACCAAGAATAGAGAGAGAAACTTGAACAAAAATCCTATCTAATGATGGTGATACACCTATATTTTCTGATTGATCCACTCAAATTGAGCTCCTAAGGACACTAATTTAGACAAGAAAAGGGCTGAACTTTCAACTCCAATTGACCAATATGCATAAGTATTTCACAAAAAGGTTTTATTTGGTGATCCAAGATTGAGGGAAATGAAATAATAGAACTAATTTAAGGCACTAACCAACCACTTATATCCACTGTAAACTCAACTAAGAGACATTAAACATAGAACATGACCTGCATAAATTGATCAACTATGCTGCTAGGTAAGAATCAAGACTTGACAAGGAAGAGAAATTATATCACTTATGCAAATCACTGACATGAATACACTATACCAACATTCTAGAAAATAAAAATAGTCCTATTAATCTAAAAAAAGGTTACAAAATCTTTTGTAGAATTTGATCTTGCCAAAAGAGGGATACAATTCAAGGCTGAAAAGCAAACTTATATAGAAAAGAATACAATAGCCAAGAGGTTGGCACTAAAAATAGAAAAGGAGTTCAACTCTTACATTAACCAAGTTTAATTTCTATTATGCTAAGATAAAAAATCCTTTTAAGAATATCTTCTTCTCTTTTGTCTTGCATGAAAAACCCTTTGGCATTAAAAATAGATGGTAGGCTCAAGCTTAGACTAATCTGCCTCATACATGAAATCTATGCCAATCTTGGATGTCTTAACTCAATCTTGAACCCATTTGAAGCTGAGTTGTAACAAGAAAAGTCCTTTACATGGAAAGCATGAGTAGATGTGGCACTTGTCAATTAGTCAACTATAACTTGAGACTAGTCAACCTCCAATGGTCTCCACTTGAACTATTGGAACATTTGAAAGGCTCAAAAAAATAAGAGTGTGCATGCATGAAATCAATGTTAAGCTCTCCAATGTTAAACTCATTGAGTTCTTCATGTAAATGAGTCTCTATTTTTAGAACTAAAAGAGTCATGTTTGAAATGGTTACACATCTTAGACGTGTCTAATCTTGCTTTTGGAAACTTTGCATGTTATAAAATGTGTTAAATTATTTATATTGGCTATTGAAATCTCTTCCATTTTCTAGTTCTTTATTTTTGTGTATTTCTTATTGTTTGTTTTTTGTCTTTGGATAAATTGTCCCTATCTTTTTCCTATGAAATTTTTTGCTTGGGCTCTTCCTTTTGCCTCATGCCTTACTTATTTCCATGGAGTTTTGTAAAGGACTTTACTTTCCAAAGGAAATCCTCCTTTGGGTTTATGTCTTTGCCATTCTCCCATGGATAAATTGTTTGTGGGAATGGTCTCTTCATCTTTATCATTATCCATGGGTAAATCTTCCTACTTAAACTTCCTTCAGATAAAAAGTTTGAAGGAATTCATTCCTTCTGGCTTGCCTTTTTCTATAGGGCAAATACCCTTCGACATTGTTGCTAGTGACCCCTCGGGTTATTGTAAAAGAACTTTCTTGAAGGGATTATACCCTTTCCATTTCCTTCAGACAAAAAATTTAAAGGAATTAAATATTTGGTATTTTTGTCTTTATCTTTTTTATTCAAACTTTCTTTCGATGCCTTTATCTTCCCAAAAGAAATCCTTTGTTACTCTATTAAGTGCCTTTTCCCCTTGAAATGCCTCCTCTCAAAAGGAAAAGACCCTTTAGATTTTTACAAATGCCCTTTAGAAGAATGAAATATACCCTTCAGCTTCTTTGAAAGAAATGACCTTGCTTTTGAGGATGCCCTTTAGGATTTTTATTTGGACAATTATCCTGAAATAAAGAGACCATGTAGACTTGAACAATTCCTTCAGACTATTCAGTACCCAAAACTATTTCACAAGATGAACTACAAAGTTTTGAATGTTAGAGGTTGTAATTTTAACCTGTAGGGTTAAAATTTTCAACAATTCTTGGTATGTAAACTTCAGTAGCAAAATTAGGAAAGAGAGGAGGGTTTAGTGTGTAAAGGATACACTAGATGCACTTCACACCCCATGTGTGGGCACATTGCCTATATACCGATACTTTTAAGAGGGATCAAGCTAATGTAGTTCTCCCATTTGAAGTCTTTGGTGCAATTATGTGATGTATGCAACTAATTGTGAAGCTAAAATGTAGTTTGGATGACTAGGGACTAGTATGATTGCTTGAATAGGCTTTAATTGGTATTGGAAGGCTATATGTAGAGAGTAGGGAAGAGTGCTTGAGTGTACTTGCTTTTATTTTTGCTTCTTTCCTCTGAATGAGTGCCAACCCTTCTAAATGGACATTGAATGGCCTTATATATGGAAACTGATGATCATGGGTTAGATGAGCTTGCATTTGGCTAACAAGGGAAAAGATAAGGATTTGAGAAAATTTGATTGTTTGAGGGTAAAGTGAACTTGGACAACAGTGCCAAAAATAGGACACCCTTGATTTATGGCACTCATGTCCAAGTTAGGCACTATTTTCCTAGGAGGATGAGACCTAGGGGGATGGATTTAGGTCTGAGAGGGTTGGTTGGGTCTCAAAAATCTAAGTCTAAGAAGCTATAAGTGACTGGGAATCAGTGAAAGTCTATCCAAGAAGGGTTGAGTGAGTAAGAAATAGGACCTATAGGTTGGGTGCTATTAGCAATGCCTAAGTAATCCAATTTCACATTTTATATGATTAAGTTTTCCCCCCCGCCTTTATTCTAGTGATGCAACAAAGGAAAAATAGAAAGCATACCTAAACTTACCTATAAGGGAAAAGTTCATGAAGTTATTTGATGTTAGATGTGCATAGAGAGAGTACGTTGTGATGTGTGAATCTACAAATAAAAACATGAATTATATCAGTTCTTACTAGATACACTATATCTAAAATAAGAACATACAAAAGCTGAGAAAAGGAAGAAAGAAGAATGAATACACCTCACTAGGTACATGAAGCATTACAAAACCTATTATGATGTTGGATTATGCTGAGTATGTGATGAATCAAGAGTAATATTATGAACATAACTGAGTGCTCAATTCCCTAAAATGTGGCTCAAGAATGCAAAATTTGGCCCTTTGGCTCCATCATCTCTAACTAAGTGAAGTTAATGAATCATTGGTGTGCTAATCAATGTCTGGACTATATGTCCAATCCCTCTAAATAGGTGGCTTAAGAATACAAAGATTGGCCCTTTAGCTCCATCATTTCCCCATGAAGTGAAACTATGAAGTGATACTAGTATAGAATATATGTCATATGAGATGGATTGTGGAGCCCATGAATGTGCTATAAATCTAACAATGTGGCATGGATAGTTGAATGTGTGCTGGAAACTAGGCCACTCTTGGCCATTTATTAAGATGGAGATTGGGCTTGTATGAAATCCACTCTAAAACTGATGTAATAGGCTTATATGAAATCAAAATCAAGAACTTGAGTAATCAAAAAGCTAAACTTGTATGAAATTTTAACTTGAATTTGATGTCAACCACCTGTAGATGGAGTAAGACATGCAACTTTTGAGAATGCCAGGAATAAATTGAACTCAAAAACAAAATAAGATCAATGTGCCATGCACATTTCCCCTAATCACTGATGTCTAGAACATGGATTCTAATTTTAAAGTTATGCCAACTACGCAATCTAAATTATAAGTGAGAGCCATCATGTTGCACATGATAACCCCCTATATTTGAGAAAACTATGTTGAAACTGTTGAATCTAAAGGATTTAAAAGTGAAAAAACTATCCCTAAACTAAAATATGGACACCCCTATTTTGGTGCTACTATCCATTTCTAATACTGTTGTTTGGTGTGAAAAATGATTGTTGATCTAAGATTGTTCCTATTTTTTTGCTCTAATTTGATTGGTTTGATCTTTGGATTCTGTGCTAACTATTTTTAATGTTATTATTTTGATTGATAGGAGTTTTTCTCTATGACAAAGCCCCTATTTGATGCCCCCTATTTTGAGGGTAGGAATGATAAACCTGTAATGACCACCCTAAGAAGAAAAGAGTCCTGCAAGTGTGTTAATCTGAATATATATATGGTATAGCATTTTGTTATTTGAAAATATGTTTCAAGATATAGCAAATGTTTATACTAAGATATTGTTAGATCAATAGGTTTATGCTAAATAGATATAAGAATGTGAAAACATGTACAATGTACTACACTAGAAATGTTAATTATTAGTTTTTAGTTGGAGGGATGGAGCATGGTACCCAAGAATGCAAATAAAATGCATGATATGGATCATGGCATTAAACACATTTGACAAGCAATAAGAATATAATCAAGAAGCAAGAAGCATACTAGATGGGCCAATGGGCCATACAAATAAGGAACATAGGCACATGTCACTCAAATTGGAAACAAGCATGGAAGACATGTTCAAATTCCACCTACACATACAAGCAAAATAAGCAAAATTGGCACACAAGCCATAGGCACACAAAGGAGTACAAATAAAGGACATTGGTAAATTTCCTAAGGCACACACATGAAAAAGAAGCAAAGGACATCGAAAAATGTTTGAAGGCACAAGATGGAATTGAAAATGCAATCACAAAAGCTATGATAAACAAGTAGAGAAAACATGTAATAACTAGAAAGAGATAATCACATCTAACTGATCAAAGCAAATGTGAGAGTATGAAAAACATGTGTAGTACAAGACTAGGTATATTTTATGAAATACACAAGTTCTAGATACTAGTGAGATGTCGATATAGTATTCTGTGTAAGTTATAAAGTAATGTACATCATCATGATAAATTAGAGTGTGTGGTGTAGAAATGACATAGCCTAGATGGTGTAGCCATGTATAGAAGATGCCCCTAATGGGTGTGTATAACAATGTATGTCTTGAGTGTAGAAGTATTAATGTCCCCTTTATGGCTAGAATGAAGCAATCAAGTAGCTAGATTTCACTACACACACTCAAAGAAGATCAAGTGAAGCATGGCAATGTAGAAGATCGATATACAATAGCATGAAATAGAAAATGTAATTCCTTACATGATAGGAGTGATGTAAAGCATGGATGATGCATACAATTGAATTTTTTTTTGTTATTTTTGATATATTTGAATGTTTTTATGTTTTGAATTTTTTGTATTGTTTTTATATTTTGATACAAGCTATGTATAACTAGTATAAAATATGTTATGTACAATCAATATTATAAAAAATACTATATACAAGTATTATAATAAATAAATATGTATAGAATGATATAAAAGGCTAAGCTGGAGGGGGGAAGGGATCCAAAGATGAAGCCTATTGGGGATGAAAATGGAGGAAAGGATCTCAAACATCATCAAATGCATCAAGATCATCATCATAAGTATCATCATATACTGAAAATGTTGTGTTTGTGATGTCATCATATCGAAGGCAAAATGAGAGTTGCTCTATTGGTGGAGATACTAATTTTACTCTTAGATGTTTAGCACTGTTGGTAAGTGACTTTAGTAGAAGTGGTAGATTTGGTGTTACTGGTGGTGTTGATGGTGCTATAATATGAATAATACCTTGATCTTGTAGTTTATTTAATCTCTACTATAAGTCTATGCATGAGTTTGTATCATAGCATGTAATCTTATGAAAGGTACAAAATGGACGATCTGTTAGGATCTTAGAGTACAATCGATTACTTTTATATAAGCAACTAAACACAGAATTGAAACCAGAAGTAATAAGTAACTAAAAATTAGAAACAACAAATAATAGGAGATACAAGAAACAACCAATCTTGTATTAAACTCTTCCAAAAGGAAATACAATGAAGAAATCTCTCTCTCCTCACACCTTATAGATGTACAGTAATTCTCTCTCAAGAGTTCTCTCTCTCTCTCTCTCTCTCTCTCTCTCTCTCTCTCTCTCTCTCTCTCTCTCTCTCTCTCTCTCTCTCTCTCTCTCTCTCTCTCTCTCAATTACAATCAACTCAATTACTGAATTGTTATCTTCTTGCTATGAGGATCTAACCCTACTATATAGTATACCACAACACTATGGTTTCATGAGCCATGCATTCGCCACCTTTAGATCCACCTCTAAATAAAGGCTCAAATTTGCTCTGCTAAAAATAGTTTGGCTAAAAATAGAAACACATAGAAGTTGGTGTCTAAAAATAACAATTCTGAAAACACACAGAAGTTAGTGTCAGTCTAAAGATGACTGATGTCGATCGACCCCTAACCGATGTCAGTTGACCCATAACTGATGTCAGTTGGTTTTGACCGATGTCAGTTACTGTGTAAGCCCAACAACTTCCACATTAGCTCATTAGTGAAGCTTTTAGATCCACAACTCAACAATCTCCCACTTGGAGATAAACAGCTACACCTGTACCTATACAGCAACATCCTCTAAACATCTCTGGCTTGTTTCTCCCTCTTCAAGTTCAATCTTGAAGACCAACAAAATTTGAATGAAGATTCAACTTCTCCTTTGTTATCAGCTTTGTTAACATATCAACAGGGTTCTTATCCATATGGATCTTTTCTAGCTTCAACTGTCCATCCTCCAATACATGTCTAATGAAGTGGTACCTAAGCTATATATGTTTGGTTCTTGAATGAAAGGCTGAATTCTTTGCCAGATGAATTGCACTTTGACTATCACTTTACAATCTACAACTCTCTTGCTCCTTTCCCAACTCTTCCATGAACTGAGTCATCCAAATCATTTCCTTGCTAGCCTCTGTGACTGCAATGTATTCTACCTCTGTAGTAGACAAGGCAACAACCTTCTGCAACTTTAAAATCTAGCTAACCGTCGTTCCACCAATAGTGAACACATATCCTATGGTGCTTCTCCTACCATCTAAGTCACCTGCCATATCTGAATCTACATACCCATGTAGAGAAGTGTTTTACCCTCCACAGCATAAATGCCTACTGTTGGTCCCTCTCAAATATCTGAGAATCCACTGAACTGCTTTCTAGTGTTTCTTTCTTGGATTGGCCATAAACTTGCTAACAACTCCCACTGCTTGGGCAATATCTGGTCTAGTACATACCATTGCATACATCAAGCTCCCAACTACTGAAGCATATGGAACTCTACTCATGTACTCAACCTCATCATGTGATTTAGGACATTGTTCTTTGCTCAACTTGAAGTGTCTAGCCATAGGTGTGTTTATTGGTTTTGCATCCTGCATATTGAACCTCTCCAACACCTTATTCACATAATCCTCTTGAGACAAAATCAAACTGTGATTTTTCTTATCTCTCTTAATACTCATGCCAAAGATTTTCTTTGCTGCTCCTAAATCCTTCATGGCAAATGTGTGAGCTAATTTCACCTTAAGCTCAGTAATTTCCTGCATGTGTGAACCTACAACAAGCATATCATCTACATACAGTAACAAGATAATATAACTACCATTATCCAATCTGTTAAAATAAACACAATGGTTAGATTGACATTTACTAAAGCCATGCTCTGTCATAAACCTGTCAAACCTCAAATACCATTGTCTTGGAGCTTGCTTAAGACCATATAAGCTTTTCTTCAACCTGCACACAAGTTTCTCCTTACCTTTGACCTCAAAACCTTCTGGCTGATCCATATATATCTCTTCATCCAAATCTCCATGAAGAAATGTTGTCTTAACATCAAGCTGCTCAAGATGCAAATCCTCAATAGCAACTAAAGACAATACAGTCAAAATAGAAGTCATCTTTACTACAAAAGAAAAAATTTCACCAAAATCAATACCTGGTTTTTGTGTAAATCCCTTTACTACCAACCTAGCCTTATGTCTCATTTGTCCATTCTCTCCTTCCTTTAACCTGTATACCCATTTTTTTCAGTGCTTTCTTTCTGGCTGGCAACTCAACCAAATCCCACGTATGGTTCTCTTCTAAGGAATCAATTTCCTCATTCATGCCATGCTCCCACTATTTTCTAGATTCTACCTACATTACCTCATCAAATTTTTTTGGTTCTCCACCATCAGTGAGCAACAAGTAGTATAAAGAAGGAGAATAATGAATTAGAGGTTTACTTATTCTTTCAGACCTCCTTATGGGCATTTGAAACTCATTTACAGCTTGTCTACCCAAATTTCCTTTTGACATTGACCGATCCTGGTCATCTCTGACCGATGTCGATCTGCACTCGACTGATGTCGATTCCTCCTGATCGATGCTGATTTCCACCTGACTGACGTCAGTCTCCACTTGACCAACGTCGATTTCCACCTGACTGACGTCGGTCTCTACCTGACCAACGTCGGTCTCTGCCTAACCAATGTTAGTTTCCACCTGAATGACATCAGTCTCTGTGCTTTTTTGTGAGTGATGATTTTTACCCGTGAGCTGATTTTGGATCATAACCTCTTCCAAATCAAGATTGTCTTACTCAAAATTATTCAGCCTCTTGAGTTGATCACTGTACATCACCTTCTCATTGAAAACTACATCATGGCTTTTAATAATTTTTTTAGTTTCTAAATTCCAAAACCAGAATTTGAAATCTCCAAAACCATAACCAATGAAAGTGCACTGCATAGATTTAGCATCCAGCTTCTTTCTATTTTCTTTATCAATGTGCACAAAAGCTTCAGAACTAAAAACTCTGAGAAATGAAAGATTTACCTTTTTACCTATCCAAGCCTCTTCTGGAATTCCACCATCCAGTGCAGTATAAGGTCCTCTGTTAATCAGGTAAACTATAGTATCTACAACTTCTACCCAAAACTGTAAGGGCAAACCAGCATGCAACCTCATACTCTGTGCACGCTCCATTATTGTTTTATTCATCCTTTCAGAAACTCCATTTTGCTGAGGTGTCTTTGGAACATCCTTTCCCTACGTATTTCACTCATAGAATAGTAACTATTAAATTTATTGCTGCAATACTCACCACCATTGTCAGATCTAAGGCACTTCAACCTCAAATCTGTTTCATTCTCAACCAAAGCTTTCCATTTCTTAAATGTGTCAAAAACATCAGAATTTCTCTTTATGCAATAAACCCATACCTTTCTTGTAGCATCATCAATGAAATAAACATAATATTGTGATCCTCTAATAGAAGTTACCTGAGCTAGTCCCCACACATCTGTGTGAACAAGCTCCAACTTGTGCTTCTTCTTTGTTGACCCAATTTTGAGAAACCTCACTTTCTTCTACTTCTCAAAAATACAATGCTCACAAAAATCTAGATCTATGCTTTTCAAATCTAAAAGCTTACCTTTTGACTTAAGAACATTCATTCCCTTCTCACTCATGTGACCAAGCCTACAGTGCCACAACTTTGCATCTACATCTGAAGTAGATAAAATAAAAGGAGAACAATCAGTAATACAAGTAGATAGATAAAGTTTACCTACTCTCTTACCTTTTGCTAATACAAGTTCACCCTTGGAAACTTTCCAAGATTCAACTGTGAGAGTTACTGTACAACCCTCATCACCCAACTTTTTTGTAGAAATCAGATTCCTCTTCAGGATGGGTACATGCATGACATCCTTCAACACCCATGTGTTGCCATTCTACAATTTCAGCTGCACTTTTCCGTTGCCAACAATTTTATAAGGCTCATCATCCCCTAAATAAAATTTTCCAAAATGTCCATGGACATAATCATTGAAAAATTATCTATTTGGAGTTGCATGAAAAGAGGCACCAAAATCTAAAACCCATGATTCTACTTTATTATCCAAAAAAAATATAAGAGCATCTTGTGCAACAATACCTGCAACTTTTGCTTCTTTATTACCTTCATGCTGATTTTCTTTGTTATCCTTCAACCAACAATCTTTATTTGCATGCCCTTTCTTTCCACAATTCCAGTAAGTTATTCTTCAATTTCTAGATTTGGATCTACTTCCCATCTTTGACCTTGATTTCCTTTGCTTGCTCTTCTCTCTTTGTCTTTCCCTGCTTTCAACACTTAAAGCATTACCTGATGTTTCCCTTGTGCTTTTTTTGCAAATTTCTTCATTCAAGATTACACTAACAACATCATCAACTTTCAAGATATTTGAAGCAGATGTAGTATTACTAACTACCATTACCAAACTATGCCAACTTTTAGGTAAAGAGCATAAGATTAAGAGAGCCTTAATTTCATCATCAAAAACTATTTTGACTAAATTTAATTGATTTACTATTGTATGGAAATCATTAAGATGACTAAATACAAATCCACCTTCCTGCATTTGCAAATTAAATAATTACTTCATAAGATATACCTTATTCAAAGCTGAGGGTTTTTCATATAAATTTTCCAAAGTATCCATTAACTCTACCGTTGTCTTTACTTGTGATAAGTTGGAAAACATAGAAGTTGCCAGACTCAACCTTATAGATCCAAGAGCCTTTCTATCAAGAACATTCCATTCTTCATCTTCCATATTTGTGGGCTTCCTTGAAACCCCACCCAATAGTAAATACAAATCTTTTTGATACAGATAATCTTCAATCTGCATCCTCCATTATTGATAATTCTTGCCATTGAATTTCTCTATTCTTAGTTTACTTTTTTCTGCCATTGCTTTGCTCCCACTCAATCAGAAACCCCTGTGAGTGAATTCTATAATCAACAAACACTAACACACTCTAATACCAGTTGTTAGGATCTTAGAGTATAATTGATTACTTTTGTATAAGCAACTAAACATGAAATTGAAACCAGAAGTAATAAGTAATTAGAAATCAGAAACAACAAATAATAGGAGATACAAGAAACAACTAATCTTGTATTAAACTCTTTCAAAAGGAAGTAAAATGAAGAAATCTCTCTCTCCTCACACCTCGTAGATGTACAATAATTCTCCCTCAAGATTTCTCTCTCTCTATCAATTACAATCAACTCAATTACTGAATTGTTGTCTTCTTGCTATGAGGATCTAACCCTACTATATAGTATACTACAACACTAGGGTTTCATGAGCCATGCATTCGCCACCATTAGATCCACCTCTAAATCAAAGGCTTAAATCTGATTTGCTAAAAATAGTTTGGCTAAAAATAGAAATGCACAAAAGTCGGTGTCTAAAAATAACAATTTTGGAAACGTACAGAAGTCAGTGTTAGTCTGAAGATGACCGATGCCGACCGACCCCTAACCGATGTCGATCAAACCCTAACCGATGTCGGTTGGTTTTGAATGATGTCAATTACTGTGTAAGCCCAACAACCTCCACATTAGCTCATTAGTGAAGCTTTTAGCTCCACAACTCAACACGACTATCCCAATGTGACAATCTATTGATATATCTATGTCATACTATAGGTAATGTGATCAATCCATGATCAAGTAATAATTATAACATAAACTATGGTTGATGATGTGTGATACCTACTTGAATTTAAATAACTGGCTCTATATCTAGAAAGGTAAATGTTAGTGTAGGTTTTTATTTGTCCTTATTATTTAATTAGAGAATATTATATATTTGTGCATACATGGAGTTTTCCTACATTCGTGGGATAGGCTAGCTTATGTGGAGATGTGTGTCATAGATGTGTCATAGGTGTCATAAGAATGTCATAAGTAACTCTTTTGATCGGCTATTCCAGGTATGGGAGTTACTTCTCTATTCTTAGCACATTGTCACCACCTTTCATGGAGGAGTTAGTCTATTCTTGGGGTGATTTGACCACCTTTTGTGGAGGAGTTACTTACATGCTCTCCTATATGTATTCTTCTCTTTGGCCATCTTAAGTTAATCAAATATTGGGTTTTATCCTATTTGTCTTGTGCAATTTATCTCCTTATATAATTTCAAATTGTTTTAGCTTCTTTGTGGTGTGCATGAGCTTCATCTCATGTGATCACTTAACCATTGCATTCACGTTATTTAGACCCTGACAACAACTCTAATATGGTATCAGAGCCACCCCGGTAATCGTGTGTCTGGTTATGCTATTAGTTTATTTTGAAAATGTGAGGAGTGGAGTTCTCTTTATGTTCTTTTTCTTATTTCTAGATCTGATCTGAAAAAGCCTTTCAATATCATTTCTTGTGTTGCATTTATCTTTCTTGTGTATTGCCTTCATGGTGTTTAGATTTGCAAGTTTTTTTTCAACTACTATGCACATTTGTTGTGTCAAAATGGCATTTCAGATCTAAGGTGTAGTTGTTGGAGAAGTGGCACCATTTTTTGATAGCTCTATACTTGGCATTGGTTTTTTCTACTTTGGCATTATCTGGGAAAGGGAGGCACTAATGTTTTTTCTACTCTCTTGCATTGAGATTTGACTAGCTGCACTTGGCATCCTTTTACAACTGTCAAAAAAATTTCTCCAGTAGCTTGGCACTTTTAGCAATAGCAAAAAGTCTTTTTCTAGCAAGTTGGCATCACATTTCTACTACTTTCATCAAATCTGCGCATTTTGAGTGGCTTGGGGACTCTTTATCCCACCTTGGCGTCATCTTTTTTTGCTAGAAAAGTGTTGTTTTTGGACTGCAGCTGGAAAATTTGCTGCTGGGCATTGGAATCTCGAAGGAGTGAAGGCTACATGGAAGAAAGGTGTAGGGAGTGAATATTGGTGTAGGGAATGAGAGAGAGGAGCCTCTCATTGGCATCCTTGTTGGACATCTGCTCTGCTGCATAGCAACAACAAACAACAAAAATTAGACGCCCCATTTCCAATGCCCTATTTGGTGGGCCCACTCTCTACTAAGAAAAATTGGTAAAATTTGCTTTTGTCTAATTTACTCATAATTATTATAATCTTGTATTCATAAATTAGTCATTTTATTTTTTGAATTAAAGTCAAATTGGAAAATTAGCATTTAAAAAAGCAGTTTAAAGGTTTTAAAAACTTGTATCTTTGACCTACGAAGACGAAGGGTGAGGCCCGAATTGGCAGGAGGTCAATTCTCCCTCACAAGGACCTCCTTTGGATTCCTTTCCCTGTGATGAGTCCAACGAGTGGTTGGAAGGCCACTTTATCTCTCAAAACAGGCATTTTTTTTAATGTTTTAGTACTATTTTTTTTGCAAAATTACTAGTTTACAGGAAATTAAAACTTTAAAATCTTACAAATGGTAGCTCAAATTCAAATGCCATCTTTTGAAAAAGTTCTTAATTTTTAATTTTCCACAACTTAGGCTAGATAATTGTCAAAAATGCACTACTTTATAAAGTTTCAAAAATTTGGGTCTCTCGGGATGCATTTTCGACTAAGTCCGACGTCCTGTTTGCTTAAAGTCTTGCACTGATTTCTCTAAGATGCATTCTCAGCTAATATCGATGTCTTTTGAGCATGCACTTTCATATTTGGGGGGCTCAACATTTTAGGGGGGTGTGATTGCTTTTCAGCACTTGCAATCTTTGCTTTCATTCTCCTTTCTACATAATTTCAAAACTTGAAATCAACACAACTTCACCTAAATTCAGCTTAAAATGTATTCTTGTAAACTTAAACCCCTAACACCCTTTAACTATCATGAATGGAAGGTTAAAATTTCAATCATTATTAGAAGCAAAGGGTTGTATAGGATCACCATGGGTACTAAGTAGAACCCATCACTGATGCTGAAAAGGTCAAGTGGTACAACCATAGTGATGAAGCCTATGGATTACTGAGCTTGTCCATGTCTCTAAAATTTATCTTCTATTTAGAAACCACCAAGACTCCCAAAGACATATGGGAGACCTTATAAACCTTATTTGGGAAGCTTGATGAGATGAGAGGTTATGAGCTCGAAAATGAACTCATAAGTCTAAGTCTTAACAACTTTGACACCCTACAAGACTTCTTCACTAATTTTAAGGCCCTTAGATTTCAATTGAAATAATGTGGGATAGAGAAGAAAGATGATCAACTCATCCTTTCTATTCTCGCAAAGTTAGGTCCAAGCTATTCAGTCTTTGTCTCCACTTTCCATGCCACAAAAAATGCCCTTGGCGCTACATGGAAAATGCCTTATTTGGATTCATTAATTGCCAAATTGACTAGGGAGTAAGATAAGCTAATTCAAATGGTCACAATGAAGTCTACTCAACCCCAAGCTTTGATAGCTGGAAATGGTAAGGATAAGACTTCAACAAAAGAGAAGAAGAAAAAGAACAAGGACTAGGAGAAGAAAGAAAACAACAATCTTGCCAAAAAAAACACTGAGTCTTCCTCCTCAAATGCTAAACCTAAGAAGGAGAAGGTTAAGTGTGCCTATTGTAAGAAGACAGAGCATGATGAACACAAATGCATGAAGAAACAAATAGATCACCTAACTCATCTTCTAGAGAAGCACAACATAGGTGTTCCTGAGTCCATCAAGTAGAATTCATCTACCCAAGATTCTACTAAGGCAAAAGGCAAGGGTAAGGAGAAAGAAAAGGGCAAGGCCCTTGTAGCTACAGCAGCTTCTACATCTTCATGGGTCACTGACTCAGGTGCTTCTCACCACATGGGCTCTTCCTTAGTTGAGTTTTCATCTTTAAAGCCTTGAAGCATGACTTCAATTAGTTTGGGTGATGACACATTAGTTTTTGTTGCAAGGAGAGGGTCAGTTGAAATGGAAGAAGGAACATTCAATAATGTTCTAAGTGTTCCTTCTCTTTCAACCAATCCCCTATCAGTGTACCAAATCACTCACATTGGTCAAGGCATGAGAGTTGAGTTTTTACCAGATTCAATGGCTATCATGGAGTTGCATAGTGATACTACAGTGGTAGTGGGTAGGGCAGATCACCAAGCAAGGTTATACACCTTCTCAAATTTTGCACCTGATTCTTCTCCAACAGCATTGCTGACTCATTTAGATGGAGTTAGCAAACTATGGCATGAGCGGTTTGGCCACCTTAACTACTACTACCTTGAGCAAATTTGCAAACATGACATGGTCATTGGCTTGCCTCGTGTCTAATTTTCAAAAGGAATTTTCAAGGGGTGCTCTCTTGGGAAGAATTCCGAAGCAAAATTTGATAAAGGCAAAGCTTGGAGGGCTTCACAACCTTTGGAGTTAGTCCACAGTGATGTATCGGGACCCTTTCCCAAACCATCTTTCACAAGGGCCAAGTACATCCTCACTTTCATTGATGATTTCTCTAGGTACACTTGGATATATTTTGTCAAACAAAAGTCTACATATATATGTATATACATAAATATGTGTATATATATACATATATATGTATATATATACACATATTTATGTATATACATATATATGTATATATGTGTGTGTGTGTGTGTGTGTATTACATATATATGTATATATGTATATACATATATACACACACACACACACACACATATATATACATATATATATACATATGAAGTGTTTGAAAATTTTTTAGACTTCAAGCCTCTTGTTGAGAAATAGAGTGATAAATCCATCAAGGTTCTTTGAACTGATAATGGAGGGGAGTATGTCAGCAACAGGTTTGAGCAGTTTTGCACCACAAAGGGGATTGATTTGTAGTGCACAGTCACTTATAGTCCTTCAAAGAATGGGGTTGTAGAATGCAAAAATAGGTTCTTGAAAGAGATGGGTAGCTGTATGATTCACTCCAAATCCTTAGCACCACAGTACTGGGCTGAAGCCATCAATTGTGCTTGCTACATTCAAAATAGGGTTCCTCACAAAGCTTTGAAAAGGATAACACCCTTTGAATCTTGGCATAAAAGGAAACCTGATGTTGAGCACCTTAGGGTTTTCAGATCCCCAGCCATGGCCCACATACCAAAGAAGAAATGCAAAGCTATGGAACATCAGTCTAAGCCTTGCATCTTTGTAGGATATCTGGATGGTGTTTAGGGGTATCACCTTTTAGATCCGACCACTCATGAGTTGTTCATTGAGAGAAGTGTCCACTTTCAAGAGAGTCTTAGAGACTCAACACTTGGCACTTCTTCTCCCTCATTGGATCTACTTCTTCATGATGATTCCTCAAATTCAGATCAGCCATAGCAAGTTCCTGACCCGAAAACATCTTCTTCTTTTTCAAGTTCAGACATTGAGGATAGTGATGCAGAGTCATCCACCTCTAGTCAGTTAGAGGATGAGGAGTTAGCACCTGACTCGCCCACTTCTAGGCCACTTTGGGCCAGATAGACACTTGAGAGTGCTGGCACTTGGGCAAGAGATCTTGCAGATGATAGATGTACTAGGGGGGATTTTAGAGAGATCCACATGCCTTCTTTGCCTCAGTTTCAGATCTATAGAATTTTCGACAGACATTAGGAGTACTTGAGTGGGATAGTGCTATGGAGGAAGAATATTCTTCCTTAATCAAAAATCACACTTGGGACTTAACTTCACTTCTTAAGGGAAAGAAGATGGTTCGATGTAGGTGGATATATCAGACCAAGTTTATAGTAGATGGGTTAGTTGATAAGTACAAGGCACAACTGGTCACCAAGGGTTTCTCATAGGTGGCAGGGATTGACTACTCAGAGACCTTTGCACCCATTACAAAGATGACTTCTATCTGACTCACCTTGGCTATTGCCGCAGCATATGGTTGGGATGTGCACTAGATGGATGTGAAGAGTGCCTTTCTTCATGGAGACCTAAAGGAGGAGATCTAGATGGAGCAACTGCCAAGATTTCTTCAAGATTCTTCCTTAGTATGTAGACTTAGGAAATCTATCTATGGCCTCAAACAGGCCCCTCGGGCTTGGTATGCCAAGATGGATTGTCGACTAGAGAGAGTCACCCTCGACCCCCTCCCCTCTATATATAGATGATAGATGGGAACCATATAGAATATATATTGGTTGTATAGAGTTAGATACAAGATAGATAGATATGGTGACGAGCCCAAAGACTAGAACTAGATAGACTCTATCTAGGCTCGGGAGGACGAGGCCTATCCATCTATCTCCCTGACAAGGAGAGGGAGATAGATGGATAGGAGGCTCTCGACCGTAAGGGCGAGGGAGATAGATGGATAGGCTTGACCTTTCGATCGAGCGTGACCTAATGAAACCTGACAAAAGCAAAAAACCCACCATCGTGCATGTGGAACGAAGTGAGTGTGATGAGCGATAACAGGCCCCTGTGAGCCCTCTCCCAACAACTAACTCTCGATAGTAAGAGTGAGTTGATATTCCCTTAGATAGTAAGAGTTAAGAGTTGATAGTCCCTATTTCTCTTCCTTCTCACAATGGGTTTCACTAGGTGCCATTCTAACCCCAATGTCTACTTCTTGTAACAGGATGATTCGCTCCTGATTTTGGTTATATATGTTGATGACCTTTTGATCATCAGGAGTTCTTCATCAGCTATTACAGTGGTGAAGGCATCTCTCCAGGATATTTTTGACATGATAGACTTGGGTTTGTTGCACTATTTCATTGGCATTGAGATCTCATAGTTAGATTTAGGGATTTCTCTTGCACAACCTAAGTATGCTCTTGATTTATTGGCTCAGTTTCACATCGTTGATTGCAAGCCATCTCTGACTTCCTTTCTACTAGGAGTCAAGCTTGAGGCTGACTATTCTTCACCATTAGTTGATGCCACTCGGTATCAATAACTTGTTGGTAGTCTCATCTACTTGACTCACACCAAGCCTGACATATCATATGCAGTGGGACTTGTCTCCAAATTTATGCAGGAACCTCATGAGCTGCCTTGGAAAGTAGCTACGAGGATCTTGCATTACATACAGGGTTCACAGAGATACGGGATTCATTAAAAATTTGGCATAGAGGTTGACTTGGTTGGATATACAGATTTAGACTGGGTTGGAGATTCACAAACTCACAAGTCAACTTCTGGTTATAGTTTCTCTCTAGGTTCTGGTCTTATCAGTTGGTCTAGAAAGAAGCAGAATGCTATTGCTATATCATCCATAGAGGTAGAGTACAGGGGAGATGTTAATGCAACTATTGAGGCTATTTGGCTTCAGAGGATACTTTTTGAGTTTGGCATTCCTATCAGGCAGCCCACCATCATTTATTGTGACAACTAGAGTACCATTCAGATTTGTAGGAATCTAGTTCAGCACTAGCAGACCAAACACATAGAGATTCACATGCATTTCATTTGGGAGCTTATTCATAGTTAGGTCATTGACTTGATATTTTTCCAGTATTTAGAGCAAGTTGCAGACATCTTCACCATACCTTTCACTGAGAGCAAGCTCATTCATCTATGAGCTCTTCTTGGGGTGTGGTCCACATCTGCAGTAGCATCATCTTCAAGGGGGGGCACTAACCTCTTCATTTCTTTTTTGTCTCTCTTTTGGGGGGGAGTTTTTTCCTACGGGTTTTCTCCTTTTCTCTATCTTATGGGAGATTACATTTGTACATGGGTACCTCATCAGGCCTAGTTGTCGAGACCCATTTTATATTTCCACACTGCCCACCTAAGCTACGCTTATGGGGGGTGTTAGTGTAGGTTTTTATTTTTTTCTATTATTTAATTAGGGAATATTATATATTTGTGCATACATGGAGATTTCCTACATTCATGGGATAGGCTAGCTTATGTGGAGATGTGTGTCATAGGTGTCATAAGAATGTCATAAGTAACTCCTTTGACCAGCTATTTTGGGTATGGGAGTTACTTCTCTATTATTAGCACCTTGTCACCACCTTTCATGGAGGAGTTACAGTCTATTCTTGGGGTGCTTTGACCACCTTTTGTGGAGGAATTACTTACGTGCTCTCCTATATGTATTCTTCACTTTGGCCATCTTAAGTTAATCAAATATTGGGTTTTTTCCTATTTATCTTGTGTAATTTATCTCCTTGTATAATTTCAAATTACTTTAGCTTCTTTATGGTGTGCACTAGCTTCATCTCGTGTGATCACTTGACCATTGCATTTGCATTATTCGGACCCTGGCAACAACTCTGATAGTAACCATGTGAATTATATGTGCTAAGTGAGTTAACGGTGGTTGTGAATGTGGAGGACATCTTGAAAGTGTAGTATAAGATGCTAAAATCATTGTAAGATGTGGTATGAGAGCTCTAGAGTCATCTCGATAATCTCATGGGTTGACTGGTGTAAATCTCAACCCACACAAATAATCATCTATGAGTGTGGGTGTTGTATCATCATCTAAAGAAGTTTTTGAATCTATATCAACATCATGTACATATGGTAACTTAAAATTTAACACTAGGGTTAATTTTCATATAGGAGTCTCCTCAACTTTAGTAGTAGAAGGTGTGGTTATCAAAATATCTATAATCAGTGTAATAATTGTAGAATCAACTAGAATTATTGGTACTGCTATCAGTGATGGTGGATGTGTAACAGGTGTCAAAACTATGACCAATAAAGTAGATGGACTAGAAAAAGTTATTGTGACTAGTGAAATAGCTAGGGCTGATGGTGCAAATATAAGTGGAGTGGAATGGGAAGTGCTAGTGTTTCCAACATCATATGTATGTATTTGATCAAGAGAAATGTTATGAAGTGGTGGTTGTACTATGAGATATGGTATCCCATCTGATGAAATAGTTGAAGATGACTCTGTAAGTCGATAATATCTGAATGTTTGGTTGTTTGATAGGCATGTGTATAGATATCCCTCATGGATAAAATTAATACATCAATGGAGAGTGGAATGGATAACACCCATAGTATGTATCCAGGGTCATCCGACTAAAATATTATAGTGAAGTGGGCATGGCATGACCTAGAACTATGTTAGGAGGGTTTCTGGGCCCACCATGAATCTAAAGTAATTGTACCCAATATATGTCATGGTATATCATAAGACCCTTAGATGTTCTTATATGTTTTTTGCACTTATGCCAAATCTACACCATGGCCTGTAAGAAAATGATATTACATAAAATTATTTTGGAGCCACTATTAACAAGAACTCTCTTGACTGCATTGGTTTTGACTTGTACTTATATGAATAGTGGCAAATTTTATCAATAACTATCTGAGAAGGCATGCCATCACTATTAAAATAAATCACATCTATATAGTTTTTAAAGTGTTGACCACTAATGCAAAATAAGAATGTTCCAAATCAATAGGTAGAGAAGTCTGAGTGAGTGCCTAATAAAGAATGTCTTTGAATACATTGCTTTTTGAAGTAGCTCTAACATGGAAATTTTAGATGGAGTGTTCCATAACTGATCAACAATGTCATATACCTTGTGAAGATCTACTTGTGTGGGTAGGTTGGGCTTGGGATGAGTTGGAATAATAGGGTGATGGGGTTCCTAGGTAAGTGGAGGAGGCATAACAACATGTTGAGTAATAGCTCTAACTACATTATCTACAATCTATGTAGGATTAGTAGTAGCTACATGAGGAGAGTGAAAATAATTGATGGGTTAAGGAGGTGGATGGATAAAGGGTGTCAACTGGGCTCTCTATTAATAGGTAGTTACTTGGGGAAGAGTGAAATGGACCATGCAACATGACTTGGTATGTGGAAAGGGCTCCAAGGGAGGTGATGCTAGAGATGGTTTTACATATTTGAAAATAAATTGCTTAACATCATCCCATATAATGACAAATAAGCATGAAATGCATAGAATGAAACTTTGTACTAACATATGATATACTTCATCATTCATGTACATGATAAGGCCCATTATGGTTTCTCTGTTATTTTCAAGAAATGTAAGAAGAATTTGGAAATAACTAAGCATCCTTTTTGCAATCTGACTATAAATGTAAGGTGATACCTCAAGAAGTAAAAAGGAGCTAGTACATGAAACTAAAGGTTTTTTAGAAATATTATTTAAAAAATACTATGAACTTTTTAATTTGAAATTGATTTTTTGAGTTTGATAACTAAATTTTTAGAAAATGATGTGAAAATTACTGAAAATTACTGAGAATGTATTTGATGTAACTAGGGTATTAAGAGATTTTTTTTAAAAATCAGTATAATAATTTGAAATTTTTGTTATAAATTTGTAGAATTGAGCCTAAAAATTTTAAGAAAAATCTGAAAATATTTCTAAAATTAGTACTATATTTTTCCTAGTGGTTTGAAAGTGTTTGTATGCAAATAGGACCTAGTATGTGCAAACTAGGGTTTTGGTAAATTGATTGAAAATATTTCAATTAATTTGTAGTTTTATGATTTTTAAATTCAATAAAAATTAAGAAAATATTTCAAAAAATCAAAAATAATTAGCCCTAGGTTTTTTAGGGTTTTTATGTGAAAATTTGAATTAAGTCGGGTTCACCAAATGTTTTATTCTTTTTGGGAATTAGGTGTTTAATTCTTAAGAAAATAAAGGTCTGAGTAAATGTAAATTAGTAATTAATGTGTCTCAATTAGCCTACTATGTGTAAATAGATATGTATTTTACCTTTTCTAAAAATAGTAAGAAGTGTGAAGAAATCAAACTTAGCTTATTCTGGTCTAAAACAGATGATGTAGGGTCTAGAAATTGTTGTGCAGGGATGACAGACTATCATAAATAGGACCCAAAACTCTATTTTTGGATTAGATAGGAGTTCCAAACTTATGACACCTTGCTACTTGTCATTGTAGTCTACTTTCATAGCTATTGTCCACTTTTGACACTATTATCTTGGTGGTTTGGCTTTTCTAGGCTCTGCTTGGTGGGCTTGTGACACCCTAGTAGTGAAATATTGAAGCTTGGATCTGTGTGGAGCTCATTATATGTCTGATTCAATATTCAAACCCTTGACGAGCTCTTGGTACTTAAACTTGAGTATAAAACTTGGGAAAGAGAGGAGGGGTTAGTATGTAAAGGATACGTTGGATACACTTCATACCCCATGTGTGGGCACATTGCCTACATACCAATACTCTGAAGAGGGATCAAGCTAATGTAGTTCTCTCATTTGAAGTGCTTGGTGAAATTGTGTGATGTATGCAACTAGATGTGAATATAAAATGTACTTTGGATGACTAGGGACTGGTATGAGTGTTTAAATAGGCTTGAATTGGTCTTGAAAGGCTGTATGTAGAGAATAGGGGAGGGTGCTTGAGTGTACTTGCTTTTATTTTTGTTTCTTTCCTTTGAATGAGTGATAACCCTTATAAATGGACATTAAATGGCCTTATATAGGGAAAATTATGATCTTGGGTTAGATGAGTTTGCATTAGGCTGATAGGGGAAAAGGTAAGGATTCAAGAAAATTTGACCATTTGAGGCTAAAATGAACCTGGATAATAGCATCAAAAATAGGACACCCCTAAGTTTTGGTGATCCTATCAAATTTGGTTTTTATTGTCCTAGGAAGATGAGATTTAAGGGGATGGATATGGGTCTAAGAAGGTTGCCTGAGTCTCAAAAATCTAAGTCTGAGAAGCTATGGGTGACTTGGAATTAGTGAATGTCTAGCCAAGAAAGGTTGAGTGAGCAAGAAAGAGGATCTATAGTTTGGGTGCTATTAGCCATTCTTAAGTCATCCAATTTCTCATTTTATATGATTAAAAGAAGCCGTGAGATGGCTTAAAATTTGAATGGGAAGTTTTCCCTCCAAAATTGTAATTTGAAAATTTAAATGTCACTAAGTATATAATGGCCCAAGCATGCTAAGAAGGTGGTCAAGAGATAATATTGATGTTAAGAGCCAAGAAACCTTGATAAAGTTATTTTAGGTCATGTGTGACTATGTTACAAGGCTATAAGCATGTTTTAGTAAGGTGACTATATGAACCTCAGATTGAAGATTGGAATGGAGGAAGTTTTGTTTTTTGTAACTAAATAATAACCAACCTTGAAGTATGTAAAGTATAGATTGTATGGGAATTTTAGTGTGGGAAAAATGGTGTAGAATAGAGAGAGAAGGTCTTCAAAAAGAAGGAATAGAGTTTGAAAGTGTGTGTATGTAAATACTCCTCATGGAGAATGATAAATTACATATTTTAAGTTATAATGGAATGTCATTGTCTTCAATTTATTAATAAACTTGTTTCATGTGGTATTTCACACCATTTTAATGATTTTATGATGATGTGAATGATGGAATTCCATGTTAAGCCTTTGTGATTGTATACAACCCTATATGTAGGTGTGTATCTGTAGGATTGGAAGAGGAATACAGTCAATAAGAAGAAATTTAAGTATTTTGTTTATGTCAATGTAATCAAGATCATATTGTTTCATGTTACCTGTCTATGTTAGAGTTCACATATACCCCTCTAGGACTATGCAAGTACTTCACTGTGAATGAGACTCAGGAAGAAACCCCTGTTCATATTCAAGTCAAGGTAAGATATGTAAATTATGTTAATGTTTCAAAGAACATATGAGATGGATATATATATGATAAATTTGTCCTATGGGTTTTTCATATAATTTTTTAAACATTCAATGCCTAGATGAAGGTGATTAACCATGTTGAGAGGAGCTAACCAATATGACTATAGGTAGACCTTGTTGTTTACTCAAGAAACCTTATTTTTAGAAAAATGTGGAAGATCATGAATTTATAGCAAGGACATTATTATGGTTTCATTTAATTATCATTTTAAACAAATAAATGACAAATATTAGTTAAGTCATGATAGCCTTTGAACATTATTTTGAAGCTAAGGGTTTAATACTTAGTAAGGAGATGTAAACCCTGTTTCCATAAGATGTCATGTTCAACATAGTTGGGCTTAGAATGAACATGTTAACATCAAAATACAAGGATTGGGTATGGAGTTATTTAATTTCAAGATGATATTGGTGGTGGAGAAATATTAATACTTATGTTGACCCTTATAATTGTTTGAAAGAGCTTCATGACTGTAATATAACCTTATTAAAATAGAGAACTTAGTTTTCCACCAGATTGAGGACTTTGAAGGTTGTTTGGGAATTGGTAATAGGTTTTATTGTTGTGTTGGTGAAAATATAACATGTTTGGAAGTATATTAAAACTCACAAATTCCTTGGTGAAGTTAATAGACCCTTGGAAGGTAACAGTCCTATTGTAAACTATGCACAGTCAACAAATGCTCGTAGTTTATTGAGTTTTTAAACTTTTAATCATGGAATTATTGATTTGAGAATTCATACCCATTGTAAAATTTGAGTAATATTAAAACAAATATTATGGAATAATTATAAGCTTTTGAAATGATTTACAAATTTAGATATCTCATTTTTAGTGCTCATATGCCTGTGTAGGTTATAGAAACCCTAGAATTAGGGTTTAGGTGATTGGAAGAGATCCCACTGTCAAAAAGCTACCAAACTTTATAGTTTTTGTCATCCAAGCATTATTAAATAAATTAAATGTTTTTTTGAGTGAAATGGTATGACCTCTTATATATATTTACAACCGAGTGCAAATAAGGCTAAAATAGGCCTAATTTAGGGTAATTAGAAGGTAGACAAGGTTAGAATGTGGTGGAAGATAATGAGATAAGTCTTGTAACTTTATGAGGGGTTAAATAGAGATATAAGGGGCTCCAAAGCATTTCTATATTTTCAAGAAAAGAGTCGGATTAATTAAACTATGGGAAAATGCTCAGAAAAGTCTATTAGCCTAGTGTAACCATGGAGAGTGAAATTTGTGAAAAGAAGCAATGAAGGGTGAATATATAGGTATATTTAATCCTTAAATACCATCTATGCTTTTAGAATGTTTTTTGGAAACCTAGTTCTAGATTTCTTCCTTGAGACCTAAATGTGTAAATCTTAACAAGAAAGTAGTGGAAGTATAAGGGCAAGTTTGTGAGAGTAAGTAATGCAATGAGATAGTTGACAAAAGTAATTGTCTTGAAAGAGGTTAATGCCATAAATAAATTACTTTGAAGATGTATAAAAATAGGTACATATATAAAGTGACTATTAAGACTTCATCAAAAAAGTAAAACTAGATTGAGACAAGGACAATCAAGAACAAGCATAATTAATGAATGAGATCAACTATGGAAGCTAAATACAATGGTGATGTTTATGAGGAATTATCCCCATAGCTCTACATCATCCAATTTAATTTTCAAACTAATTTTGTCAAAGGATGTAAATCATTTTGTGTATAACCTAAATGTGTAATTAAAGTCATGGTGAAAACATTCTCACTAGCACTATTATCAATCATAACATGTTTGTATAATGCCTAGGGACTTGGTGATAGTCACAATAAGAATTTGTATCATATCATTTGGGTATATTCCAACCCATATCAACCTCTATAGGATGAGGGAGAGATATGAGATGACACTCCATAAGCTTCAAGAGTAATGAAGTTAGAGATTTGGTAAGCATGTAAATTGTCTCCTTGGTGCATTGAATAAGATAAGTTTATTAGGATATTGTGACACCACATTAACTATGGTAGTTATTTCCTTTTTAGGTTTAAGATGTTTTACCTTGAAACTTGGTTTGATATTAAACTTGGTATTGTATGTAGTCAATATGTTTTCTACATATTTAAACTTGTTAAATGAGATAAATTTCATTTCATGATCACAAAAAATATGGCATAATTTATTGAAAGATTTGAAATTTTTAAAAACAATGAACTCATGAAATTGGGCAAGTAAACTTTCCTTGAATATGTCTTGAAGATATTTATATACCATTGGATTGGTCATTTTAGTTAACATTGTCTTGTACCTTAAGACATATTCATTGATAGATTTATGAAATGAAATTACTTAGATGTTCACAAAAAATGATTATATATCATATAGAATAATCAAATATGAGAGATCACACAACAATAATTGACAACAAATTAGAATACTAGATAATATAGAAAAGCCACTTCAAGGGGCAAATCTCCACAATAACATAATAAGATCAGAATACTTTATGTGATGATCAAAGACTAACCATTACCTCATATATATATTATGGTTATTCCATATGCTGAACTAACTAAGAACATAGAGAAATGTAACAAGAATATCAAAGACGTATGTAAGCCACAAGTCAGCCACACATATCCATAGACATGCCAAAGGTTAAGGGAGTAATAGTTTATTAGTTCCTTGTTTGATTTTTGTAATTGGGCATATGAAACATTTTTTTTATATTGATGAAAAAGTGTGCCAAAAAATGGTATAAAATAGGTTTGAATGCATCTACTAATTAGATTGGTAGATCTTAAAACCACCTTAGAGCATAGTTTTTGAGGCTCATTGGACATAGTTTAGTCAAAAGTTTATCATTGAGGCATAATCAAGGTATGTCACATATAAAGATAGAAGATGTTATTCAAAATCATCCTTGCCATCATAAAATGTGAACTTAGGTGCAACCAAATTAGTTGGAAAGGGGTGTAAAGATATGTCTGGTGTAAGAAGGTTATGCAACACCTCTTGTGAATCAATAATATAAGGTGATTTTATTAAATTTTATTCAATATTTGTAACCTTAGTTTGCAAAATTTTTATAGTTTAGACAAGAGCATGCACCTCTTGGTATTTTAGGTTGGAAATTTGGGAAGCTACCAAAGTAGGTGTACCCATAATTTTAATGGATTGAGGCATTGAAATCAGTAATTGGGTTAAAGTATTTATGTTTCCCATGTAAGATGTACCAATAGTAGTTTCAGGGAACAAAGGTGTGAACACATATCCCGTGCCCCCATTAGAAGTATGAAATGGTAATGTTCCTAAGGGGAGGGTTGTTTGTATATGTGGATGGCCCATAGCTATAATAGAATGATCAATAAATAGACATGCTTGTTCATCTATGATTTTTTATTTTTTAGTTTGTAATATGATTCTTAGAATCTCATCAAGATCTTTAGGGTTTTGAGGATATGCTCACAAAATAATGTGATTTCTTGTATTTTCTCATTATCTATTTTTTCATGTTCATCAATTTCATTAGATTAATGGTTTTCATTATTATAATATTCCTCTATGATAACCTTATTGGTATGTTTTTCATTATTGGAATATTATTCTATCATCATGGAATATAGTATTAGGCCCTTCATTGGTTTGAGACATCTTAGTTGGTAGGAGAGGAAGCTTAATGTGTTCAATGAGCACACCACCTAATATAGGGATATGCCTAGGTTTCATGCAAAATAATATAAGGAAGAAATGAAAAAGTACAATAATCTAAAACCTTAGATGGCTAAATATCCTAGGAATCTAAATAGATCAGGTTCATAAAATGTTTAAGCTTAAATTGAGATGGGTCAATATAGTATAATGTTAAGAATATATAAATAAATAAGCATAAGGGTGATAAACATATATAGTAGGATTATAAACTCAAAAAAAAAATATACTGAATTTAAATACTGAGATATGTTAAAAATAGTAAGTATAATTATTGAATATAACAATGAAATTAACACAAGAGTACTTAGTTGGTCAATTGTGCACATACAAATCTGATATGGAATAGGCTACAAATAAATTGGATTAGTATCCTAGATCAGTCATTAGATTCTATAAATTTCACCTTTGTAGCCTCAGACACTTTCATTGACATCATATAGTTGCATCAACACTTATGTATAACTTGTATGTAGGTGTGAAGTATGGAATACATTCTGGATCTAGATGTGACCACTTAGGATATTTTGGGTTTTATATCACCTTCACTTTGGTATGCTTAGATATAGATCATGAGTTGTCCCTCCTTGTCAAATAGAAAAAACCCTATTTATTCATTTTAATAGTGGATGTGGAAAAAATGGGTTAGTGGGTTCATGGTGTTGAGATAACCCCAAAGACCCCTCTATTAGTGGGTGCTACCTACATGGCCACTTATTTGAAGAGAGCCTCAGACTAATGTAGTTCTCCCATATTTGTTGGCTTGTGTGTGCACAAGGATGAAATATGTGGAAATAAAGTATAATATTGACCTAGGTTGTAAATTGGAAAATAAGATTCATGGAGTGCTCTTTTAGTACTTCAAACTAGTATATGTGTTGTCCCTATGACTGAAATGGAAATAGGCAAAAATAAGAAAGATTTGCTCACTTGAATGATTTTGGTAAGTTGCCTTGTGAGTTGTTAGGTTTGTGCTAGGAAAATAATAATGAGGGTTTATATTGTATATATATCAATACATTTTGTAAATATATCACATTAAATAATTTAGGCCAATTATAGGTATAAGTTTCATTACAAATTTTGTCATGCCAATTTTTCTCCCTCCAAGAAATAGACACAATTACAACTATTTCATGTGAAACCAAACCTTAACACATAAGTAAATATATAAATTCACATTAACATTCATACATCTATGTTATTTATACCAATATCCATAACTCATTCACCAAGTGCATGCCACTAGTCAAAAAACTCAAAACATTCATCCATGATGCTAAGGATTTCATTCATTGGTCTATGCCCAAGGTTACTATGTAATACATTAAGATGTCCATAAAATTTATCTTATGCCTTTTCTAATGTAATTAACACAACATGGTCGCTTAAATTTTGCTCAAGTTTATTCTAATGGGGGTTGTGGTCGTGCCACTTGTCATGATTATGGGACCCAGGTTCATCACTAATCATTAAGCTACTTAGGCTTCTCAACTCTAGGACACTTCCACTTGGAAAATCCTTAGGTTCTCAAGACCTCATAATAATTGGGGAATTAGACCCAATGTATTAATCCTTCTAGGGTTCTGAGTTTTAGGTCACTACTACTTGGCATTTCCTTGGGCACTCAAGACCTCAAAGGCATTAGGGGATTATCCCTAATGGCTCAATCCTCCTAAGGTTTCAAGTTCGATAATGCTTCCACTTGGAATCTTCTCATAACCATAGAGGTATTTTATGGTATTAAACTACTTTGCTGATTTTCCAAGCTACCAGAATGATGTCAAGTGGCATCATTTAGCCAAATTTCAAAAATCCAAAAATTAGCTAAGGCAAAAGCTACAAAAAAATCCAAAGTAAGAAATGGCTAAGGAAAAACACAAGAAGTAGTTGACATGAATATTCGACTAAGTAAAAGAGCTATCTAGAAAATCAAGAATCAAAAAGACAAGTTTTGATTATAAATCCAAATAAAAAAATGGATAAGGCATGAAGAAAATGCCAAAAAATAATAAACTTATCAAATTGACTAATGTACAAGCCAAAGTAAGGTTAGAAAATTATTTAGACAAATGCAAATAGGCTAAGGTAAGAATAAACATGCCTGACAATGGACTACATCTCTTAATTGTGGACTAAACCATTATTCTTATTGGATTAGTCAATTAACAAATATAAGGCAAGCTCAAACTAGCCAAAACATCTCTTAAGGAACTGATCAATTCCTATGAGTTGACTAGTCTATTCATTAGAAGATTACACTTCTAAGATTATCACATAGACCCATTCATTCCATTAAAGATAGGAAATCAAACAATAGATTTATTAAGTGTAAAAACATAGAATCAAGGGTTGGTCTTTATAACCCTCTTCTTTCATTAATCCTTTGCAAGGGTGACCTCAGTCAAACCTAAATATTACATGCCTTATTATATTTATAACAATAGAGCCAAAATCTTATTAAAGTTCTTATTTTATTATTATTTGGTTTTGTTATAGTGAAGGTATGAAACAAATAGCTTACTCGAAGATTTATCAAGGATCCCCTCTATAAGACATGACTTTACCAAAATAATCATCAATGTTTAGATTAAATAGTCAAGCTATATTGTTATTCCCAATAATAGTCTCACAACTATTCATTTGAGTTCCAATCATATATGGATAGGCTTAATCCATTAGAATATATCATAACAAAGTATAAGAAGAGACATAATGCTTATTAAACATGTTGATATTAACAAAGATTTAAGCAATGAAACACATTATCATTTTATTAAAGGATCCATATAGGCCCTAAGATTTTTACTTACATAAAAAATCCTTTTCAAGGATGTACATTCAAAGTACACCCATCCAGTTACATGTCCATTTATAAATATATTTTAATATATATATATATATATATATATATATATGTATAAGTATTCACCCATAGTTGGGTCATTATCCAAAATAATATCTTCCAAAAGAATATTTCAAATAGGATGGATGATATTAACATCAATCCATGCAATAGATTCATCCATATTTTACATAAGTATGAGGAAAAAATGAAGGCCTAATTAATAATGGAATAACAATTAGTATTTAACAAAGATCCATGTCTTCTCTGTGGAAAATTTTGTCCATTTGAAGGAGAGCTCACCACCCAACCTTTAATCATCATTAAGATACTGCTCTAGACACCCTTGAGCTCAAGACTCCCAACTACAAGAATGTTTACATCATTGGTAAAGGAAAGGGTGCATAACTAAGCAAGGGTACCTTAACACAAGGGAATTACCATGCATAAACCTATATTTTTATTCCCAGTTCTTACCCTAAGAGACTCCCAATCCCAAACACAAATTAAACAAGTATTCAATGATCATTCAAATGAAGCTAAGCATTCATAAATATAGAAACCAATAGAAAAACATTCACAACATAGAAAAGGCATGTTGTTTGATTGTATATCAAGAGGATACCTCACTCGATTACTTTCATCCAATAGTCATAGGAGGGTTACGTAATCCATTAGTGTGCCCCACAAAGGAGGGCTTAACAATTTTCCACCATGCCCCATATGGGAGGGCTTGACAATTTACCTTTATGAAAGTATCTCATATACAACCATCACATGGCATCACAATAACATGGATATATTCAATCAAGAAGCTGAAACATTCAATCCAAATAAGGAAGAACACAACCTCTCTAAGGCCCTCAATTGGGAAAAAAACTACATGGTGGCCAATGCACAAACATGGAAAGATAATAAAATAGGAAAAATAAGCCAAGTGGTCTTATTATCCTCAAATCAATATATCAATAAAGACCCATAATCATTTTCATTCAATGGAAATAAGCTGTAAATCAAGTTAATAATAAGCCCACATATTAACTCTAATACCTCCTAGGTTTTATCCACCAATTGTCTAAGGATCAACTCTCTTAAATAACTCTTCTTATCCACTACACTTCTTTTCTTTTTATTTATTCCTTGGTATATTCTCTTCTAATTGGAAAAAATTGTTTCTAAAAAAAGTTTTCAAAATAGAGAGCTCAACTTATTCATATAGACATCCTATAATTATTCAACCACCCTCTACTTGCCAACCCATGCCTCATTAAGATATGTTCTTTTCCATTTTTAATTAAGGTTCATGGTGGCTCTATAGGCTTGTATGGTTTCTTATTAGACTCACTCACCTCCTTTCCACTTGATTTAAGACCTAGGCCATCAATGAAAAGATTTACCAATCTAACACTAGATATTCTAGATGTTAGTCTACTCAAGATGTAGGATCTTAAGACTAGGAGACAAGTTTTACCAACTAGACTTAAAATCAAGCTACCTAAATAATCCATTAAGTTAGAAAGAGGTGATGAATGACATATTAGACAACTAACTAGTTAATATGGGTTTAAGAAGTGTTTAAGTCTTGAGATGAGGTTGTTTAGTGATATAACCATGCTTGGGGTAGTCTATTTACTTTATTGGCTCTTCCCTATTCCTACACACTTGATGATCACATCAAATTCCTCTAACTTAATAGACAAAGTTACAAAAATTAGTCAAAATAGGGTCATTATCAATAGCCAATTACCAAGGAATATAAGTATTGACATAAATAGATTCTCATAGTATAATACACATACATTTACTAATTTACAAGCTTATGAGTAATAATCCAACATCATTTAATCAATATAACATATGGACATAATCAGATTCCATAACTGCAACTTCTCATAAAGGAAATTTGAGCATTTTACTTTTATAAGTAATCCATAAAAACATGATTGATAAGAGGTCTTTATCATGGTCCCAAATACATGATAAGTCTCTATAAAATCGTTACACACCGTAGTTGGATGTGACTAATAATATAACTCTTGAATCCAAGGCAGAGTGGCCAAATCTCATAGTCATTGAATGTCCAAGATGAGAAGTATGAAAAATAGGGGCCTTACATCCCCCTCCCCTTATACTTCCTCTTATAAGTCACTAAAATAGGTGATGGTATTGAACCCTCAATGATGCAGTATCTTCCTAAGTAGTTATTGATTCATAATATTTGTCCCACTAGACCTTGACCTAGTATAGGTCTCTACCTCAAAAGGCTAGTGTCTTGTGCACTATAATCCTCACGTGATCCAAAACTAAATATCCATCAGTTTTTTAAATTCAAGAATGAAATTGAAAATAACTTTATTCCTTCTTTTGGTAATGTTTTAAACAAAGTAGAATATTTTCCTCTTACTCCTTTCTTCACCTTTTCAAAGTAAAGCATGTTGAAATTTCAAAAAAAATAATGTAATTAAATAATTTATTCCTATCTCAAGTATCAATATGTCAAATAAGAGTGAAAAGTAATTTTTATTCCTTTGTCTTTAACTCCAATTATAGATAATACAGTCAAATCTTGCATTTTTCATACATGTGCTAATACTTTGTATGATAGTGAAACTTTAGAATCATCTCTTACACCAACCTCTAATGAACATAGAAGTGTGTCTACTTCAAATTTTTATTCTTCAAGTGACCAATATTATGATTGTGATGAAAATTGGAATGATGATGATAATTATTCATATAGTAAAGAGGAAAATATTTCAGCTACACCTAGTATTCTTTCTTCTTTACCCATCTCTCATGTTAGCAAATATCTCAAGTTACATGATAAACTAAATGATGATGTGCCTAGTGACAATATTATTAAAACATATGTTGATGTTCCTAGTTTTATTTTAAAATGAAAATTAGGTGCACATGTTATTTCAAATGTTAATCATAATAGTGTTATTCCTTCTATCCCAATAGAATTTAATATGCCTTTGTAAATTAATACTATACTAAGTACCAATGAAGCTCCCAACCCACCTCTAGTAAAGTAGAATCTATTCCTCATCCTAATCCTCAAGAGGGTGATAGCTACTTTCCCTCTCACTAGGTCCATGTTATCACCTCTCCAAGTGGTAAGATGACCCAACCAATCATGCCTAATGATGTTAAGTAAAATAGTGTACCAATGGCTAAGATTAATAACCAAATCCAATCCTTAAATGAGCCCCTTAATTATTTAAATGTGCCTTCATAATAATTTATTTGTTTGATGCATATGTTGGGTGATTTAAAACACAAAGTAAATCAACTTAATTTCAAAATTAAGGATTACTACTATTGGTTTGATTCGAATGTTATTCATGGAAACCCTTTTCTATGTAAAATATTCTATGCACCATTACCTAAATTTAATTTAAATGGAGGCCCTTAATTTCATATCAAAGCTTATATGAAAGATATGTATGGATGTAATGGAAGTTTGATATGATTATGGTTATTTCATAGGAGCCTAGAGGATGAAGCATTAACTTGGTTTCATCATTCACTTCCTAGTGGTTCATTGCATACATATGTTGAGTTGGAAGAGGTCTTTCATATGAATTTTATTTATAACAAGGGACCCATAGTCACATATGAAAGATTAACTTAATTACATTATAGTCCCTCAGAGTTAGTTAGTGATTACACATTATATTTTAAGTTATGTATACAATAGTTAATATACCAACCTACAAATTTGGAGATATAATATATATTCTCTAGAGGCCTCATATTTCCTCTTAAGGAAAAGTTGTTATATCAAACAACTAAATAGTTTTGGAATCTTTGTCATACAACTATGGCCTTACAAAAGCAATTGGGATTATTCAAGGTCAATACAGAGGCAAATTTTGATCTACAACCATTACCATTAGATTCATCCAATTTGGTTCAAACACCTAATCCACCTCTTCAAAAGTAAAAAGTGGAACATAAATAACAAGTTTAAGTACTCAACAAAAGGAAAGAATCAGTTTATAGAGAAACTCCTACAGTGATCATAACACAATATACCAAAAGAGAGCCTATATAGTTTGATTTATCTAGAGATAGGCCTCATGATGTTTTATTGACATTATTGGATATGAGGATATCACACTTCTTCCTAATCATTATCATCCATCATACCATCTGGACAGTGCTAGGAATAAACCATATTTTATCTATCATCACATCAATGATCATTAGGATAATGACTATTGTGCACTTAGAGATCACATTTTTAAAGGGGACATCTAGGTCTCCTTATCCTCATTATATTAGACACCATTATTACATGACTGAGTTATCCCAAGATATTATTGATAGGGAACCAATGATTACTCATAATGTGAGTAGTGAGTCTTATAAAACACCCAGTTATGTGAAATTTATTGTACCACAAAGTCATTAGAGATGGTAGGTATTAGAAAGAGATAGATCAACTTATAATAATGAGGTGACACATGAAAATTCAACTCGGCCAAGAGTCATAGTGATAAATCCAATAAAGATATTTTTAACTAATAATAAACATATTCCTACTATAGATATTCCCATAGTAGTGTTACCATCAGCGTACAATCATCTAGTTACACATAATAAGTAATATGCTTCATAGTTCCTTTTCTTTCAGGGTGGATGAATGAATTTTTAGGTTTAGTTAGTTTATACATAATTCATAGATAAGGTATTACAAAGTCACATTACTAACATTCTAACATAATCAATTAACAAACATCAATCACTTATCTCTTCAAACATTTACAATGTTATAATCATGTACAATTATAAAGATACAAGTATGTCAAAAATATATCATATATATACATATCAAAACATGTTTATATAATGTTACAACAAGTAGGTCACTTTATAATAGGATTATGGTCCACAATTCCCCCTCCTCACAATCCTCAATATCACTAGTCACATGAGACCTAGAGATAAAGGCTCCAAAATCACCTTAAATCCTATAGCATGACCTATGTCTCCTATATTTATCCTCATACAATGCCAATCATGCCTTTATATTGGCATGCTCTCATTACAATTGAATGTACTAATCTAGTAACCTAAGACCTAGTACACCCATAGGATCAGGTGGGGGCATCTCTCACCTACCCAACTCTGCTCTCAAATCATATATCTCTATGTCCACTCGCATATAAGCCATAATGGAAATCACCCAACTATGTTCTATAAAATGAGGGCATGTGCACACCAAGAATCATCATAGTGAACTTAATCAATCCATCCTCCATGGCATCATTAAGAATATGTCATGTCATCTCATGTAATGATGACTCAATCATCATTGTCTAGTACTCCTCATCACCTATGCCAACATGGAACCAAATGTACATTAGTCACTAATCAACACATGTCATTCAAAATAAGAAAAATATACAAACATATAAAACATAGCCTAATAATATTCATACCTACAACTGACTTTAGAGGATTAGTCTCTATAGAATCATTAACTATAAATCCTTCAGTAAAAATAGTGGAGTTCATATATGTTGTCTCCACCATACTATGTATGCATTTATACACCCCACATCATCCACACTTGGGATCTCTATATATGGATCCCTCTCATCCATGGGAATCAATTTTAGATCAATTATTGAGGGTCTCCATCTATTTACAAGTCTAATTTAAGCCTATACACTCCTTTCCCACACCCATAGAGCTCATATGCATTCATCATAACAAAACCCAAACTATCTCATCACTTGCTCATATTAGAAGTGATCATACATGTTCATCCATCAATCATGTAGCTAGTAAATGACACAAATATGATCTATTTGTACACTATATTCTATCCACCCAACATAACCTCTATAATATCTCCAAATAATGTTGCTATTAGTCACCTGATCTAGTATATGTCGGTATCACATGGTGCTTCGATATTGTATCTTTTTAGTACTTTACACTTCTCCACAAATAATTGTGAATGTGCCCACTCAAGATGGGGCATCCCCATTAGCTATGTAACTATTATATGTGATTAGTACCAATAATTCAATAATGTCAATAAAATAATGCCACTACCAAAATACTCATGAGTAAACCTATATATATCATGATACAAGTAGACTAACATCATCCTACCCCAAGACTACACACTACTATGATCCTATAGGTCCTAGAGAATATTATGCATATGATATGACATATACACATCAATCCTATCCATAGTTACAAATGATGTTAGTAAAACAACCAATAAATTTTGTAATCATGGAAAATCTAATAATACAATCATAGATAATAGCACAACTAACTCACTCCATGTATGGTGTTCAATAGTCACACTACTAGGAAAATATATATAGGCTTAATCTATAGCCTTATACCCCATAACATCTTGGATCACCACTCTCCTATAAGTCATAGGAAACCATAATATCTTCCACACATCCTTTATGGTAATAGTCATCTCCCCACTAGGCATCTAGAACATACAAAAATCTACATTCCACTGCTTAGCCAATGTAGTCATCATAAAGGAATCCCAAGGCACGATCTCTAGCCAACCCACTTAATCTAACTTAAACCTATCAATAAAATTCATATCCTCAAAAATAATCAAAACCAAACATAAAAATTATATGGAAATAAACAAGGAAGATAAGCCTAGCCTATCATTTGATGTAGAGTGAAAAATCACATGATGTGTCCCACAATTTGACAAAAGCTGAAACATAGTTTCAAAAATATCAATTAGACCAGTTTTAGTTACTTACCAATATCACCTCTTCATCAGCCTAGATAAGGGCCTCTACCTCTTTGTATCATGTGCAATTTATCACTCTCCTTTGTGGCATCTTTAACACAATCAAAGCTCAAAATTTTCAAATTCTCAAAAATACTACAAATGAATCAATAAACCTCTTCCAAATCAAGTCATAAAGACACTTTTTATCTATGACACACTACTAAGGTGTGAAATCCATATTATTTAACCATTTATACCTAAAAATTGAATCCACACTATCTTTTAAAACCATAACTCTAATCTCAGAAACGTTTCTTCCACACGGAACAAAATCCTAACACTTTTTGTACCATATAGGTCTCACTCCTATACCTATCCACCCACCACCATGGTGACTAGTACTCCATGAATCTTACCAATTTTACTATTATTGAAGAACCTATATCAACATTAATCCAAAATCAACATCTTACCAGTAATCATTCGATCCATTCTAATAATCCTATCCTATCTACTTTATTACTAACTCTCATCCTATTAGTTATCACTTTTGGCGCTATCTCCTTACAACTATTTTGTCTCTCCCACCAAAAGGGGATATACATAAACACTATTCATAGCTAGCTTAGACACTCAGTTACTTAGACCTACACAATTAGTCATATTGACTTAATAAATTATACCTACACAATGATTCGAATTTACTCAGTTACTTAGATTCACATAGTGATTCAGATTTATACAATTACTTACATTTGGCTTAGATTCTCATATATACACAAGATAGTGTTCATAGTTATTACACTTTATTATATTATTTAGTAGATTAACATAGATAATTTTTACATAAATTATAGTAATGAAAGGCATGTACATAGTTTAAATCCACATAGGCACAAATTTTATTACCAAAATTATACAACTCAATTTATCCAGATATTAGATTGGGGGTATGTCATAGGGCACATGTCTCTCATCTCCTAGTTTTTACACCATGCCATAATGGTAAAACATGCCATTTTTTATGTTGTTTACTACTCATAATATATATTGGTTACTCATATTATGTGGCTTACTTATCATATTGGGGGAATGTTGCATCACACATTATCCCTCCTCTTAGTTTTTTTACACTAGATTATACAAATGGGATGATAGGGTTATGTTGTTCTCTATGTTATTACACTAGAATTAGTTTAGAATAATTTTACACCAAGTTTTGCACTATAATGAATCTTATATCCTTATACAGTGTTTGATTCAAAAAAATCACTAGACCTATATTATTTAAGTTGTGTGGGACTGAGGTTAGACAAGAGTTTTTGAATTCTAGGCAGATCTCTACCTAAATATCAAAGTGGGGGAAGAAATTTTTTTCTTCATAATCATATTTATTTACTTATAATTATTACATATCATAGTGGGGATAATCATATCTTATTCTTTACAACACCATTAATTGCTTCGTTCAGTATAGGGGCATCCACATTGTGGATCGATCTTCACAAGCATCACTTGAAATCTTGTTTATTTCTTTGGCCAAGATTAGAACAAGGCTAGATCTGATCTTCTCTCTACATGGGTTGATCACATATAAACCATGGAATTTATAATTTCAAGTAAACACATGCTTCAAATGTAAGTACAAGGATACACTTTCCATTTTAATCTAGTACTTTCATTTTTATTGCATTACTAGATTAAAAGGGGGCAAATGTATACACCCAAATTTATTCAAGAAAATACAAGTATTGTGTCTTTTATATCCCTTTCACATGAGGTTAACAATGATGATTAAGACTCTTATTTGTGTGTGTCATTTTGGTCTTTTATTTAAGTTGTGTGGGACTGAGGTCAGACAAGAGTTTTTGAATTCTAGGCAGATCTCTACCTAGATATCAAAGTGGGGGAAGAAAAAAATTTCTTCATAATCATATTTATTTACTTATAATTAGTACATATCATAGTGGGGATAATCATATATTATTATTTATAACACCATTAATTTCTTCGTTCAGTATAGGGGCATCCACATTGTGGATCGATCTTCACAAGCATCACTTGAAATCTTGTTTATTTCTTTGGCCAAGATTAGAACAAGGCTAGATCTGATCATCTCTCTACATGGGTTGATCACATAGAAACCATGGAATTTATAATTTTAATTAAACACATTATTCAAATTTAAGTACAAGGATGCACTTTCCATTTTAATCTAGTACTTTCAGTTTTATTGCATTACTAGATTAAAAGGGGGCAAATGTATACACCCAAATTTATTCAAGAAAATACAAGTACTGTGTCTTTTATATCCCTTTCACATGAGGTTCCTAATTATTATTAAGACACTTATTTGTGTGTGTAATTTTTGTCTTTTATTTAAGTTGTGTGGGACTAAGGTTAGACAAGAGTTTTTGAATTCTAGGCAAATCTCTACCTAGATATCAAAGTGGGGGAAGAAAATTTTTTCTTCATAATCATATTTATTTACTTATAATTAGTACATATAATAGTGGGGATAATCATATCTTATTATTTACAACACCATTAATTTCTTCGTTCAGTACAGGGGCATCCACATTATGGATCAATCTTCATAAGAATCACTTGAAATCTTGTTTATTTCTTTGGCCAAGAATAGAACAAGGCTAGATCTGATCTTCTCTCTACATGGGTTGATCACATAGAAACCATGGAATTTATAATTTCAAGTAAACACATACTTCAAATGTAAGTACAAGGATTACTAGATTAAAAGGGGGCAAATGTATACACCCAAATTTATTCAAGAAAATAAAAGTACTATGTCTTTTATATCCCTTTCACATGAGGTTCCTAATGATGATTGAGACTCTTATATGTGTGTGTCATTTTGGTCTTTTAGTATCCTTTTGGTATTTTATATGATCTTATCTCTCTTATTGCACTCCTAGTGCTCCCATGTCACTCCTTGACATAGTCACATGCCCCCTAGCCATTTATTTGAATCTCACCCTAGTTTTTTCCATTTTGGAGAAGAGAACAATGGGGGGCATTCAATCACTACTCTAGTGTCCTAGTGTTGTTATCCAAAACCCATTCCATAGTGTTTTTTAGGTCCCTTATTTTTTGGGTATTTTCTTATGACCATTTTAACTTTGTTCAAGTTGGTTGACATGTGAATAGGTTTTTCAAAATAAAAATTAAGATTCTTATATTTAAAGGGTTTCATAAGGAATTTTACAAGGAGGAAGTACTTGTATTTTTTTAACCAGCTAATAAATAATATCAATACACATCCAACTTAATCTCTACATATTACTAAAGTATTTTTAATACCACACCTAGATTGCATGATTTAACTAAGAGGAGGGCCTAGGCAAAGAGCATTTTAGACACACATATTTAGTTGGTTGATTATGAAAATTACCTAAGGGGGAACTAAATGAGTCTAATCTCCCTATCATTTGGGATATGTAGGCATCACTCATGATAATATGGGTTTTAAGGATAGTGAGACCATATCCCACCTTCCCCTTTTTTTCCCTTCGAATTTGATCTATGTATGCTTATTATGTGTAAGAATCCATTAGGGTTTTAAAGATAATAAGGCAAAATATAGGTCTAATATTTTGAACATAAATCAATGACATAACATCCTATTGCTACATAAGGTTACCTCAGAATTGCAGGTCTCAATTCAAGTGGAAAACACTAGAGGACATGAGTTTTGGGAAGGATAGGAGGACCCAACTCTAGTGTCTAATCCTAATCTAGTGTCCAAACTCAAAATGATAGTTAAATAATCATATCCAATAGTGGGGCAAGTATCCTATAGGTCAAACACAATCAAATACAACTCCTAAGTTCTAGAAAAGATAAGTTTCTCATCTTTTTGCATGATTTCATCTCAAACCCTAGTTTCTCAATATTAGTTTATATACAAGTGAAATGTATGGCTGGATGTTAATTTAGTTATCCATGTCACTCTAATAAGTTGTTTATTTTTTTAGGGTTAATTACATTTAATCAAAAAATCAATAAAACATGTAGACACAAACTAGTGCATTTGTACCCTGATCAAAAGGCACTCATATGGTTGTCTAACTATATCACTCCCAAATTTATGAGTGAATGATGGGGTTCTTCATCTTGTAGGCCTATAGAGATTACCCCTTGATATAATCCCTATATCATGTGCAATAGTGTTGATTTTGATGTGAATTATCACTTATTTGGACACATGGATGGTTCCCTCATTGTATCTACTAAGGAAGGTCATCATTAATTCCTCATATTGGTCAAAGTAGGTAATATCATTAATGAATAGAAATTTGACCCTTGAATTTTATCAAGGAATGAAATCACTCCATACTCCCACATAGTTTTTTGTGGTTGAGATAACAACTATCTATTTTTCACATCTATGAAATTGAAGGATTTGACATTAGTCTATTTTGTTTGATGCAATGACAATTAGATGTCCATCTCTTCTTTCTAAAACTTTGACAAAGGCACAATGATCTAATAAATGGCCATTTTATCTTATATGTAATGTGTTATAAATGATTTTGAACAAATCCATCATGAAAATGAAAATTTCTTGTTATATATAAGTATCTCTCTCAATGAGTTCAATTTGTAAAATATGAATTGTGTTTTTATCCTTATTTTTATAGAATTGTCTATGTCCATCTATTGATCTAGATTTTGTGCCTTTACATGTATTAATTTCAAATGGTTGTTTTGATTTGACCCTTACATTTTTTTACGGTTATAAGCAATGTTTATTTATTTAACTAAAATGATGTGATGTGTTGCCATTTTTTCCTCAATCTTTCCTCTTTTAAACATTAACTACCTTTTAGGAAATATAACCTTTTTTGAAATGCCACTATATTAATTTTGTTTTGAAATGAACTACCTTTTAGAATTAGTAGTTATCAATCCACTACCAATTTGTCTTTTTTTATCGATGCCTCATTCCCAGATAGAAATGTTGTTGTATGCTTGTAAATTTGGGATATGGATCCAATATACTAAAAATAGCTAATTAACCCAAAATTTACAAAAACATCAAATGGAGAGAATGTGGAAATAAATCAAAAATTAGATGAGGATTATTACCATCATTTTCTCCTATTGGCTTCCCTCCAAGATCTTCAAATGGATTTTTTAAGGCTTTTAGATTTGCTTATTGGATTTCTATGGATAGACTCAAATTTTTAGCATGGTGTTGGCTTGATAAAGAGACTTAGATTGCATGTATTCATGGATGATAGTATGAAGGCTTATAGAGATTATGTGTATTCTAATTAGTTTGGAAATGGAGGGGTGGTGGATTTAAATAGAGGAAAGAGGGATAATTAAAAATAATTAAAAATTCCTTAGAAACCTCTAGAATTAGAGGCTTCTAGAGAGGAAGGTTAATATGGAGAGGATTCTAGAATTAGATAATTATTAAATCCATTATGAGGATAATCAAGATTAGTAAATGATTAAATGAGGTGATCATATATGTGATTATGGACCAGGGATGTAGGAGAGTCTAGGAATAGACTTGGGTAGGTGGGATTGGAATTTAAAATTCTAATATAATGGACAAGTGGGATTAGTTAGTATATAATAGGGAATTAGGTGAATTAATTGATTTTTGGGGTAGGAATAAGGTTAGTGGATGAAGAATAATTAAGGGGGTTATTAGATAAATGAAGTAGTTGCTAGATAAATGACTAGAAGGGGTGATATTAGGATGGAATTAGAGGGGATAAATTAGATTAAATGAAATAGGTGAAATTAGTGTCAAATAATAGTAATATTGGTGATGATAAATGAAGTGAGAAAATTTAGATGTATACATTTGACCCCTTTTTGAAAAGGGCATTGTGAGTAGACTAAGTGGAAGGAGTAATGGTCTTTCAAAGAAAAACCATTTCATGGATGAATGTTAGTAAATGAAGTTAGTGGACATGATGCCCCCTTGAGGGGACATGTAGAGAAGAATGAGACATATGGCCATTTGAAAATAAAAAATAGGGGGTAAGATGCAATGGGTTGACAAGGGGATGGGATGCAAGATGTGGAATGATCATATGAGAAATGAGCTACAAGATGATGATGCCATGGAAAATACCTATGCACAGGGAACACAAACTATTATGTCATAGTTCTTGACACATCCCAAGGGAAAATAAACCATAACATGATGATAATAAGATCAAAGGTCATAATATTTCAATGTATCCCAGGAAAGGACACATGCCAGGGAGAGCATTGGGTTAAAATAAGACTAATTTGATAAGATTAATGATGAGTGTAGCTCAAAGTTAAAGTTAAGTGATATGATGAAGGAGATGAGAGAGAAGAAATGATATGATCAAATGACCAAAAGATAAAAGGGAAGAATTGGATTGAAATGCATTAAATAAATGAGCCATAATGTGATTAGTAATAACAATTCCCATAATAAGGACACATGCAAGGGAGCAAGAGATAAAGTTACAATCCCAGTCATGCCCCAATCAAGGGAGGAAATTGTAAACTTTAAATGATGAATTGACCAATTAGTGATAATAGATGACTAATGGAATAAAATATGGATGTTGTGACTTGTTAGGACTAATTGAAAGGTGTGGGTAATTAATGAAAATATTAAAGAGATGATTGTGGGGATGGAAATTTATCAATAGACTGAATTATAGCTCAAAGATTTAATTGATGTAAGACTTGAGGATAATGAGGGGAAAGATAGATGTGATGATGAATTGTGGGGAAGAGGAAAGAATGGATGATTTGACCTTAGGCACACCATGTGAATGAGTATTGCCTACATAGTCTAAAAACACCTCAAGCCAATGTAGTTCAAACTATATGATAGATGACAAGATATACTAAAGAATGAGGATGACAATGATAGTGAAACATGTTAGTTGTTAACTAAATAATGTGACTTAAATGTTAGACATGAAGATAAAGGATCAAGATAAATGATTGGATATGAGATGTTATGACATGTGATTGGGTTATATGATTAGATTTGAATGATCAAATTAATGATGGGATGATGATTAATAGATGATATGAGAAATGATGACTATTATATTATCAAGCTATCATTGTTGTAATAAGGCTTATCATAGTCTAAGCAATCTGATTTAAATATAACACTAAGTAGTATTTACCATGATATAATTATGACCGATAGGACGTGGTGAAAAAGTGCATGATTATAAAAGGGTAAAATAGTGAACTCTACATCAGTGAGGGATCCTAAAATAATCATTGTAACTTTTGGTGTCACCATAGAATCATCATTCATTACACCCTTGACTATAGAGACATGATGCAAGACTAATTAAAAGATTAATTTTAGATATAAGAAAACAAACATATATAAAGATATATACATGATAAAAGACATACAAATAAGTCAAACACAAATATCTACATAAAGATGGATTGTGATTAGTGTCTTATCTATTTTATAGATGAGAATTGATGGGATGAGTGATTAGGTGATAATTTGGAAGAAGTCAGTAATGATGATGTGAATTTAGATTAATGTTATAGACTTAGACAAGGGTATGTATTTGGAGTAGACAAGGGATTAAGATTAGGATAAGGCTATAGAAGACATAAGACATGATGACTAGTATGTTTAGACAAGGCAGGATGACAAAATGATAAGACCATTAAGAGATAAGAAAAGGTAGGATGAAAATGAGATTGATAACTTAGGACATATGATAAGATGACTGGGATAGTCAAGACATAAGACAAGATAACTTATAGTTTTTGGAATTTTATGGATTTTATAATTCTTAGGGTTTTTCAAATATTTCATTTTTTAGGGATTTTTGGAAATATGTATTTACACTATACAAATGGGGTTAATAGAAAATGGACTAACAAGACTAGTAACTAGGATAAGTATAGATGGAATAATAGATGGGATGTCAAAAGGAGGAGGTTGATGCTAAAAATGGAATGAGGACCAAGGAAGAATGGACAAGGGTTTTCAATGATCACATCATGAAGGAACCAGACATGTCCATTAGAGGATATGCCAAGATGATTCTAGAACATTTATCAATACATATTTCATGTCCTTAAAAATATTAAAATTATAAAAATGGATGGAAATAATCAAATACAATATATGATGGTACATGATGGGTGGGAGTAATGGACTAGGGGATAAGATAGATAAAGATGATATGGATGGAATTGATAGGGGATGTATTTTTTCCCCAAGTGTTGAGGTATAATGTGGATAATAGACTATTTTACCATGATGACAAAAATCAATTTTCATCATGGTACTTGCCCATGGTTCCAAAAGACTAGTTTTCACCATTGGATGAATGTTTTTTTTAAGCATCTTGATTTATTGGATATGGGTACGAGATGTAGGAATGCTTACACTTTTATGATCCTCAACCAACACCTGTTATGGAGATATGTGATACTAGGATCATGTTATCAATGTTGAATGTATTGATGTCCTTTTGACCTTCATTTACTCTTGATTGAGACCCCTCCAGACATCTAGACCAGGTGTCTTCATCACCCCTACAAGAGACAATGTTGCATGGGTTTGTGAAGTGAAGTATAGATGAATTTAGGGTTTTTATTTTATGGTGATGTATAAGACCTGAATGGATGATAATATCAAGATAGGGAGGTGTGATGGGTGATTCAAGATTATGACTGGTAGTTACACACATCATTGGACATGTTGTATGTTTTGTATTTGATTGGTACCATATGACAAATGACTTAAAGAGATCCAAAAAACTTTGACTTTGTGGTTTATCTTTGATCCAATAATTTGAAGGATTATCAGCCATTTTGATACTACTTTTGACATTATTTTGATTTTTAGATTGATTATATCTCACTACCATTTGGCGCCTGACATTGGGATTCACCTAATGATATTGATCTTTAACTTGATGATGATGATTATTTTGACTTTGATGGTCTCCTAGTACCTTAAATAGGGTTTCACTATGGGAAGATACTTTTTTATTACATTGATGATTTGACTTTTTTTTATTCTAATTTATTGAATAAAAGGTGATTTGATCATCATGTATGATTTTTGAATATGGTCTTAGACCTTTTTATTTATGGCACATTTATGTTGCTCAAGGATGAGTCTAATGTTGTATGTTCCTATTCATCCTTATGAAAGAAGGTGATTAAATGATCATTAACATGAAGAAACGGATCTATGATGGATGAAGGTGGGAGAGGTGGCATGATGAGGTTAATGAGTTATGTTAGGGAATCATGATCCTCATAGGGGTTCCTAAGAGACCAATTTTGACATCAGATAAAAATTCCTTAAGATCATCAAAAGGATCACTAAGACTACACATCTCTTATACAGGATTAGATCCACTCTGAATATCTTTGATAGATAAAGCTTGTAAGAAATTTGTTATGAATTCATCATCCTAATTGGGATCAAAATATATGCCTTGTTATTGGTTGAGATATGAATTGGAGGTATCCTCAAATAGGTTGATGTCATTATGAGTTGCAATATCTGTGATGGATGAAGTTTTTGATGAGGAATGATTTAAAGGTTGATGTTGAACATGATCTTGATGCATAAAAAAATAGTGTTGACTCCAATACTAACTATAATGTACATGATGAAATGATACTAGTAGAATATTCATTGTCTACAATTAACCTCTCAACATGGTGCCTTTAATATTATGGGTGAGAGGAGGATAATGGAGGTACAATGGTTTTGACAAAGATAGGCCCATGGAAGAACTCATGAGATATGGGAGGACTTGATTCATGGGAAATTAACCCATAATCAATGGAGGATTTATCAAATATGGGGGGAACATAGAAGGTGGATGTAGTGTCTTGACCTTAGCTGGGAAAGGGAAGGACTTGATCATGATCAAGAATGAAATCTTGGCATTCCTCTTCTTTTTCACCCTTAGATGTAGACTAATTTGATTCATTATTTATTTCTGTCACCATGGTCGATGAGGTCTTGGACATAGTTTTGAAAATTTCAACATCAATTAATGGTATGCCCCTATTTTTATTGATATATACTATTGAGTATTTTCATTGATGTCAATGGTACATCTTGTATAAGGATGATGTCATTCAGAGAGTATGCCTAGTTGGTAGTGTGTTGGTGTGACAAAGGGCATGAATAGAGTGTTGTCATGAAAGATAACTTGAATTAAAAAGATATAATTTGAAGGCAATTAATGCCTTATGGTTACATGAAGGTACAGGTCTTTGTGTAGCCTAAGCCTAAGTCATAGAATGAAAAAAACTTAAAAGAAGGTATGATCATAGTGGCTTGGTGAAATGATTACGCACAAGCATGATTGATTGTATGAGGTTGATTGAGCATGTATATGAGGCATTAGAACACTCATGAGATTCTCAGGATGAGCCTATAATGGTAAGACCTCCAAACCAAGTCTACACCTAAACCACTTAGAGACCCTCTCTGACCTAATGAGGTATCATAATCTATTGTGAAGGCATATTAAATATTTATGGATGTGTTTAATCATGATATAATTTTTTTGAGTATGTGAGTGAGGTGGAAAGAGGCATGAAGGCCATTTTTAAGGCCTAATGTGATTTACAAGTTAAGGTCTAAAAGAGAGAAGAGAGAGTGTGGACTAATGAGGGGTCATGATCAGATTTAAAGGTTTTTTTTCTCATGTAATAATTTTTAGAGGTGAATAATGTTGTTTCAATTTTTTTCATACAGTTTGAGTTTAAAGTTTGAAATAAAATGCATGAAAAGTGGTTTTTAGGTCTCTTGAGTGCATAAAATGAAGGGTTCTCAACCTGAGAAGGATTTTATTGGGTTCAATATATCATCAAACCTTTGCCTGAGAACATAATATATCAATTATATATGGATAAGGTTCTTATCTCAAAATTCTAGGCATTAGTTTTTGGATTGAGGGGTTATGCTTTATGAATGATTGTTAAGAATAGAAATGGGTTTAAACCCTCTTAGAACCTTAATAAGGACCTAATGTCGATAAAAAGTGCCCATAATGGATTGGTATGATAAATTAAGCTATTTTATGCTGTATTAAAATCTCCAAGTCACCTCCAAGTGTGATTGAGTTGTCAAGTGCACTAGTAGACCCTATAAGAAAGTGATAATTTCTTAGAGATTTATTGTAGAAATTAGAGTTGACCAAGTCAAATAATGAAAATCAATGGAAGATGAATATTAATACTTGTGTTTTATGTGAATTAATTTTTTTTTACATATTATATATCTCATGTGTGCCAAATTAGTCATCCAAGTTACACAGTTGCTAACAATTTGAATGGTGTAAATAGTGAAAAACCTAGGCAATAGTGAGAAGATGATGATAGAATGATGAAAAAAAGTGTATAGATATGTTTTTCAAGACTATTAAAACATTTTAATGTTGTATATAATTTTTTGAGGTTAGTGAATATATTTAAAAATTTGCTCATAATTTGACCTATCTGATTCAGATATGATAGTGAGATATAGGGTCATGAGATTGGTCTACAAGATCAATATTTTCCATTTGACTATATATATATATATATATATATATATATGATAATTATCTAATTATATCTTAAGATCATCTCCATGCATCATAAATCATTTAATATGTATATACAGGTGTTGAAGGTTTGATTCACCATGATTGGTCTATGAATAAAATTGGTAGTTATAAGTGAGTAAGTTGCATAGGTGTTTTTGAGGTTCTATGCACTATGTGATGAAGTATAATTCACTTGGTGTAAATTTTGAGGCCTTTTATTTTTTATGTATGTGATTTATTATCATGTTTGTGTGACTAAATAATATGTTATTTTTAGTTTTTCAATACAGACCTTTCTGTGTGTGTAAAAGCCAAATGTAAACAATATTGAGGTGTGATTCAAGTGGTGGTTGGAGATAAAAACTGTTATGGACATAATATGAGATTACTAAGGGTATATTTGATTTTTATATGAATTTTTCCTGCTATTTATGAAGTTCTAAAGTGTTCCAAAGAGATCAAAGGGTAATGTGCACTAATGAAGGCCTAATTGGATTGTTAGAGAGATTGAGAATATAAGTGAAGGATATAACACATTAAAGAGATGAAAGAGGTCTTGTAGACCATCATAAAAGTTTAGATAAACTATAATTAATATATAATATGGGTAATTTATATGAATATCAAGTTCATATGACCTAATTTATCTTCAAGAGACCTAGTTGAGTGAAGAAGCCAAGAAGGTAGTTTGAGAGGGATAAAAGAGTGAGAAGAGCTGGTGAAGGTGATCATCATATGTTGTGTGAGAATAAATGTTTATTAAGGTGATCAAAAAAAATTATGTGGTTTATTTGATGTTAATTCATCTAGAGGGTTGGTTCCTCCTTATAGGTTGGTGCTTGTTAAAGCCTAGTTGAGTAGGTGCTTGACTAGCTGGGGTTGGTGCTCTATGTGGAGTTGGTGCTTCACTAAAGTTTAGTTTTTGTCTTATAGGACTATAGTCAATTTTTAGAGATCATTGTATTTTATTCCCCTTGATATTTTCCCACATATTTAATGTGTTTCATGATCTTTTATGGTTGTATATGTTTGGCTAGATGTTCATGTTTGTATGAATGATTCATGTATGCTTAAGTTGAATTGAATGAATGTTTTGAAGACACTGATTCACCCCACCCCTCTTATTTATTGTGATTCTAATATTTGGTATCATATCTTGGTCCTTTGAATCAATTCTAATAACTTTAAGGTGATCCTAAGAAGCACAAGATGTCTAATGATCTAAAAGAAGAATACAACATGTATGATGAAGAAGTCTGCTATGATAGTGAATAAGGAGAAGCTGAAGTAGACCTTGAAGCTAAGCTCATAAACTCCATTGATTATTTTAAACATCAAAAAAAGACTATCAATGATCTCAAGAATCAGTTATAAGGTGTCAATACAAGTTTTAGATCAAAAGAAGTTGAATATGACCAGTTGAAGACAGAGCTAGATTTGTTGAAGGTTGAATATGAGCACCTCATATACAAGATGAGAAAGATTGAGAGTGTGAGAAGTCATAATAATTCAAGAGTACCAACATGAAAATACTAATCAAGTATCCCAATTCAATAATGGATAAGTTATCATGGGACCATGGGAAAAGGAGTGATTAGTCAAGAGGTAAGTATAGAAATGTTATTTGCTACAGTTATCATAATATGGGACACATTACAAGATTATATAATAATAGAGTTAGAGGGACCTCAAGATTCAAAAATATATATGAATCTCTTAGAGTACATGATAAGGTTAAAACATTGGTATGCAAGACAAAGCAAGTTAGGACTGATCATATTGATCCCAAGAGTCAAGATGGCCTATTTGCTAAGGAGGAACAAAAGACTAAAGTGGATTCTATTTTAGCTCAGACTTCCTTTCACATTCAATATGAAGTCATGAAATGGTATATATATAGTGGTTTCTTAGGCCACATGATAGGAGACAAAATAAGTTCATCTCATTGAAGAAGAATGTTGTAGGAATAGTGAGGTTTGGAGACAACATAATTGCCAATATAGTTGGCAAGGGTATTTTGAGTTTGGATAATGGGAAGACCAAGACACAAAATGTATTGTATGTGGAAGGTTTGAAACATAACCTACTTAGTGTAAGTAAAATTTTCAATCAAGTACACACACTAACCTTTCATGATATATGGTGTGAGATAAGGAGAGCCAAATCAAGAAGGCTAATTATTAATGCTAAGAGGAACAAGGAGTTAGACCAAATAGAGAAGAATCAGACTTGGGAACTAGTTCCTAGGCTTAAAGATAAGAATGTCACTGGTATAAAATGGGTGTTTAGAAAAAAATTTAATGAAGATGGTGAAGTCATTAGGAACAAGGCTAGATTGGTATGTAAGGGATATACATAAGTTGAAGGGGTAAACATTGAAGAGACCTTTGCACCAGTAGCAAGATTTGAGGCTATCATATTATTTCTAGCATATGCAGGATTCAAAGGGTTCAAGGTATACTAGATGGATGTTAAATTTGTCTTTTTGAATGGTAATTTGGAAGAGGAGGTGTACATCAAGAAACCTAAGGGGTTCTCACTATCAGGTGACAAGGATTATTTTTTCAGATTTAAAAAGGCTCTTTATGGTCTAAAGTGAGATCTTAGAGCTTGGTATGTGTTAGGTTGTGGAACTAAAAGCTTCACTGATGCAAACAAGGGAGGAGGTTGCTGAAGGTTGTTGAGTTGTAGAGCAACTGGTGTCAGTCTAATCAGCTGATGTCGATCAGGGATCGGTCGACATCAGTCACCTCCAGGCAGACAGGGACCAATGTCAGTCACCTATGCAGTTTAGAACTGCAAATTTTATGGGCAGTTAGTTAACGAACCAAGTGTTTTCATGTCAAGAGCCAAATTTAGACTTGAAGCTGTGGATCTAATTATTGTAATTAGATGTCTAATTATTATTTGCATGAGATCTATTTAAGAGACTCATGGGCTGTATTGTAAGGTGTGCTAGTTTTGAGTAGAGAAAAGTTAGCTCCTTCTGTGTGTGAAGTGAGCAAGGGTGTTCCTCCTAGTTCCACAGCAGTGCCAAGTGTGGGTGCTGGTTTTGGAGAATTAGAAGGGTTCTTCATGTATGTATGATCTTGGTTAGCAGGTGTGCATGGCTACGTTAGGAGATCTGCATGGTAAGTAAGATCATTGATCTGCAGGTGTATGTGTGTGCATGATCTAGGTTTGCAGGTGTGCAGAACCAGATTGATTTACAGGTGTGCAAGATCAGGGAGGATAGCAACACAATAGGGAGCAAGATCAGGAGAGATCTACTTGGAGTACAGTGTGTACTTGGTTATAGAGCAAAGAGGAAGGTAAGGCAGTTCCTTCCATAAGTAAGATCATTTGGGTTGTAGGTTGTTGTAGTTCAGGGGAGATCTACTTGGAGTGTGTGGAGCACTTGTGGAGTGCATGGAGCACTGGTGTACTGGCAGTAGTGGATACTGACTGGTTGGAGGTGAACACCAACTCTGTGTTTGAGTTGTGTGTTGGGACCGTAAGAGAGAGAGCTTTGAGGAAAGAAGTACTATACACTTGAGGTGTGGGAAGCCTCTGAGAGGTGTGGAGAATAAGTGGCATCTTCTTTATTGTATTCTTTTTTGGATGAGTATTAATAAAATTGTGTATTGTCTCTCATATTCTGTGTTGTTTCTAGTTTCTAGTTACTTGTTACTTCTGGTTAATTCCGCATCTTAAGTTGCTTGTATATGGTAATCAATTGTGCTTCTGGGGGTTCCTAACAGTATGCTAGGTTGGATAGTATCTATTGGATCAAGCATTCAAAATAGGAGTTACAGATAATAATTTATACTTAAGCATAGAATATGACCATTAGTTGATAGTAGTTGTCTATGTGGATGATATCATCTTTGGTATAAATAATCAAAACATGACCAAGGTCTTTGCATAGGTGATGAATAAATAGTTTGAGATGTCCATGCAAGAACTATCATTATTTCTTGGGTTGCAAATCACTCAATATGAAAAAGGTGTATTCATTTCACAAGCCAAGTGCATAAGAGAGATGTTGAATAAGTTTGAGATGTACTATTAAAAGGTAGTTAGTACACTTGTAATCATAGGGTGTAAGTTGAGTAAGTAATATAAGTTTCTAAAGGTCAATCAGATGTCATATAGGTCAATGATTAAAATTTTACTATACACCACTACCTCTAGACCTAACATCATGCAAGCATTAGGTTTTATGGAAAGGTTTCAAGTAGATCCAAAGGAAAATCATCTGCAAGTAGTCAAAAGGATACTCAGGTATCTCAAGGGGATTATGGAATATGGGTTGTGGTATCTAAGGAGTAAGGAGTTTAATTTGATATCCTATCTAGATGCAGACTGGGTAAAAAATCTAGATGATAGGAAGAGTACCAATGGAGGAGATTTATTCTTAGGTGGGTGCCTAGTTTCATGGATAGGTAAGAAGAAACCATAAGTAGCATTATCCACTTGTGAGGGTGAGTAAATTATAATAGATTCATGTTGCACTCAGGTCCTATGGATGAGACATACCCTAAAAGACTACAAGGTGGAGTATGATGGTCCTAGCCCTATCTATTGTGATAATACAAGTGTTATAAGCATATCAAATATCCTTGTCATGCACTCAAGGACTAAGCAAATTACCATCAACTATCATTTTATAAGAAAGAAGGTAAGTGAAAAAAAGTGTTATACTTAAATATGTTTCTACACAAGATTAGATTGCATACATTTTTCCCAAACCACTTCCAAAGGTAACATTTGAACACCTAAGAGAAGAATTAGGTGTAATTCTTGACCCTAGAAATAATTGAATAAGATAAGTACTTAGGGGGAGATAATCATGTGGTTCATTAGATCCAAGATCAGATGAGTTGTACTAATAATGTGTGCATGGAGATAGGGGGAACATGTTTGTATTATGACTCATAAATGCATAGTCCTATGTGTTAAATATTTTGGTTACAAGGAGAGTGATCTAAGGAGTTGTAAACATCACTTTGTCATTTATGTCAAAGGGGGAGAAATTTTGGAATGAGGGAAAAGTTTCCTATTGAGATTATTTTTTGAGAGTGGTTGCCATCAATGAAAAAATGGGAGATTACTGAACATTATCATTGATGTCAATGGTATATTTTGCATAAGGTTGATGTCATTGAGAGAGTATGCCTAGTGGGTAGTGTGTTGGTGTGACAATGGGTATTGATGGAGTGTTGTCACTAAAGCATGTTTTAATGAAATATAATTTGAATTAAAAATATATAATTTGAATGAAGTTAATGCCTTATGGTTTCATGAAGGTACAGGGCTTTGATTAGCTTAAGCCTAAAATATGGCATGAAAAGTCCTTATAAGAAGGTATGAGCATAGTGGCTTGGTGAAATGACTGCACACAAGCATGAGTGATTGTATGAGGTTGATTTATCATGTATATGAGGCATTGTATCACTCATGAGAGTCTCAAGATGAGCCTACAGTGGTAGGACTTTCAGACCAATTTTGCACCTAGACCACTTTTAGACCATTCCTGACCTAATGAGGTATCATTAGTTATTGTCAAGGCATGTGAAGGATGTATGGATATTTTTAAACATGAGATATGTTTCTTGAGTATGTGATTAAGGTGTAAATTTCATGTAAAGAGGCATGAAGGTCAGTTTTAACGCCTAATGTGGTTTACAAGTCAAGGTCTAAAAGAGCAAAAAGAGAGAGTATGGTCTCATGAGGGGTCATGATCAAATTTTAAGGTGTTTGAGATCATATAAGAATTTTCATAGGTAAGGAATGATTTTTTAAGTAGTTTCATATATTTTGATGTCAGTGTTTTTAAGAAAAGCCATGAAAAGTGGTTTTTAGGTCTCTCGAATGTACAGAATGAAGGGTTCTCAACCTGAGAAGGATTTTATTATACTTATTAGCTCATCAGACCTTTGAATGGGAATATAATATATTCATGGTATATGGGTAAGGGTCCTATCTCAAAATTTTATGCATTATTTGTTGGATTGAGGGGGGCTATGCTTTATGAATGATTGTTAAGAATGGAAGCATGTTTAAACCCTCTTAGAACCCTAATAAGGACCCAATGTTGAAGATGTTGATCAAAAGTGAATAGAATGGATTGGTATGATTAGGTAAGATATTTTAGGTTGTATTCAAATCTTCCAGGCACTTCCAAGTGTGATTGATTTTTCAAGTGATGAGTAGACCCTATAGGAAACTACTAATTTATCAAATATTTATTGTAGTAGTCAGAGTTGACCAAGTCAAAGTATGAAAATGGATGGAGAATTAATATTGAGACTCATTTTTTATGTCCATAAAGGTTTTTTTACATATTATAACCATCAAGTGTACTAAAATGGTCATCCAAGTTAGCCAATTGCTAACAAGCCTAATGGTGTAAATAGGCAAAAACCTAAGCAAAAGATGATTAGGAATGTGTTATCATGATAAAATAATGAAGCCAAGTGTATATATATGGTTTTTAATAATTTTAATACATTTTAATATTGTATATAAGTTTTTGAGGTCAGTGAATAGAGTAAAAAAATTCTCACAAGTTGACCCATTTGGTTCAGATAAGATAGTTAGATATAGGGTCATGAGATTGGTCTATAAGACCAATATTTTCCATTTGAATATATAATATTTATATTTTATAGTTATATAATGATTAATAGGATCATATATATGTATTATAATTAATTTAATATGTATATACAATTTTTGGAGGTCTAAGTCACCATGATTGGTCTTTCAGGAAAATTGGCAGTTCTAAGTGAGTGAGTTGCAAAGATGTTTTTGAGGTCTTATGCCCTATGTGATGAAGTATAATACACTTTGTGGATTTTTTAAGGTATTTTAGGTTCTATTTGTGTGATCTATTTTTATGGTTGTGTGACTAAATAATGTGTTATCTTTAGTTGTTCAAGACAGACCTTTTTGTGTGTGTAAAGGCCTAATGTAAACAATGTCAATGGTGTGCTTCAAGTCGTGGTTGGAGCTAAAAAGTGTAATGAACCTAAGCTAAGATGATTAGAGATATATTTGAGGGGTTTATGAAGTGTTCCTTTTTTTATGAATTTTTAAAGTGTTACAAGGAGATCAAATGGTAATGTGCACTAATGAAGGCGTAATTGAATTAGGCCTCCTTAAGGCCTAAAAGAGGTTTTGGTATTTTATGCTATGATCGACCTATCATAATGATTGATTCATGTATGAAACATATTATGAGACCTTTTTTAATGGTAATCCATGTTTTAAAGTGTGTTTGGATTACCAATAGGTGTGTGAGCTAGAGGATTACATAAGAACAAGGCCTAATAGGCCTAATTAGCTTGTTAAAGAGAATGAAAGTACAAGTAGAGGATTAGGCACATTAAAAAGCCAAAGAAGGTACTGTATACAATCAAATGGGTATGTCAAAACTATCATGAATATATAATATGGGTATTATATATGAATATCAAGGTCATATGACCGAATCTATCTTGAAGAGACCTAGTTGAGCGAAGAATTCTAGAAGGTAGTTTGAGAGGGATAAAAGAGTGAGAAGAGATAAAGAAGGTGATAATCATCTATTGTGTGAGAAACAAGGTTTTATAAAGGTGATCAAAAAAATTTAGGTGGATTATTTTTTTTTGAGTCATCTAGGGGGTTGGTGCCTCCTTGCAGGTTAGTGCTTGTTAAAGCCTAGTTGAGTGGGTGCTTGACTAGTTGGGGTTGGTGCTCTATGTGGAGTTGGTGCTTCACTAAAGTTTTGTTTTTTTATTATTGGATTGTATTCCATTTTTATAGATTATTGTTTTTTATTCCCCTTGAGGCTTTTCCACATATGTAATGTGGTTCATGATCGTGTATAGTTGCATATGTTTTACTAGATGTTCATGTTTGTATGAATGATTCATGTATGCTTAAGTGGAATTAAATGAATGTTTTAATAAAAATGATTCACCCCCCCCCCACCCTCTCCTTAGTGATTTTTATTCCAACATACATAGTATTGGTTATATTTATACCAAGAGGGCTTGGTCTTGGTGGGATTAAATTATTACATGGGTGGATAGACCATCATTTCTATGGTAACAAGTTGTTGGAAGAGGGATTCTAAAGATATACGAAGAGGAGTATAGGGCCTCTCTTCACTTTATGACTTGGATGTGGAAGCATTTAAATTTATATAATATGGTTAGTGACATGATCAGGTGAATAGATTAGTATTAGAAGTTATTACCAAGGTAGGATTCCCTTTTCTAGTGTAGGGAAGGGGTAGATGATTGGGTATAACTAGTGGATGGAGGATTTGAATGGGATTGGTTAGTATGAAGGCTAGAATTATATTGATGTGGATGGGTGTAGATTAGAGGTAATTTTGGGTGGATGGGGGTCAAATTCTATAGAACATAGAGTGGTCATCTCATAGAGGTGAGAATGGAGTACATCTGTATTGGCCATGAGACATTGCTTAATTAAGGTATTGACCATATCTATTTTGGATGCCATACATGAAGATGGGATAAAGTATAGTTGATGTGGTTTGTTGGCCTCAATCAACAAGTGTGGGGGATTGAATGGAAATATAAAGGGATGAAGATGGGATGTGTGAAAAAAATTTAGACAAAGGCTTGATTTAATGTGATCTCAAGTTTTATTGAATATTTTAACATGATATGTTATTTTATGGGGTAAGACAAGATGAAGTAGACAAAATTAGGATGTGAGCTAGACTTTGATGATTTTGATTAGATTCAACTAGGTAAGCTATGACAAGTTCTAAGACTTGATAAAGTGTTAGACTAACCCAAAATACTAATTTTGACTATGGATTGATTAGATTAAGACTAGCTCAAGACTGAGATGATCGACTCAAATAGGGTGAGATGATTTGATTGATAGGTTGATAGGATTATGATTATGACTCAAACCTAAGTATACATAATCAATCTTAGAATTAGGACCTTGATGTGGGAAGACTTATTTTCCAATGTAGATGAAGACCAATGTACAACTATAGACTTGATGAGATGAATAAGGATGACAAGATAAGGATGGGTTGGACTAGGGTGACAAGATGGTGGATAAGGTGACTAGGTAAGACAAAGTTAAGATAAATTACTAGTTTGGACTAAGGGACTAAGTAAGTCAAGGTGATGGGTGATTGGTTATGGATAGGGTGGACTTAGCCTTATGATATAAGGCATTATTAATGCTAAGGCTAAGTGACTAATATGAAGTTATATGAATGACAAGACTTGATTATGATATGTGAGTGATGAGGGTATGACTAGAGCTATATGGATGAGACTAAGATAGGATGTGACTAAGATTAGAGGGGTGATGAGAGGTAGGACAAGACTCAAGATGAAATAAATTTAAAAGTATGTACAAAAATGTACAAATAAAATATGTATAAGAGGATATTAATGAGATGAAGATATAAAATATGATATGTGAAATAGACCTAGATAAGGATGTATAAACTTAGGTAAAAGGATGAACTTGCTTACAAACAACACGGGTCTAGCACAACACTCACCAAATAAATAAAATCACAAACCTATTATTAGTAAAGTGATTTGGGTGTGTAACTCGATGAATACACCATCTAATGGCTTCGCAAGTGAGGCTATAGGTTGGTGACCCATTATGAAATCTCCCAAACCCTCTCAACCCTATTTTCACATAACGGTCACTTGGGATCCGATATTAATTATATAAGTAAGTCATTTTTTATGGATGAAAGGTCCTAAGGTAGGTTTATATAAGGTTTCTAGGGGCATCCCTGATATATGCAAGGTATATGGAGCCCAAATCTGTGTACGGTGATATCTGATGCTTGGTTTAAATAATTAACTCTTCCCTTTCATGGAAGACCTGTATGGGGTCAACCACCTAGCTTGATGACAATTATCCATAATTTGTATATTCTTATAAAATAAGGAGTGTGGATTAGTGTGTTGTGGTGAAATCCATGGTCAATATCCCCCTAAGATTATGGAAAGTGCATGGGTGTGAATTCTAGATCATGTTACACCCTATAAAAGCAAAATTGGGTTAAAAAATAGGCAAGAAAAAGTTTATTTAAATGAATAATTAACTATGTGAGATAAATACATAAGAAATTAAAGAGAGATATATATTCACAAATTCAAAAATCAAACTTTAGACTAAGCCCTAATCCTGTAAAGAAATAAGCTAGATTTTTTATTTAGGTTCTCTCACTTTGGTATCCTACACAAAAATTGTTAGTAGTTTCTAATAAGTCAAAACCACCTATGTAACTTTAAAAACCACCTTTACACAAAGTTAGGTTGTCAAAATTGATTACAGAGAATACAATACTACAGTTGATAGTCAAACCCACTTCTAAGAATTATGTGGTTTTGTAGATTGTTAACTAGTCATGACCATGCAGTTAGGCAAAATCACTTCTGGTTAGTACAAAATCACCTTTGGGATTCCAAATCACCTCTATCAAAAGTTATTTTTACAATCTATAGGAAAAATAAGAGATTTTAAGGCAGGTTATATAATAAGATGTCCAGAGTGCTAAAAGAGATTCTACATTATTTAAAGTAGGCTTTTATCAGATCCTATTAGGTAGATATATTGCAAAATTACCCTAAGTCAAAATTGTATATGGTTCTATAAAATTACATGTGAAAATCAATATCACCTCTACCGAGAGGTGGTTCTGCTTTTGAGCAGATCAAAATTATTTTATATACTAGTTTGTGAAAATGTTAAAATTATCTAGGAGGGATGATGTGTAGAATATGATAACTATTTATAAAACCTACTAGTAATTTAAATTTATAAGAAAACATTATAAAAATTAATAACAATACCTAGATTAAAAATCATCTATGCATGCTCAAAACTACCTATGTAAATTAGAATCACCTTTATCGAGAGATGATTTTGTAAAAGATTAAAATTTGTAATATATACAAAATATATAGGAACTACTTATGAGAATAAAAGACTATAAAATATACAAGAGCCTAATTATTTATGATTAAAGATGAGAAACCAAAATTCTAATATTTATTATCTAGTTTACTATCAAAACTACCTCTACAATCTCAAAACTACCTCTAGGATTCAAAGTCATTTACATAAATAAGCGATATTACCTGAGATAGTCAAAAGGTTAATTTTAGGGGCATTTGAGTTTATCTAGATATAATATCCCATTTATTTTAATTATATCACAACCAAACAAAAATAAAAAAATGGTCAAAGATCAAAAACACAGGTTTAGTTAGTGATCTTATATCTAAATTAAAACTGCCTCTTAAAGAGGTAAAATCGCATCTAGGATTTAAAATTACTACTATGGACAAGAAGTATTATTGAGTATAGTCAAGAGGTTATATTTTGTGGTATTGATATTTTCTGGGAAGAATTTCTCCTCCCCTAAAATCATATTAGAAACAAATAGAATAAACAAGATTGTTAAAGATCACAAACATAGGCCTAAGTTAGTGACTTCTGTCAAGATTAAAACTACTCTTTTTGGAGGCAAACTTACAACTAAGAATCAAAACTACATTTTTCAAGAGGTGATTTTTACAAAGGTTAGAAAAATATTGAGGAAGTTAGTGGCTAGCGATTAAGTCTGGGTAGTTGGTCAAAATTACAGCTTGGTTTGTAAAATTTCTTATGCAAAATGATAGTTTATAGTTTATGTAAATTTGTGTTATTGATTCAATATACTAAAAATAACAAATTACCAAAAATTTAAAAAACATAAAAGATAGAGAATGTGGAAGCAAATCATAAATTAGATAAGGATTCTTACCATCATTTTCTCCTCTTATATTCCCTCTAAGATATTCAAATGGATTATTCAAGGCTTTTGGATTTGTTTGTTGGATTGATATGGATAGAATCAAATTTTTAGCATGATGTTGGCTTGATCAAGAGATCTGAATTGCATGGATTCATGGATGATAACATTAAGGCTTAGATAAAATTATGTGTATGCTAATTAGTTTGTCAATGGAGGGGTGGTATATTTAAATAGGAGGGAAAATTAAAAAGAATTAAAAATTCCTTGGAAACCTCTAGAATTAGAGGCTTCTAGAGACGAGGGTTAAGATGGAGAGGATTCTAGAATTGGAGAATTATATAATCCATTAGAAGGATATGAGATATTATTAAATGATTTAATGAGGTGATTAGATAGGTAATTAAGGACTATGGATGTAGGAGAGTCTAGGAATAGACTAGGGTAGGTGGGATTGCAACTTAAAATTCCAATATAATGGACAAGTGGGATTAGCTAGTAGATAATAAATAATTACATGAATTAATTTATTTTTGGGGTAGGAATAAGGTTAGTGGATGAATAATAATGAAAGGGGATTTTATATAAATGATTAGAAGGGGTGTTATTAGGATGCAAGTAGAAGGGATAAATAATATTAAATAAAATATGTGAAATTAGTGCTGACTAATAGTAATATTAGTGATGATAAATTAAGCAAGCAAATTTAAATATATACAATTGTAAAACCAACACAAATATTTATCATTAAGCTGATGTTACTTCACTTCAAATAATTGTATCAATAAATTGATTATATTGTATCATGATATTTCATGCAATAGAGATCATAATACATTCTCCTAATTACACCTTTACTATGAACCTTGTAAAAAGAAGATAAACCATAAAACAAAATCCAAATATACTTTGTGCTTCAACAACACTTATTTTTAGACTAATTAGTGTTTGAAGCTCATCAACATTAGGGTGTGAGCCTCTAGCCATTTATCCTTAATGGAAGAATAAGTCCTTGAATATCTCATATTATTATAGTACCTTTTTCTGAAACTAGATTAATGATATGAGTTCCTTTCTATCTTATGTGTATCTTTCCTAAATGTGTATTATATTTTATGTCATATAACAAGACCATTTGTTAAGGGTGAAATTGTTTAGATCACATGTTGTGATCATGACATGCCTTCTAACTTTTCTTATGGAACTCATGAGTCCACTTTTCTAATCACCTTGTCTCTTCCATGCAAGTTAGTTTTAATAACATCTACTGCAAATATTGTTTATCCCCTTACTACATAATCATTACAATTCATAGGCTTAGAATTAAGTATTCATAGGCATTATTATGTCCATTCCATACACCAATTGAAATGGTGTATATATTTTTGCACATTTATTATTTTTCTATATGCCCATAAGATCTCTCATATGCAATTTTCATCTATTTGAAGGTTACAAATATTATCTAGCATCTTCTCCAAAACCTTTTTTGATGATTTTATTTATCCATTTACTTGAGGATGGTTGTCTTGATTTTATGATGTGAAATTATAAAACCTTATGTTAAGGTTTTGTTAGTTTTATTCAATAAGTGTGTAACCCTATCATTTATCAAAATTAGAGTACATCCAAACCTTGGTATGATGTTTTCATATAAAAAATGTGTAGCATATTTTGTGCTAAAACTTGGATTTGTAACTACTTCAATCCATTTGGTGATGTAATATGTCCTAGTGATAATATGTTTGGGATTGGATCACTTGTATGTAGTATTTATAGGCCTCATGAAGTCAATACCTCATTGCTTAAGTGATTTCATATCCAAAACTAGATTTGATGGCATATCTTTTCTCTAGTTAGGATTTCCCATTCTCTGACGTACATCATATAATTTTATAACCTTGTGTGCATCCTAAACTATTATTGACCACCATATTCCACTTTGAAATATTTTTCTTGTTGTCAATTCTCTTTAAAAATATCCTCCTCATACCCCCTGATGTGCTTTGTCTAAAACCTATGGTCTCTCATGTTCCAAGGCAACTCTATGTATAACATCATCATTTTTTAGCTTATAGAGAAACCCATTTGTAATTGTAAATGGTAAAGTTTGTGTGAGTAGATGTTTCTTGTCATGATTTGCATAATGTAAAGGAAATATACCATGCTAAATAAAGTTTGTTTTATCATCAAATTGTTCTAAATTCACATTCAGTATGAAAATACGTGCATATAGAGATTCATCCTATAGTTATGTGGGTCCCTCCCCTACTTGAATATGGTGCAAGCAGTCTGGTCCAAATTTTTCCTTACCTAGTTTTACATTTATTTTGAACTAGAATTATTGGAAAATTATTAACGACCTTGAAATCCTTCCTCCCAAAATTGGTTTATTAACCAAGTATCACAATGCATGGTGATTAGTGAAAAAATTAAATGAGGTAGCTAAAAATTAATGTCAGATCTTCTGAAGTGAAAATACCATTGCTAGAGCTCATCACTTTGTTGTCATATATTTTTTTCTCATTTGATAGTAAATTGTGACTTGAAAAATGAATTGAATGATCATACCTTCCATACTTAAGTTTTGATAGCATGACTCTCATTATTGTTCCTAATTCATCAACATAAACATGGAATAATTTATTCCAGTTTAGGAAAACCAAAATTGGTATAGTGACTAAATTTGTTTCAACTTTTTAAAGGTTACTTGACATCTAGAAGTCAATTCAAATTTGCTTTATTTTCACAAAAAAAATTCTAGGAGTGATATAATGGTTGCATAATTGTGAATGAAATTATGATAATAACCAGTGTTCCTCCATGATTATGTATAACCATGATTCTGTGAATATAGGAGTGGGATAAACAACTCCAACCACATATTTTATTCTCTAAATTCTTCCATTATATTTCTTCATTGTATGGTTGAAACTATATATTTTTTAGGGATAAACATATATATATATATATATATATATATATATATATATATTCATTTGTAATACCTAGATTCTAAGAATTTCTAAATAAGTGCCTACTTCTGCTATATAAGGAGTAGAGTTTCAAGTAGCAGGAGGAGGGAAATAATAATAAATAAAATATAGTAATAAGAAGAGTTAGAAAGTGTGAAACATGGTATTTATATAATTAGTATATAGTAAAATTATTATGTTATGAATGAAATTCAAGTTGCAATAATTCATTTATATTAAGGAGGAGAGGAGTCACACTTCAGTCCAAGAGGAAAAGTCCACTTGCATGGATATAGAATATTGATTTCTTATCCATTAGTATTAGTTTTATTGATGTATTAATCATGTGTGTGTTTATTATTTCATGTTACATAGTTGTGGTATATGATTTTATATGTATCTTCAATTTTGTGTATTTAATACATTAAGTATGTAAGCTTCCAACATGACATTTATATTTTTGATCCAAGAGAGTATTTATTTCAATCAAGCACATTCCATTATGTAATTTCCATTTCATTAAAGTATTATTTAAATTATTTTCATTTAATTTACACAAGATTGTTTCAAATATGTAACGATTAGGACCCTAACGTTCAAGAAAGACTAGTGTCTCACATACAATGTCAAAATATTACCAAAGTAAATGAACCCCAAGTTGACAATTAATGAAAGTAGTATAATCAATAAGTTTAAGTGGCTGCCCCATAGAGTACCTATGTCAGGTTAAATAATGAGTGATTGGATTGCATTAGTTTAAATGGGGAATTTATTTTGTTCATCATTTTTACGTTGTTACCAAGGAAGTGTGTAAAGTACTAGGATTTTGAGAATATTGGTTTAAATTTCATATGTTCTTGGATTAATTTTTTGCTATCTTAGATTAATTTCATGATTTATTCAATTAAATTTCATGATTTTCTAAAGTAAATTTATTTATTTCCTAATATTAAATTTTCTTTTTGCACAAGTATGAATTAAATACTAGAAAGTTTCACCTTTCATTACAGGTATAAACTATGTAACCTCCTATGATAGGTATTGTCTCTACATGATATAACACTAATTAGGAATATTCACGAAATTTCCCCAAAAAGACTAATTTTTTTGAGGTAAGATTAAATGTTTGATACAAATAAATTTGGGGGATTGTCAATTGGTAATGACATAGAGACTAAAGGGATGGTTAATGTATATCAAGAGATAGCAACCCTCAAATATGTGATAATAAAATAATAGGAGAAGATCAACAAGGTGAAAACCTAGATTAGCACAACATAAATGGGGGTGGATAAATTAATAAGGAAATTTTTTTACCTACTGATGAAAGATAATCTACAAAAATTACTCATGTCAAAACTCCTACACTCAATATTCAAGAAAGGTTTCTCGCATCAATCTCTACTATAAAAATAGTTGGATCTATTGATGAGGAATGGCTACCAACATTAATTTATTTTGTTGGGATACATGTCCCTATTATATGAATCCAACTTACATCCACATAAATGGATGCACCTACTAAATAACACTGAATTGTAGCATCTACCAAAAAATTGCATTGAATAATGAATAAAAACAACATGCAACAACTTCCCTTGTATCTTTTGGTAAGGAATATCGATCTACAACATAAATATGTGCATCCACAATAACATCTAAAACTATTGATAAACCTAAAACAATGAGTATTGCATCTATTCCTATAAAAATATCTATGCATATTGATAAATATATAGCATTTAGCATTATTCCCATTGGAGAAGAAAGATTGCATTATATAATCACTCCTATAATGAATCATGCACCTGATTCAAAACTTGTAGAAGTTAGTATTGCAACTTATCATGCACCTAACAATAAATTAAATCAATGTATAATATTTGTATGTGTACTTCTTGGTAAGAATATATTTCATGTAGGCATTCCTATAACATATCATGTAACTGTGAATCAGAGATATAAATGCCAACGCCTACTTTACACAAATGACTAAGGAAGTGATGTTTATATTAAATTCTCCTATATAAATTCCTAAAAAATATTATAAGTGAAGATTCCCTACATATGCACCTATAGAGATGACTATAGCAATGGATAAGGGAGGATATCTAATAAAAAGTGCTCCTATAGCAACATATATGACTACAGTAGTAGATATTATAGAATTTGTTGGTAAACAAAGTCAACCTAATATTTAATTATAAATTATGCATGTATTGGTTAAAAATATCAACCTATATTAGTTGATATTGTATTTTCTAATACATCCATTAACAACAACCAACCCACTGAAATCAACTCTATAATAACATTTACACCAACTGGAGAGAACCAATCTATAGAATATGGTATAGGTGATGTGTAGGTTATTTTGCATGCACCTGTATATGATTAAAAAAATATTTTAAAAAATATGTTTTATGTTGACTTTTGAGGAAAAATAATATGCTGCAATTATTTGCATCAATCATGAACCCATAGGTAGAGGAGATGATCAAGAAGGACAAATAAATGGTGTGTTTTTTTGGATTTTTCAAACATAGAAAAATATAGATAAAATCACTTCAAAAATAAAGATTTTGAGGGAAACAAGAGAAGGAAAATACACCTAGATTTGGAGGCCACCCCTATACCCCCTGCCTTTAGATTCTTGAGCTGAAAAAGGAAATTTTAGAGTAAATGCATAGAAACAAAAAACTATTTTTATTACTCTCATTTCTAATAAGTGTAATTTAGATGTTATTTTCTCATCAGTAATATTGCAAGTACCTATATAATTTTTTTGGTGTTTGAATATATAATGGATGAATTTTTGTAGGGAGAGATAAATTTTCAAATGCAAATAATAAAAGAGGATTTTGTCATTTCTCACCTTGATTGTTGGAATATAAATATTGAACATGGAGTCTAATGTGATTGTCCATAAGAGGGATAAATAAGAAGATGTAATCCATGGATGAAGATGAACTAGGCTTGCTTATGGTTCAAATGGGACTTTGGCCACCAATACAAGGAAAATTAGGTATGCCTTTACATCCATTGTTATTTCATTTTCATTTTTTGTTATGTTGTTCCTTTCTATAATTACTATGCACTCCATTACATATTACCTCCATCTCAACATTTGATTAAGAAAATTACCAAAACCATATATCCTTTGGGCTTGGTATCAAGGTCTATCATCATAGCCACCACCCTATAACTAACAACATAACAAAAGGCTAGGTTTTAGAAATAGCCACCACTAGTTTGTTGGTCCAAAACACCCAATAACATAGCCTAGATTTGAGGATGATAGAGCATTACCAAATTCATCAACATGTTGGCCATCAAAATCTACTGGATTAGTTGTGTCAGCTAAGAGTTGAGGATTGATGTTAGGTTTTTTCTTGCTCAAATTTACACATGAAACTAACTATAAAATTGGATTAATTAGTTTTACAATAATGAAATGACAATACACCCCACATACTAAATAAATTCAATAGAGTTCCACCTTCATTCCAAAAAGATTATAAAACCATTTTGAATCAATCATAATAAAAAGACCACTCCCAAGAAAAGTCTTCAAAATAGAAACAAATTATTCCATCTTCAATAATGAGTCAATTATTGGCCCTCATCTATCCATAGGTAAGGTTGTACTACTAACATTCCGTGCTCACAATAACTAGAATTTGTAAATAAAAAATGATTTTGTAAATAAAAATAATAATGTCTATGTCTATATGCTTAAATGAATTCACGGAAACATTTTTATTAGTATCATAAAACTACATGTCAGTTGAAAACCACACACCAATATTTGATTTAATTTTAAAATCAACTACATGCCAACCTATGGAATCTAATTTATAGATCGTAACACCCATAAGCCAACCCATAGAAATTATAGGCCAACCCATAACATATATTGGCCATCCTATAGAACTTATGGGACTGACCAAAACTTACTTTTAGTATTATTTTTATTATGTATTTATTATGTGTGTGTTTATTATTTCATGGTGTAGAGTTATGTTGTATGATTTCATATTTATCTTCCATTTTATGAATTTAATCCATTACATGAGGAAGCTTCCAACACGACATTTGAATTTCCATTCCAAGAGAATATCATTTTACTTCATACACTTTATGCAATTTTCCTTTCTTGAAATTATGATTTAAATTATTGTCATTTCCTTTTTTAAATTGTTTTTTAATTACACAATGATTAGGACCCCAACCTTGAATAAAGACCAGTGTTACACATATAGTGTCGATATCTTACCAAAGTAAATGAACCCCATGTTGACAATTAGTGAAAGTAGCATGATTGACAAACCAAGTGGCTACCCCTTCGAGTATCTTTTAGGATTGAACATGAGTGAGTAGATTATGTCAATTTAATTATGTAGTTGATTTACTTGTAATATACTATAATTCCATCACTACAAAGAACATGTCCAAGTAATTTCTAAATGGTGTAAATAATGTGCATTTATTCAAATTTAGTGTGATTTTTAGAGATCACTTATTTATATTATCAGTCATAGATTTGATAGATGTTCATTGAAGAATAAGAAAACTACCCAATCATCTAAGTATACTTCTATAAAATCATGAATTAAGTCTCTAAATGCTATAGTAATTTCTCTAAGGAAAACTACATGTGCATTTTTCACTCCAAATGGCATTACCTTATAATCAAATGATCCCCATTCTATTACTAATGTTTTTTTTGTTTGATCTTAAACTAAAATATCGATCGGATGATATCCATTGAATCCATATGTAAATGAGTAGACTTCATGTCCTATAATAAATTTAATCACTTCATCCATAAAGGGAATTGAGAAAGGATCATTAACATAAGCATTATTTAATGCTCTGTAATATCCACAAACATGTATCTCCTTATCTTTGTAGGATATACCATCATGGGACTAACTCAATCATATTTTAAAACTAGATATTTGATTCTAACTTATTCCATCCAATCTATTCCTATTTTTGCCTTCATTTCAATATTAGGGTTTATCCTATAAGTTCATTTTTTTTATTGGGCATGTGCACCCCTTTAGTTCAATATTCATCTCACCTAGGGAAGGGATTACACCTTGACTTTTGAGAAACTAGTGGAAAACACATATTCATAATATCACAGTAATTAAACCACCTCTGAGATATATTTTTGTGTCTAATAATCACCAATGGTTGTTGACTTTGGTACTATGTCTATACCAATGTTTTTATCTCTTTTTCACATTAATTTCTAGTAATTTTATCTCAATTCCACATGAATGGAATCCATTACTATTATTTGAGCTTATTAATCTAAGAAATTGAGATTTCACAGTTGATCCTCTTTTTTTTCTTTGTGTTCTTATTCTTAAGTATGTTTATCTCCATTTCAAGATTGAAATATCCTTTCAAATCCAAATCTTCCTCACTTTTAATATGATTAGAGTCTTCTGAATTGTTCCAAATTATATTACAATATTTCAGTAGAAACTCCTTTTGTATCCTTCTTAGCATGACACTCATTTATATTTGTGTAAGAATTGTGTTTGCTTCAGCTTATGAGTTTTATTTTTATGTAATAGGTATATATTTTTCTTGCCCATGACACAAGAAAATCTTTAAAAAAATTAGATCCGTGTGCACCATTAGAATTTCATCTTCAAATAAAAATATTTTAATGAAGTCTTGTTGGATTCATGGCCAGGTTTATGTATCTCATCTACATTCTTGACACATGTACCAAGTCTTGGGCTAACCTACATTGAAAAACATTCACCTAGTACCTTGGCTTAATTTGTTATAATATCCATTATTTTATGCACTTATGAACATGCCTATTTTGAAATTATCCCTCTTGTAAAAATGGCCACTAATATAAAATAGAAGTTTTAATGTGAAATCTATCCCATAACATTTCTCACATTTCTTCCCAATGAAGTTTTTTGGATTTATGAATAACCCACCAACTTGAAAAAACTCCTTTCAATGCATATTTTATCTCACTAACTCACATCTCTATATCTAGGACATGATTTTCCATCCTATGAAATAATTATGCTAGATATTTTGTATCAAAATATTTGGGCCACTATCTTTATATATCAAACACCATTTTCATAAGTCTTACTTCATGATCTCCGCACACCCAATTTATCATATGAGCATTTAAATCACCACTAATGGATTAAATTATTTCCCAAGGTGTATTACCTTTCTTAATAGGCTCAATATAATCTCTAACATTAATATTTAACTAATATATGTGATCAATATTTGATCTTGTAGGTTGCATACAAATGGAGACTAACATTATTCTATTTGGAATAGTGGATAGTTCATAAGCGTATGGACTTGTTTGGCCCTATATTTTTATATATTTTATAACTCTAGTATCTCTAGTACAAGTTATAAAAAATAAGTAAACTATCTACTTCATAGAGATTATGGATTTAGCTCTATATTAACTTTGAACCAATTATCATACCTATATGCATATGGTGAACATGGTTCATTTGGAATGATGTATGGCTTACTCTCATATATATTCAAAGTTATGATAATAACAACATCCTCTTGGTGTTTCTCCAATTGGTTATGCACTAGGTTGATGTTCATGCCACCAACATAAGCCCATTTCCCCCCTAATTAGAGTAAGATAATGAGTATCATATGTCTTCATATCAATTTATTAAAGGGGTATATGCACAGAGTTGGGGGACAATTCCATGGACATAACCCACTAAGTGCATATATAATAACAATAATGTTCATGCGTTATGCTTACTTATAGAAATGTGTACACATTATAGGAATGCATATGCATTTCTATAACTAAACATAACACGTACACGTTTCTAAAACTATAAAATAAAAAACCCTTGACCTGTCTCATATTTTCCTACTTCCCATTCACATTTTGGTGCTTTGAAATCATGTTTTGAACTGTAAATCTTCCTTTTTCCCTCCATCTTGCATTTTGGATTGCATTTATGACATCGATGATGCCACCGCAAAGAAGAGGCAGGTTTTTTGTAGATTAAATCAATTTTTTTGATTTTTTTTAGTTTTTTGTGAATGTAGATTACATAGTTTGTTTTTTAATTTTTATCTAATAAGTCAGCATGCTTTGCCTAACCCTCCACCTAACCTTCTGCCCAACCCTCCTACCCCTCATATAGTTCCACTAGATCTCCTAGGCAATCAGGAGGATATATTTGGTCACATAATAGAGAATAAAATTGAAATTGAGTAGATAATTAAGAGAATGAGGGATCCCACTTCCACAAACACCCATCATACCTATTTGGACAATAACCTAGAGTTGTTATTAGGTCAAGTTAACTTGATAACAAGTCAAATTGATAGATTGAGGTTATATAGGGATAGTTGTAGGGCTTACTATGGTGACAAATTATCAAAATCTAAGGTGAAGAACAAAAATATAACAAAAGATCAAATTTGTGCCTTATTTATCAACTTGACCACCAATGCCCCATTTCCCATAATGATCAAACATTTCCAAATCCATCAATGCCAACACGATTTGATTAAAGCCAATTTTTGGGAGTGATGGTGGATGGTGTTTGACTATCCCCCTTGTAATAACCATTAGGTCCCTTTGTAATTTTTTAGGAAACTCTATTATGAGTTTTTCCTCAATCAAATTCCAAACTGCTTTGACTAGGGTGAGTTTTAGGCCCTTTTGAAAGGCTCCACGTAGGATTGACTAGGTGCACATCATGCACCTAATTGACCTATAAGGATCCCTACCCAAAAGCCACTTCATATAGAGATTCCCTCTGTGGTGACAAAGGTTGTGGAGATAGACACTTTGCATGCACTTACTGTGCTTACTAATACACTCATTCATCATATGACTAGACTTTCAAAGATAAATGCTTGAGATACTCCAGCTATTATCCATACCCAACCCCACCCATACAGATGTTATGGTGCTATATGTACTAGACCTTTAGATGATGATGGTGGTACTTTAGGGGGTTTGGAGGATATGATCCTAATTAATGAGTTGTTGGCACGCACATTTGGTTTGGATATATCAGGAGACTCTACAAACATGTAGGTATCTTTTATATAAATTCAATGCTAAATTTTTAAATTATATTTCCAAATTAAATAGGTAAAAATTAATTTACACATTTAAATTGAATTGTGTGTGTGTGTGTGTGTGTGTGTGTGTGTGTGTGTGTGTGTGTGTGTGTGTGTGTGTGTGTGTGTGTGTGTGTGTGTGTGTGTGTGTGTGTGTGTGTGTGTGTGTGTGTGTGTGTAGTGTTCTAGGAGGAGATGTTGCCTTTGACAACACAACTAAGTAGTGGACCAACACCTACTACATCTATCTATTTTAGTACAACACCATATAAATTTATAGAGGTAAAATTTCAAGTGAATCTTATATACTCTAGATGTACATTCATATACCTTAATTTCATCATTGGTAGATTTTGTGTAAGAAAATATAAAACACCTAATATAATTTTGTTGGACTTTTTATTGTTTGATGTATTAACATGGATTGGCATAACTTGTTAGAAACTCATCCTCCATCTCAACTATGTTTTTAATAACCAAATTAGCAAGTGGAACATTTGTTTGATATCCCATTATATGTAACTCCCATAGTGGGTCAATCCCAATCAGTAAGATTGGATGTATATATATGAATTATATATATATATATATATATATATATATATATATATATATATATATATATATATATATATATAATTCATTTGATAAAAGTTATTTGGTATAATATATTTCTATTAATTTACTAATTGAGCATAGCATGTATTCATCAATATGCACACCACTCCTTACTTTTAAATACTGGCCTCATAGCTAGGCACTTGATTCCTTGTTATCCTAATCACATATAGAAGTTCAATCTCTATGATCGATATCCAAAATGGTCATAACTAGAAATGTAATTCCTATCTTGATTCCATCTGAGCATAATAATTTCATCTCTATCTTTAGAGTTATAAATTTATATGGCATAGCCTCTTGATCCCATTATACCTAGTTAATTCTATTAGTTTATGGTGAAAGTGTCCATTCGATCCCATTGGTTTTTTGGAAGAGCGTCAACTATAAACTATAGCCTATATGTATATGCCATAGGCTTTGCAACCATTTACAAATAGGGGACCTCAACCCCATATAGATATATGGGGTTGATTAGTTTCTTACCACCACCTACTTAGGGGGGCCAAAGACCTACTATATCTAGTTGGGGGAGAGGTCCTATCTATATCCATGCACTTTCATCACTCGAGTGACATGCCGACTCTATAAGACTATAAAACCTTTCAGATTAGGAAAGTCCCCCTAAAATGAACATTGAGTGTTGATAAGACTATATCACCCTTTATTTACCTCAACCTTCTTGAATTGTATACATATACCTTCCCTTATAAAAATTGAGGGAAATCTAAGGATAGATAGTCAATCACCTAATGTCACCTATAGGGCAACCAAAATCATGCACCTATAAAGAAGACTGTCCACTCACTCTTATCTCTATAATATTTAGTTCTATTTTCTATATATTTATTTAGTTTTTGATGAGACCTATTTTATAAGGTTATAGACACTCTTAAAAGGCTCAAGTATAGATGTCCCTCATAAAATCAACCTATCACTCTAGGTGTCTTAACATGATTAAAACTCAGTTTACAAACTTCTCAATAAACACCTATACAGGTTACTTGTCTTATCACAATGACTATTTCTAAGGGCTTTTTTATCACACCAATACTCATAAGAGTGTCCTAAACTATACCAAGTTATTGCCTTTAGAAAATTATGCCTAATGACTAAGTAATCAGGTCAAAATCCAAAATACACCTCAACAAAGCTATATAAGCATCCAAAATAGTGTATATAGGTACATATCAAGGATGTTTCAACACCTAACTTATATTCAATGAATCAATTTCATAAAATTCACTCAAAAATCCTCCCTCATTGTCTTGTCATTCTTCCTCATGAAACTGACATTTCTTGCCTCCAGTGTGGTGTTACAAGTCATATGTTGCACATATCCACTTGTCACATTCATGCTTGTTGTGACCTCATTATATTTTTTCATATCTTATGCAAGAATAAGTTTGTTAGTAACTTGTTTAATCAATAAATTTCCTAAGTTATTAATTATTAGGTTGTTTATTTAGCTGATGACTAGGGTGGGCACTCCTCCATCATTGTGAGTTGAGATAGACTCATGCATTGCTACTATAATGTCATTTTCACAGGCACTCACTGAGGTATGTATATTCACTTGTAATTTTGAATGATAATTTAGTACTTTTGTTTTATTAATTCTACTATGTACTTTAGAAAATATAACTTATATGCACAAATGTATTGTGTATGTAGGGCTATCATATGACATTTGATAGTCTGAGTCAGATGACTACTAAAATAGCTCCTCATATTTCTTCATCATTTGACATTCCTGTTTGTACAACCGAACTTGGCACTAACCCAGTCAAGCATCAACAATAAATTGAGGAAGACCATGAGATTGTATTAAGTGTATGTTTAAATAAAAAAAAATTTATAGTTTAAAACATGTTTTTTTAAACTTGGTTTCATGTATACTTGTTAATTTTATAATAATTTTTGTATTTAAATAGGTTTAGTTGCAAGCAATCTATGATCATAGAACCCACAGTCAAACCTTGGAGCAATCTAAGGCATTCAAGATATCTCCATATATAAGAAGGGAATACTAAGGAGAGTCTTCTTTGAAGAAGGCAAAGAGAGGCAAACTATTTGATGATTAGGATTTTGTAGATGATGTAATTTTTTGTATGCCTATATGTAAATGTATACATTTTTGGCATTATACATGTGTATATGATGTATTCACCTAAAATTAGCTACTATGTTGTTATACATGATGTAATTTTTTATATGCCTATAGGGAAATGCATGTATTATTGACATTGTATGCCTATATATAGCATTCATACATGGCATTCTTATTTTGTACATGAATATTTAAGAAAACCAATGAATTAAATCTTATTTGAATCACTTGTGTTCAGAGTATTATAAATGACCATAATATCCAAAGGACCAATTTGACCTTCCCACTAATCTGGTTTTCTTGAAAACATCTAAAACATCTCATAACACCTTTCCAATGATCAAAAAATCAACTTTGTCTTTATGCCTTTGAGACTGCCTATGGGGATTTAAGTCTGTCTATGGGGATTACATGAAGTTTGGAGTGTGAACACCATTTAAAGGTGTTTAATATTTTTTAAAAAATATTACCATACTTTTCAAAATACTTATCTAAGCTTGGAAACCTCAAACACACCTTAAAACTCCAAAAAGTATGTCGACATGAATAGTGACCATTATGAGACATGGAGGGGACTGTGATGAATGTACCTATTTTTTGAATATATAGAGAAACTTTTCATAAAGTTTTTATTCTTCTTAATTATAATTTTTAATCATTCTCTACCTCCTTATATTAGTTTATTGACAAACTTGCTTGTAGTCTCTTCACTAGTTTTGACTAGGCACAACCCCTTGGGTTCCAAGGACCAAATCTCACTTTAGGTTTCAAGAGTACAATAAAAATGCCTGAATGGTATTAAAAGGTCAATAAATTCCTACCTAAACATATTTCAAGTGTCCAAACCTACTTCACCTTTCAATACTTCTCCTTGGGTGTTTACTATCCTTCACACTATGTAGCCCATTAGGACTCTAGGACCATTACATGGTTTAAGCTTATAAGAAACAAATTCATTACATTTATGGTCTTAAGTGATCATTAAAAACTTGTTTAAACCCTTCTCAAGTGACCAAAAACTTTGTTCTATTCCTACTACACCTCAAAGTCACAATACTTTGTCTAGGTTTGTAGCCTTGTTTTCACTAGTTTTCCCTTTGTTTGATTAACCTATCCTTTTTTTAAGATATAAGAACACTTTAGGTCACCCTATATCACCCTTAAACTAATAAAAAGGTTAAAACACTTTACTCTTCTCTTGGTTATCACTTTATTTGATATAAACCCCCAAACTAGGCCTAAATAGGCCTATTCCAACCAAAAGTTCTATATCTTTAATGATACAACATTTCAAAGGCTCAAATCCTCACAAAAAGTTCTATCATAATATCCTTTACCTCCAACTAGAAAATTTGCCTTCAAGACTAATAGGTGTAAATCCACCACTTTAAACATGTCTAAATAGAAAAATTACATGTGTTTCAATGACTATGACACCCAATTCCACTTGCAGGTGAATTTTCACTACTATTTACAAAAACACTGACAATAAATGTTGTAAAAGTTGAAGCTATGGTCTGAGAACTCAATTTTTAGTGCTTGTTGGCTGAAAACTAGTATTTTCAACATGTTCAAAAGGGTGGATAACTTCTAGAACTATATTCTTGGCCTTCCATTTGGCCTAGAAGACAAATGCACCACCCATTCTAGGCTCAAGAATGCCCTTTCTAATACAAGAAAGATGTTGATTTTTAGCCTAACTTCAGGAATGCATAAAACCAAAAATGTAAGTGATATGGAAGAACCATAATATCCCTTGTGTGCATGATAAATCTCTCTAATTTCACTTGAATCTATTTTGAAGCACCTCTAAGAGAAATCTATGGTATAAGTTATAGTAAAGAGTCCTAAAATGCAACATTTTGGTAGTGAAGAGATAAGTTCTTAACCTCCAACTAGTAACTTTTCCTCTGAGAATAGAAGGTACAAATCTATCACTTAAAACACATATAATAGTAAAATTACATGGGTTCTAATGATTTTGACACCCAATTCCTCCATAGTTGCATTTTCACTCCTATTCTAGAGCACGAAAACACTGATAACAATTATTGTCAAAGTTGAAGCTACGGTTTCAGAACTAAATTTTTGGTGCTTATTAGCTGAAAACTAGCACTTCCAACATGTTTGGAGGGGTGGATAATTTCTAGGAATAGGTTCTTTTCCTCCCATATAGCTCATATGATAAACCCACCAACCATTCCAGGCTCAAGAACGCCCTTCCCAATATAAGAAAGATGTTGATTTTTAGCTTAACTTCAGGCATGCATAAAACCAAAACTATAAGTTATATGTAAGAACCATAAGATCTTTCACATGCATGGTAAATTCCTCTAATTACACATTTAATCTAGTCTAGATCACCTCTAATATAAATATATGGTAAAATTTGTAGTAAAGGGTCATAAAATGTAACTTTTTGGCAGTGAAAAGATGACTTCTTGACCTCCAACTAGCAACTTTGCCTCTGGGACTAGCATGTGCAAATCCATCACTTTGATCACATATAAATAGGAAAATTACACATTTTATAATGACTATGACACCCAATTTCACTTTTAAGTGCATTTTCACTACTGTTCTAAAGCACGAAAACACTGATAACAAATATTGTCAAAGTTGAAGCTATGATCCAATAACTCAATCTTTGGTGCTTGTTAGATAAAAACTAGCATTTACAAAAAATCAAAAAAGGTGAATAACATATAATAATAGGTTCTTTGCCTCCCATTTTTCCCAAATGATAAACCCACCACCAATTTTGAACTCAAGAATGCCCTTCCCAATACAAGAAAGATGTTAATTTTTAGCCTAACTTTAGGCATGCATAAAACCAAAACTGTAAGTCATATGGAGGAACTGTAAGATCCCTCATGTACATGGGAAATTCCTCTAATTTAAAATTAAATATATTTTTAATCTCATTTTTAATAAAAAAATTTTGGCAAAAGTTGTAGTAAAGGGTCCTAAAATGTAACTTTTTGGCAGTGAAGAGACAACTTGTTGACCTCCAACTAGCAACTTTGCCTCTAGGACTAGTAGGTACAAATACACTAGTTTTAACATGTATAAATAGTCAAATTACATGTTATTAAATGATTATGACACCCAAATCCACCCACAAGTGGATTTTCACTACTGTTATGGAGCACAAAAACACTAACAACAAATGTTGTCAAAGTTGAAGCTACAATCTGAGAACTCAATTTTTGATGCTTGTTGAATAAAAAATGTAAATAATAACATGTTTATATGGGTGGATAATGTCCAATACCAATTTCTTGTCCTCCCATCTAGCCCAGATGACAAACCCACCACCCCTTTTGGGCTCAAGAATGCCCTTCCCAATATAAGAAAGATGATGATTTTTAACCTAACTTCACGTATGCATAAAACTAGAGCTATAAGTTATATGGAGGAGCCATAATATGACTTGTATGCATGGTAAATTCCTATAATTTTACCCCTAATATAGTCCAAATAACTTCTAAGATAAATCCATGGTAGGAGTTTCAGTAAAGGGTCTTAAAATGCAACTTTTTGGCAGTGAAGAGATAACTTGTTGACCTCCAACTAGCAACTTTGCCTCCAGGACTAGAAAGTGTAAATACATTACTTCAATCACATCTATATAAGAAAATTACACAACTTTCAATGATCATGACACCAACTTCCACCTAAAAGTGTATTTTCACTATTGTTTCAGAGCATAGAAACACTGACAATACGTGTTTGGAAGGCTACAAGGAGAAATAAACTTGTCATGAGCAATTGTTCAGGAGCACACAAATGCCAAGTAATTTTAGTAAGCTTTTCTTAGCTTAAATAATATGAAATTATTTACTAATGGTTCCAAACATGTGAAGGTGGAAGTTGATTTAGCACCACTAACCTATAAAAAAATGTTAGTAAGGAATCAAAGATGAAATTTATGCATGTACTACCTACAAAATCAAAAACATTTTGATAAAATTGATTACATATACATTTTACAAGTTAATGTACCTATGCATTTCAATCCAATGAACCACTTGGATCTGCCCTAATCTTGATAGTATCAAGAATAGCTTCATGGTCTGACTCATGAACTTTTCATGGATTCTTATTTTTTGGCCTCTCATGATATTTTTACAATTGAATATTCATTGCAAGAACCAAATTTGAATAGTGTAGAATCTTCATGTGAGTTTAAAAGTCTTCAAACAACCATACATTTTATTTTTTTATAGGATATCATCAAAGCCAAGTTCTAGTGACTAACACAGACCCAATGGGATAATCAATGTTTCCTCAATCTACAACCGAGGAAGTCAATTTTTTATTTCCATCTACACACCAACATAAGTAGTAATTTATTCCCTCTTCATTTTCCTCATCTAAAATAACTAAAAAAACATGGCCTACATCATAAAAAATAATTTTTAATGACATTATGAAGATAGATTATGAGAATAAATAGTACATAAAGATTAATCTTTTACCTGGTTGTACTAGATCAGATATATGGTCAAAGTCATGTGAGGATGTCATGTATGTAAGTTGCAATGTTGGTGGAACCTAATATGTGTTGATTGGAATTAGAGGTTTTTAACTCCAGTCATCCACCCACTCTTGTGGCTCACACTCATTCTAAACAAAGTCCATGCATGTAGAACAAAAGCATGCTAAGTGTCAAGTATGAATAGTCTAAGAACCTACATTTGTGCTATGAAATGAGTGGAGCTCACTTGAACCTGTTAGAGTCATACAATCCTCATAGTTTGCTAATTATTTTTCCTCCATTAATCAAAAATATCTATGACTAGTAGAATTTACTTGAGCACCATGACATATGTCTCATTACACCAGTCAACCACAATTTTTTCATCAATCAAATTAGCAACATTATCATATTTTAACTCCTCCCTTGCAACAACTCTTTTTACACATGCTCCAACACCATCATGCTCCCCTTTTCCATGGCTAGCCTCAGTGAAACTCTAAATATGTTCTACACTAGTGGTAACATACATCCTGATCAACCAATAAAACATACATGCATTCTTGAATTATTATGTGCAATTATTTGACCAAATGTAATTATATTTGAAAATAATGTTCCTCTGAGTCAACTATCCATATAACTTATCAAAATAACATTGCACACACTCTATACAATATGATTGGTCATCACTGATATAGAAATGGTACTCCCTTAATATTTTTTAATCTTTTTTTGTACTATCAAGTGCATGCATGAATGTTATATGCACAAATATGGCAATTTGTGTTGAGTTGTAATACTACGATTGAACTTCCATTTGTGGTTTGAATGTGTATTTTTTAGAAAATTTGACTAATGAAACAATAGAATCAAGTGGGAATGTGTCATTTCTTAGCTTGAAATGTCCATCTAACCATTTATCCCTATGTGTGTGCCTTGCATACTCATAAATAATTTTATCCATGAATTTGACCATAAATTCTAAAATAGGTATCTCTTTCATAAAAATCTCACACCTTTTAGATTCTTTGCCATATTTTACTTGATAAGTCACATATTTGTATTTTCTCAAACCAACTAAATCCTATCCAATTGCACTTGTACACTCCTCATGGTTACATTTTTTCAATTTTGGCAATCCACTACAAATGTTGCAATTTCCATATAAACATGTTTTCTTATAAAATAACTATCCATTTGGTCTTTCACAAAAAAATATTTGAAATAAATTCCCTAGCTGATTTTAGTGAAACTTCTATGTCACACTATTTCAAAATGTTAGTAGTATGCGCAAAGTACAATGAATATGGCAAAAAACATCATAGTGCATTGAAAATTCAACATGTTGCCTAAAAAAACAAGTGGTTCATGTGTGATTTATTTTTACATAAAAAGGTTTGGCCATCTCAAAAGGTCTTTGACTAATAGCAATTTGTGGATGTTTTTATAAAAACTTAGAGCATAATTATGTTTTAGTCATATCCAAGAAATGTATTGAATGTGGTTCACGATTATGAGAACCAACTCTTTTTTTCACTACATCTCTTGTATTGGGTGAAACTCTTGTATTATCTTTCCAAAATTATGCAAGTCTTTCAAAGCATCTGCTATAGCCTTGTCTTTTCATGGAAGTCTACCAAAAAATGTTGAGAGCTCTTTCATATTGGGTTCATTAAGTCTTTCACGTCTTGAAATTAATTTAATTAATGTTTTTCTATTTATATCAAGTGTTTGACTTATTTTTGAAATCAATTATTTTTCCCTATTTCAGCACTTATTGCACAAGTTCTCATTATACATCAGGCAACATTACAATCTTTATTACATGATTTTGGGCCTACAATATGATATGCATCATGTAGATTTTCAACAATGTCATATTTTTTATTATCCATGTTAGATGTTCTTAGTCTTAATGTGTACATTATAGGTCTCATCTTAACCAATTTCATCAACGAAATAAATAATTGACATCTTTGACTATCATACTCCAATCTATGAAATAAACTATCCCAAATTTCTTAAGCCAAACTTCTTGAATAGCAGACAGACATTTTTTTATGCATTGGTTTTGAAATATTTTCATCGACTTCAATTAAGTACTTATCTTTTCTACGCACAATTATTGGAGGTGTTGTTGTTGGTGGAATCTGTTCAGAGGGTGTTTCAAAATCATTACATGTTTCCATGAAATTTTATTCATTATATGTTTCCATGAAATTTTCCTCATTGTTAATTTCATCATTATTTGAGTCCATTAAATTTTATACATTGTTTGTGGGTATAGTGTCATGTATAGGCTCTTCATCAACATAATCAAAAACTTTAAACTTTGAATGTGAATTTCCAACATTATCTAATTTTTTATTGTCAATTGCATCATAATTCAATTCATTATTGTGAATTTCATCATAATTCAATTCATTATTATAAATTTCATCATTATTCTATTGATTACTGTCAATTTCCTCATTATCTAAGGCATTTGGCTCATCAAGGTTAGTTTTTGTACCTTGTTTGGAACAAAATACTTGCATTCATACGTTTTTTTTTCTCTCAACTCTTCTAATTGCTCTGATATTTTGTTCTTAAACTTCTTCCTCTTCCCTGAATGTGAACTAGAGCCAATTTTGACAAAATCAACCAAGAAAGTACTTCAAATGTGGGGTCTAAAAAAATTGCAACCAAAAAAGTACGTAGAGTACACAGAGTATGCAAGGAATGTCTGTGGGGACAGTAATCTCAATTAGGGATAAAAATAGACATTTAAAAGTGATTTTTTTTTACTTTAAGGAATTATTATGCATTATAGGAATGCATACACATTATAGGAACACATAGGAACGTGTACACATTCCTTGAAGTATAGGCGTATACTATAAAAACAAGCAAAAAGGCTCATATTCAATGAATTTTTTCCACTATAATACTATAATATGATGAAATAACACTCAATAATACTATGATATGATGCATAAATACATAATATGATGAAATAAGTCTATTATATGTTGCAACAATGCTATTATATCATGCAATAAGGCTCAATATGATGTAATAAGACTATCATACGATGTAATAAGACTATCATACGATGCAATAAATATCCACTATGATGCAATTGGACTATCATATGATTCAATAAGGTTAAATATGATGCATAAATCCCCAATATGATGCATAAATATCTAATACATGATGCAATGCAATAAGACTCTTTATAAGACTATGAAGCAATAAGACTAATGAATGATGTAACAAGGCTCAATATATAATATGAAATGAGTTAATTTTTCCCAAAATCCCATCATAGGTCCCTAAAAAACTAGGTGAATAATAGGTTCATAAATTGGCATTAATCACATTCATGAATTTATGCATTTATGATGAAATCAAGGAACTTAGGGGTTATATTTGTTATAAAATTAGGATTTAGGGTTAGGGTTTTAGTCTATGGGTTTTTACATGTGTATATGTCATAAAATTAGGGTTTAGGGGAATTGTACATGTTCAAGTGATAAAATTAGCGTTTATGATCAAAATGTCATGAAACATGACCTAATTTAGCCCTTTTAATCACATCGTAGACTCCAATTTAGGTTCAATGGGTTGAAATTGGCCATATTTACATTTGTATTTGAATTTCTAATTAAATTAAGGTTAGTTAAGTCATATATTTTGCATCTAGATTATACAATAAATTGGGCCATAAATTTGCTTTAGGGGCTCAATTTTGCCCAAATCACATCCCTAATTGAACCAATCGACTAATTAGTTCAATTCATGATAGATAGAATCATACTTAATTTTATCCCAATTCATATATCCTGATCTTATAGTTATGTCAAGAAGGGGTTTAAATTGGCCTCCCATACCTCCTCAAATGAAATGCCCCTATAATTAAACCTTGTTGTGCCACATGTGTTCCTCATACACCCAAAAGTGTTAAGGCTATCAGAGATTCATCAAGCCCTAGAAGTTTCAGAGTTGATAATGCCTCAAGAGGCCAAATCTAATTGCTTATCACCACATGTACCTCATACATGCTCAAAAGTGTTAGCACTAGTAGAGGTGTTAGGTCTTAGAAGCATTAAATATCTTTATCAGATCCCTGTGAGGCCTGATCTAATTAGATACATGCATGTGTGTATCTTGTACACACATATATTTGTGTTAGAGATCTAACTATCACTTGTCCTAGAAGCATCAAATTTGTCAGAGCCTCAAGATGCCCAATCCAATCAAATATTTCCACATGTGTAGGTCTAGTACATCTGGATAAGTGTTAGAGTTGTCAAATATGCACATCTTTGATACTTAGACATGGTCCATCACTGAGTCAACTAATCCAACTAAGGCCTATTCACAAACTTTTCATACATACATATAAGCCAATAATGTTTAAAGATTAACATTGATCCAATCAACTCATGTCTAGTAAATAATTCACATGATGTGAGCCTCCAACTCACCATTATTGTACAAAAATTTTCATGTAGAGCCCTTTAAGGTCCCATCTAAATTGAGCAAGCATCCAATGTTACCAGTTTTCTACATGTATGTATTCAAATTATTTATATCCTTGTGTCTTGAATTACCTATAAATCCCAAAGTACATTCATATTAATTCCTACACATAGGAGAGAACATAATTCAATAATGTACAAGCCTCAAACTAAAATCCCAAGTTAGAGCAAGAATTTTGAGACATTTACTACTTTATTTCAATCCACATCATAAGGTTTAAGCTCATTATAATGAAATATGAACAAGATGATTGAAGATATATGTACAAAATATGTATAATCTTGAAACCTTCAATAAGGGGGTGCACACTGGTATTCAATTCTAATCAAACATCTATATAAAGTAAGCAGTGTATCATCCACATGAATAATTATTGGGTTTCTTTGCCCAACATCATCCTTGAGGGGAAACAAGTCTCAGATTTAGGGGACAGTGTCACAAGTTTAATGTATCTTGAATAATTTCAATAGAGTTTGATCTAGGGTAACTTATACATATGATGTACATGGTCAATGTTAGGTCTACACCATCCCTTAATGGTTTCAAACAAAGTCCCTAGTACATTTAAAATATTTTCTAAGCTATGCATTCATCACTATAGGCATGACATCTTAAAACCACATCATCACTAATGGATACATGTGACCATTTCAAGTTTATTGAGCTCAAAACCACATCTTATATAAAATAAAACATGTACCCAACTTGACCAAAATATTTAACAAAAACATGTACATACATCATACCCATCATCCTACTTTCATAGCTTACCATCCCAATTACATAGTAAGGTATAAAACTCTATAGTATTGATAAGTACCAAGTGTTGTCTAGATTATTTTTGAGCTTGCAATTGTTGCATCCATGGTGTGGATAGGACTAGTCCCATGTCAAAGACACACTCTTTATATGACGTGGGAATGGATGGAGTGGTTGATGGTTATCCCATGTGTGATGGAGGGGTAGATGAAGGAGGTGCACAGAATGGAGGATTAGCCATATTTTCACAAGAGATTTAATTTTAGGCAAAATTTGAATAGTGTATTTGAATAAATTAGGAGAATCAAGTGAATAATTGTAACAATAGAAGACTCTTGTTAGACTTTCAATTGGGACCTCAAAATTCACCTATTGAATTAGATGCACTGAGTGACCTTGGAGGAAACTTAAGGGACTTTATTCAACACATTTTAGGAATGTTTTTGGGACAATCTAAGGCATGATTCATAGGTATTTGGCTTCATTAGATAGAATTCTTGAAATATATATCCAATATATGCACTATTACACCAAGGGTTTAATTCTTATTTCTACTTACACAAGATTATCTACACTACATACTCCAATTCAACAGGTTTGCCACTTAAGTTCAAAATTTATAAATAAAGGGGTGTGGTCAAAGATATCAAAGAAACAACAAAAGGGTAAGATAGGATTTTAGGCAAGTAGGATAATATCAATAAGAAACACAAAATTTAAGGGCAAGTAAGATTTTAGGCAAGTAAGGTGGTAAGGTATATCCTTGCCCTTCTAAGGGAAAGATCCTAATAGCTATACATGTTTCAATTGTCGAACAAGGATTTTATTAACATGTCTTTTATTGATGAAACATATTGGTGTATATAAATATTAAAGTGCACCAGAATTTGAACATGTAATATCTAATACTTGCTCAACTTTTATTCTATAAGATTAAAAGTAACCAATCACATCTTGATAAGTGAGATTCAAGTATTGATACTCTAATGCACAGCGATTGGTACTCTAAAGGTTAAGTTTTGATCATAAGCTTAAAAATGTAATTTATGACCTCTCATGATAAAATTAGTTATGTTATCAAATTTATAATGTGTTAGATCTTGAAAGCTTAGTTGTAAGTAGTTAAGATGACATATTGAAATGGGTAAAAATTTTGAAGTCTAATGCAATGTTATGGCACCTTAATTCACTGTCCAAAGCTAATGGGACCTTTCCCCTATAAGAAACACAAAATTTGACACTTCCCCTATAAGGATGCATGGCTAATGATACCATTCCCATATAACAAACATGAAATTTATTTGTCTCATTTTATGTTAAAGCAACATGTATGCATTATATAATGTGTATGCATTCTTTATTGTGTTATATAGTGTTATAAAATGAATACACATTATTTGAATTTGAATTTAAAATTAAGCCTTTAGGCTCAGAAATAGCTTGGATTTTGGAGCCAATGGCTTGGGACTATGCATCTATAGCCAAGACCAAGAGTTTTAGGAAAAACCAACAAATTTCAACTTCAGTTACCAAATAAGCTATGGATTTCAACATCAAAATTTGAAAAATTATTACCGTTACGATGAGCACATTATCCTCTTTATAAATGTATGATTTTTATAATTTTTGGGCTATTTTAAGGGTGTAAACTATATTTATTTCTAACAACACCTTTTTCAGGCCACTACATGCCTCACCCATACATGCCTATTCGTGTTTATCTAAAAAAAATTGTTGATACAAGTGTAAAACAAATTATATGGTAACAAACTAGGCCTAATTATACACACATTCAAAAAAAATCAATTTTCATTTTTTTTTTAGGTAGTTAGCATGGGTTGCATGGCCATCTATCCATTTTTTTGTCAATTTTTAGGATATACTTAATTACAAAATTAATAAAAAAATATTCATCAAAAAAATATAAAAAGAGTTCATACCACAATGTAAGATCTTATCTAAATATTCACCAAAGGGTTTCTAACAATATTTAACAATGCTCAAAAAATGGTGGGCCACATGGAATGGTATAATTCAATTTTTCTTAAAAAATAGGACGTCCTCTTCAAATTTTAGATGTTTGACCTATTTATACTTAACCATTTTTCAAAAAAAATAGTTTTTTGAAAACTAGACTTGAAATTATAGAATTCATGTTTTTATACCATCTTCAAATTTTGAGTGTAGCCATCTCTAATTATCTATAGAAGTTCACATTTTTAAAATTTCAAAAAAATTATGTCCACGGGTAGGCCCTTTTTTGTCTCCCAAGTTGGTACACTTACCCAAAGGTTTCCATGTAGACTTAAGTTAGACATCTTTATACCTACATCTTTTAGGATCCTAATAGGTTTGACTTGAATATAATATACCAAACTCAAAGTAATAAGAGTATAATTTAAAGCTAGTCATCCAATAACTTCCTAGGTTGATCTTTGAATCATATTTATAGTACTACCAAAATCAAATATAACATTGGGAACTTCCTATCATGAAAGATAATGTCCATTGTAATGTCCACATCACATGGATTCTTAGTCTTGACATACCAAACCATTCACTCTACTCTTTGTTGTCTTATTTGTGCACAATCCAACAAATTATGCAATATTTTTGTAATATTTTATGAGATATCCTCTTTTTTTAGTACTTACTAGTTTTTATCAATTTTACTAATGTTGATACTATTCCATCATATTTCAAGATCTAGATAATTTGTCCATACATTTGAGCATCTATTGTTGCAAGATCTACTTCAATGGCATTTTGCTTCTAGATTGATTGTAATGGCTAGGTTGATTCATTCATTACAACTTTCTCTCTCATAGGGTCTAGACACTTGTTCTCTCACATTTTTTTGATCACATTTTATTCAAGCATACCTAAAGGTGGAAGACCTTGTTCTATGTGTTGATTCTTAGTAACATCTTGGACAAAATATTGGTTCTTAGGATGAGAATGTACCATGTTCACATTTATCATTATCTTCTCCCTCCTCTACTTCTCTAGAATAGGGAAATACTCAAAAAAAAATTTACAATCCTATAATATGCACAAATTATTTTCCACCATAGATTATAAGGATAATTTCATGTGATATGGTTCATTTTTCCACATAGTGTAAAAGTAATAGGTTTCCTTGGATGTCTATTCCTTTGTCTTCCATTTTTATTATCATCCTGATAACCTTCCTATCTTTGAGTTGATATTGATCCTTTTTGATGACCAAAATATCCTTTGTATTGATTTTTTGGAGACAGAGGTGCCCAATTTACTTGTTTTATGGTGACCTAAGAGTCCATCTTTGTCGGTACTATATAGAGAGAGATATCCATCATAGTTGATACTTAGGAGAATAAGGATTCCACCCTTGAACAGATGGTGGCATCCACCTTATTTGGTACTAAGGATGTTGAGAATTCCACCTAGGAATAGGTTGTGCTATTGAGGGACCCCATCCACCTCATGGTATGGCCTCAACAACTTGAGTTCGTATATTTGGTGTTGGAACCAAATACTACTGTATAATGACTATGAATATATTTTTAGTGATGTCTTATTTTAGATATCTACAATTATTTCCATCATGGTTATGGGATTTATAAAAAATATATAATATTATGAGTGACTATTAGACATACTATTATAATAAATGAAATTTTATAGTTGCATGTCCTACCATGAAACATAATTCACATAACTATGCTCTGGGCATTCATTATGGTGGTGCCCCTCTTTCCCACACTCAATGCACCATACCAACAATCTTGGTTTCTTTCCTTCATGAAGTGCATCCATCATGCATAGTATTGTATCTAACTTGGCATCAGTTTTTGTAATGCTAGGAGGGTATCCTCCACAATCCTCTATTTTTCAATTGTGATTATAGTGGATCTTGCCTTAGCTTTTATGGTGAACTAATATTTTCCTATCATAAAGTATATTTTTATTTGTAGGCCTTATATAAACCAAGTAGATTTTTTGGATCCTAAAACAGAAAGTTCACTCTTTTAATCACATTAGAAAACCAATGATCACAATCCCATACAGATTATCCCAATTTTTTTCTTATTTATTTCATATCTTAAATTATTTGGTTAACACACTTATAAATTTTGAATTCTCCTATCAAATTGTCCTTAACATGCTATAGAGTCATTTTTTCATGATTTTTATTAAATATGAGCTCTAGAGCTTGACCAATCAAAGCTCTTATAAGTTCGTACTTGTCTATGTCATTTGTCACACTCTTAACTTGTCACTTCATTTCACAGGTTAGTAAGTTTTGCATTGGGTCGATTACACTATCATATGGCATCAAGGTAAAAAAAATATCCTATAATAAATGACATGTTTCCCATGATTATATTAAATATGACTATTTTGATTGGTGATGATTTCATTGATATCTACGAACAAGCTGCAATGGTGTTTGGAATACCAAAAAACTTGAAATCACCAGTTTTGTTAATTTCACATTGAATTTCCTTCTTATGTCCACTAATTTTTCTATAGCTTCTTCAATACACTTCTTATGTGTGACTACTTCTCTGACTACTTTTGAACAACTATTCTCAGCTATTAAAATAGGCATAGGGGATATGTCCCTTTAGAGTGAATTAACCATGTCTAGAGTGTCTATCATACCCATTCTTGAACCTTAACTAACTTTGCATTTCATCCTTACTTCTTGGAAAGACTTCCATTCTACTTCCACTTAAAATCATCACCTTTGTAGCTTCTCTTTAAACCTATTGCTAAAATTTTCTAACTTCCCTTTTACAACCTCTTCGCAATTTCTCCATTATGTTCTTTTTTCTCTTTATAAGTCAATTTCCAATTCCTAATCAGTCTTTATGTTCTTTATTATTATTAAATTCCCTTTCATATCTTTTGGTGATCTATAACCTTTAGATTCAATTTATTTTTCTTGAGGTATACTTCCTCTCGTTCTCTTCATAGTTTCCTTATTACTCCTACTTGTAACTACATGTGGCCCTTCATCTTCAAAAAAAATATGTTTGTTTCATATTTTATGTTGTCACAACTCTCTTTGAGTTCCATATTTATTTTATCATCTTACTTATTTATGTTATCCATACTCTATTTTTTTGTCTTGGGTTCCTTGTTTCAATTTTTCTTCATTCAAATCCCTCTAGTTTGTATCCCCATGAGTGAATACTCCATATCATCTAGAATCGATACCATAGCCTTTTCCATAACTAACATCTTAAACAACAGAGATATTTGTTACAAAAACTTGCCTTTGATCCCTATATAAAATAAATCATATGCATATTCAAACATAAGATACCCTAAATAGAAAATTCCATAACATACCTATGAATTGTAGTCTTTACCCAATGGTCAATCATACAGGTCCATTCAGTGTCTAGGTTGCGTAACCTCTCCATATTTTATTTTCTCCACACAAAATATATTTTTTCATATGGTTTAAAGTAGTGGTATTCAATATGAGATAAACATTCTACTACCAACTTAGTTAACTTGTACCAAAATATTTCATAAATTTCTTTGTGGATGTGATAAGAAATAATCTCCATTATAGATATTCATATTCTTATCTAGCTTTTTCCTCTATGAACTTATGTATTCTCACATCTAGCTAATTTTCAAGGTCCCTTTCACCAAGTAACCAGTTCAACATATTGGCCCTGGCAACAAAACCATTGTTAGTAGTGGTCCCTAGAATCACTCATCAATACATGCTATGTTTTTTATTCTAAGAATTTTTTGACAAGATTGTAAATTGTTATAGGAAATTATAGACAGAATTAAGTCTAAATGTAGTGCAATTTCATATGCAGAACTTTCTTCTTAATTATCATTAATGTATATGAACTTAGGTACATTTTTACCATCTAATGAATTAAATCTTAAATGGTATTCGAGAACGCATTCATTTTCAACGAAAATACACTCAATTCAAGTAAGATTTATATACTTCAGGAAAAATCTACAATAGATTATAGATTTAAATAGTTATATATATTTCTCTCTATATTTTTATTTCCTTATAAAATCTGAGGATATAAAGATTACGAAGAGATTATGGCTCTTCCTCTTCTTTCCATTTCTTTTATGTGTTAAAATACTTGAGGTACCTATTCAACTTTCATTAGTTTCATCAACCTACATGAAACCAAATTTTATAGAAAATATTGAGGAAATACTTATTAGTTATCACATGGGTTTGTTAGCTTGATAGTATATTTATTAATATTGTAATTAGGAAATATTATTATTTATATTTGTTGAGATGTTAATATATCTCACATAGAGATATTAGCCTATGAGAGATTATAGGGGAGAAAGAATAAGGAGTATGTTTGGATATGGTTTAGTAGTTAGAGCAACCTCTTTATTTGTAGGAGTGGCTTCTCTTTATGTATACATTTAATCCATTGAAAAAATATGTTAATTTAATCGATAGATAAAATATTAGCCTTTGGTTCTACCAAATAATGGAATAACATCATTATCTGGTATCAGAGATCTACCCTGGACCTCTATGCATCTAGGTCTTGCTCATTACAAGGTTTTTGAAGTGCAGACCATGTCCAAAACTCTTATCATTTGAGAGAGTGCAGACCATTGACAGTATTTATGTCTAAAATATATATATATTTAGTTTTCTGGTTGCAAATATTTGCGTTGGTATTTTGACATTATAGATACATCATGGCCTTAGATCCAGTGACTCTGTTCAAGCATGGCCTTCCACATCGAGCACAGTTGTATTTAGATCTTGTTCGGATCAACACTGTTGAAATGACTCAGCTGACTGGGTCCATTATTTAGCGAAGCTTTGATCAACTTAGATGCACTCTCAAACATGAATCGGCCAATGAAAAAACATATGGAAAAACTTTACAAATCCAAATGGGCAAATAGTCCTCAGATGCGGCTTCTTCAGCTTCATACCTTGGCAAATGCACTCTATAGACTCGACTGCGAGCTCACCCACACCATTGGGCTCCACTAATCAGCTGGCCCATCTCCCTCAATACATCAAGCTGGAGCTAGATTTATAGCATGAGATCTTAGCATATACAGCCCACAGTCTCATAGCATCCTCCACAAATTCAACACTCAGCATAAGATCTTCATGACAAAGCTTGAAACCTGCATTCCATTTTGGTTTAGAGTGTTTGGCTTGATTCATTGCAATGATTTTTTCATTGAGATTGTGCATATTGGATCAATCCTCTATGCGACTGTTGTGGTTTTGTGTCAAATCCTACCAATCCTTGCATTAATCCCTGCATCACTTTGACAAAGTTTATTTTTGCATTGGCTCTGTGCATCCAAGATTTCTGGCAGCAATTTCTGGGCTTGGAGAAGCTTATTTATTATCTGCTTGATAAGAGGAGCACCTTCTTGCAGATCAAGATATTGAAGTCATAACCTGATGCCCACCATCGACCACCAAATCTTGTTCACATGATCTCCACATTGTCTCACCACCGAGCTATCACAAAGCCCATAGTTTTCGAAAGTCAATTTCAAAGTGAAAAATAATTCTAGCATCAAAACTACCTCTGTGAGCTTCACGACTTCTCCAACCATCATAGTAACACCCTTCTAGCCAAAATATTTGAATGGTCTCGCCATCCCATTCGGGTCGATCTCATTAGCGAATACTGTGAAAAAAACATGGTTTTTTTATAACAGTCTTAGGTTGATTTAAAAATGTAATCATGGTATTAGTTTTTTGGACTAGGTGTTAAAGTCCTGTAATGAGTTTAGCTAAAGTAGAGTCGTGTTTTTTTTTTTTTTTGTTTTTTTTTTTTTTTTTGTTTTTTGGTTTGGTTTTTTTTTTTTGTATTTTAGGTTTACAAGATTAGTATTTTATATTATTCTTCAAAAGTGAAGTCATAGCGCTTTCGAGAGTTAAGTGTCATTTTAGGTTTTGACTTTTTTTTTTAGGTTTATGATTTTTTGTTCATTTATTTTTTATAATTTTTACTAGATATTTAGTTTTATAGTTATATTCATTTTATTAGGTAGTTTAGTCATAAGTAAGATTTATGCCATTTTATCAATGTTAATAGTTATTAAAATTTTAAGTGTTAAAAGTTGTGGGTCATTTTTTATTGAGTCTTGTGTCGTCTTGATTTTTTTAATGAAAGTTTTAAATAAGTTTTTAAAGATAAGCATTAATAAAAATGTGTAGTGTTTTTTCATAAGTTTTCAATCTAATAATTTTCTATTTATGTTATGGATGCATTATCAATAGAAACTAATGTTTGCATGATAAAATTATGTGGGAGACATTATAAAGTATTTAAACCAAGTGCTTTCTCTTCCCATGTGACTAGTAAGGGGGGTGGGAGATAGGGGGATGTTGAAGAAATACTTATTAGTTATCACATGGTTTTGTTAGCTTGTTAGTATATTTACTAATACTGTAATTAAAAAATGTTATTGTTTGTATTTGTTAAGATGTTAATATATCTCATGTAGAAATATTAGCCTATGAGAGATTATAAGGGAGAAAGGATAGGGAGTATGTTTGGATATAGTTGAGTAGTTATAGAAACCTCCTTGTTTATAGGAGTGGCTTCTCTATATGTATGCATTCAATCCATTGAATAAAATATGTTGATTCGACCGATACACAAAATATTGTCCTCTGCACATTTTCGAGCCTTTAGCTCTACCAAATAATGGAATAACATTATTACAAAATATGTTATGGTGTATACTTTTCACATGCATGTTATACAAAATTGTGTGCAAACTATAGTTTGCACCTTTCTTCTAACATTGACATAATTTTTAATTCTTGTTAAGTTTTACCCCCAAAACTTCAAAATTAACAAATAAAACTATTGGAAAATTCAAAAAAATTGACACACTTCTTGATGCAAATTTTGGTGATGCATGTTGCATCAATAAAATACCCATCTAGTCTCCTACAAGCTAACTGATGTTATTAGTTGGGTTGTGTCAACCTTCCTAACACAATTTCCATAAAATAAACTTCTGCGTCGGGCCACAAAAAAATATAGGATAAAAATGGCTTGATTTAGACACAAATTGTAATGTGAAACCATGTAAATATATTAACGATATGATCTGTATCAAGAGGTTGTAAATCAATCTTAGGACGTGGATGATTATGAATTGTAGATCTCAAAGGTGTAATTATGGGAATTATGGTTCCAATATCTCTTACATTAGATAGTGGTGTCATAGACATAAATGTATTAAGAACTATATGTATGCACCTAAAATCACTCACCTCCAATAATGTCACTAATATTCATATTAGTCAACACTAATTTTTCTAATCCCATTTATTCTAATTCATCATGTTCTAATATCTCCCTTGATTCTACTAATTTTTCTTAATCCTAGCAATCTATCTAATATCCCCCTCCTTTATTCTCCTTCATCTATTAACCTTAGTCATCTCACTCCAATAATTCTTTTTAATCCTTATTATCTTAATATAATCCTATTTATTTATTATTTGAGAATTTTAAATTCCCATGACCCCACCTACCCACCTACTAGCCTACACTATAGCCTTTCCTACATCCCTATAAATCTTAAACCTCATTAATTCCCATCTAATCCTACATTATCCCCTAAACTAATCAATAAGCCTCTAGATTCTAGGGAAGCTCCTCTAAAACTCTAGAAGTTTCTAAAATAGAGACTTCAAAATAATTTTAAATCCCCTAAAATCTCTCCCTCCATGCCTATTTAAATAAGCTCTCTCTCCACCCTAAAAAAAACTAGCAAAAATCTAAAACCTTCATGTACCATTATCATATCATCAAGCATCCATAATCAAACAACAATAATGCCATCACTATGTCAAATTTGAGTCTAATATGCAATCACAAATCCATTTGCAAATCCTAGAATGGAGTTGTAAGGAGCTAAGAATGAAGGTGAGAATGTTCTTGTTATTCTGATTTTGCTTCTTTTATCCATTCTTATTGGTGTCATTAATTTTACTTTTTTATCACTAAGTTTAGTAATATTTTATGAACTTCAGATTTGGTGCACATTCTGATCCAAAGTCCAATGCCTCCATGTCTAAGTCACAAAGAAAAGGGGTTCTTATAATCCCCTTCTTATCTCCTTGGAAGCCCTTTTTAAATAACTAGTTGTCATCAAAATGATGATCTATCCACCTATCCAACATCTTGATCCCACTAAACCCAAGCTCTCCTAGTATAAATCCAATCAAAATTATGCATATCACCAAACCTGGGGGCATACCATTACTCAATGTTGACCTTTCCAATATTGTGTCCAAGACCTCATCAATTATGGTGACATAATAATTGAAGATGAACCAGATACATCTATACCCCTAAGTGAACAAGAAAAATAATGTCAAGATTATATTCCTGATCATGATCAAGACCTTCCCTTTTCAATCCAAGGTTAAGACTACACACCCATCCTACATGATCCCCCCATCCTTGACAAATCCTCCATCAAAATTGAGTTTATTCACCATGAGCCTAGTCCTTCCATCTCTCATGAACCCTCTCACCCATCACATCAAACACTCCATGTTGAGAGGTTAATTATGGACAATGAATCTCCTATTAGTATCATTATAACCTATACATCAGAGTCTGCATCAAAGTTAGCATCACAAGTCTTATCATCATTAGGATCATGTTCAATGCCAAGGTCTGAATAAGATTCCTTATCAAAAATATCATCCCTCATCGATGTTGATAATGCATGTCTTATTGAGAATGCCTTTAATTTAGGTACCTCCAATCCAACATGAGGCATACCTTTGGATCCTGATCAGGATGATGAAGTCATAAAAAAAAATTACAAGCTTTATATATCAAAGATAATCCAATCAAATCTGATGCACATACTATAGATAGTCTTAGTGATCCTTATACTGATCTTGAGGAGATTTTCTCTAATGTTAAAACTAGTCTCTTATAAACCCCTATGAAGATCATGTTACCCCATCACCACTCATTGACCTCATCATACCATCTCCCCCACCTTCATTCATCATAGACCCCTTTCTTCCTATCAATGATCATTTAATCACCTCCTTCCATAAGGATGAATAGGCACATATTCATTGGATCCTTCTTCAAATAATATAATGTGTGCCATAAGTATAGAGGTCCAAGACCACATTCCAAAAGTCATAAATCATAATCCAGTCATCCTTAATCCTATGAGTCAAAGTTTATAAGATTCTAATCATCGGCCTAATCCAAATATGTCTTCCCCTAGTGAAGCCCAATATCAGGCAATAGAGGAATGTCAAAGTCAAAATCATCACTTATCAAGTCAAAAATCAATCTCCCCTAGTGAAGCCCAAAATTAGGCACTAGGGGGCAGTCAAAATTTAAATAATGTCAAAAGCGTGATTGATCATCTATCAAGTGATCAGATCAAAGATGAATCACAAAGTCAAAGTATCTTGGATCTCTTAAAGTCTTTTGTTAATTGGCACCAATCAAATGAAGCATGTCCCACATATCTAATGATGTATGCAAATGTTAGTCCTAAACCTCCCTCATCCATCATACCATCCTATCCTGATCTTATCATCCATCAAAATCAAGCTCTAACCAAATTCATCCCTCATATCACCTCCCTGGGTAGCATTATTTCTCTTGGGGGTAATGAAGACACCTAATCTAGATATCTAGAGGGGTTTCCATCAAGAATCACTAAAGGTCATATGAACCCCAATACATCTAATAGTGACAACATGGTCCCAACATCACACATCTCTAGAATAGGTGTTGGTTAGAAATTACCACCATGCTTACATTCCTACATCTCATCCCCATATCCAAAAAATTGAGATGCCATTCCAAAAAGTCAAAAATAAATCATTCATCCAATGGTGAAAATTAGTCTTCTAGCACCTTGGGCAAGTACCATGATGAAAACCAATTTCTAGCATCATGATAAAATAATCAATTATTTGCATTATACCTTGCCACTTGGGGGCACAATCCCTCTATATCATCCATCCCTTGTTAACCATGTCCATGTTAGCCATCCATCATCTACCATCATGTCATCCACCCTATCTCTCATTCCTTCCCATCTTGACCTTTGTAAGGAAGTGAAAGGTGTCTTAAGACAAGTTCTCACATCATCTTGGCATATCTTCCAATGGACACTCAAAAAAATAAATATTTGGTTCCTTCATGATGTGATCATTGGAAATCCCTAGTTCATTCTTCCTAATCCTCATCCCCTTTTCTTCACTACCCTCATCCTTTTGTCATACCATCCATCATCATCTTGGTTTCTAATCTTAGTACTCCCTTTGTTGGTAACCCCATTTGTATAGTGTACATACATCTTTCAAAAATCACTAAAATTAAAATATGTCACAAAACTTAAAAATCATAAAATTTCAAAATTTCAAAAATAGTCCATGGTGTCTTGTCTTATGCCTAATCACATCCATCTTCCATCCATCTCATATCATCCTATTCATCATCCTTGGGCACTATGTTTAGTCTTGACACCAAATCATAATGGTCACCCATCCTTCCATGTCTTTTTTATAATTTTGGCCCAGGTATTATTGGCATATATCACCTTGTCAAAGAATTTAATCTAGCACCCATCATTTCCCTATCAATTCCTCTTCACACCTAGCACCCATCTCATCACCTCTTTGCTAGTATGGAAGGTACTTGATCCCATCACTTTCCTTATCATTACATGTCATGTCTAGTACCCATCTAATCACTTCTTTTCTAGTGTGAAAGGTATTTGATCCCATCATCTCCTAGTCTCCTTACTAAATTGGATTCTTATAGGGCCATGTCTATTGGTAATACTTGACCATCTTAAACATTACTCTTCCAAATCACCTTCCTTGACCACTTTTTGATTCAAGATAGAGTCAGTATTTGAATACCTTATCACATCCCATCATGTCACCTAGGGAAAACCTATTCTATCCCAAATCCAAGTCTATCCTTAGTCCATAAATCACATCATGATCATCCTAGTCCAACCCATCACCTAGTCATTCATCCCATAATTATACAATACATTATGACATTACATATTTGCATGTGTTGTTTGTCTATTATTTATCTTTTTTCCTCATGTATATATCTTGTTTGTCTTATGTTTTATTTGCATCATGTCTTTTTAACTATTTGGAAATGAATAGGGATGCTAAAAGGACACCAAAAGTGCCCTTGAGGATGTAGAGTTCACTATTTTCCCATGAACTTTGGCACAACTTCCTCTTGGTCATGCTTATATCATGGGGAAAACTGCCAAGTGATATATCTATTTAATTACTTAAACTATGATGAAGCCTTATGACATTTTTGATGGCTTGATCACCTATACCCTCATCATTCATCTAATCATCTAATCATCCTTATCCCCATCATGAATCTAATCCTCTCAACCCATTCAACTAACATCCAATCTCATAATCCTCATCTCATCATCTAACTCACATCCTTCAATCACTAACTTTATCTTCTATTCCCTCATCATCATCTCCTATCCTTTAGTCAAAACTACATCATCTTGTGGTCTTTTTAGACTATGTAGGTAGCACTTGGCCACTTTTTAGTGCCCAAGGATAGCTTGACAACTATCTCCTCTATCATTCCCTTAAATGTGTGTTTTCTAGGGGCATCATCATTAATCATATTTTGGCTCATTTATTTGATGTAATGAAGTCCTATCTTTTGGTCACTTGATCATATCATTTCTTCTCCCTCATCACCTACATCATATTGATCAATTTAACTTTGAGCTACACCATTAATCTTATCAAATCATCATCTTATCCTATCCATATCTCTCCTTTACATGCATACTTTCTTGGGATACATCTAAAGCTTGTAGTCTTTTAATCCAATCATCATCATGTTACAGTTGATTCCCCCTTGGGATGTGTCGATAACCATGACACCAAACCATCTTTACTCCATATGCATATGTCCTTGTCAGGGTCATCATCATCAATTTATAGCTCATTGCTCAAGTTGAATCCATATTTTTCATCTTCTATCTCACACCTAACATCCCATCCCCTTATCTACCCATTACATCAGACCCCACGTTTCCTCTTTTAAGTGGCCATCCATCTCATTCTTTCTCACATGTCCCCTCAAGGGGGCATCATATTCCTTAATGTCATTTACTAACATTCATCTAGAATATGGTTTTTCTTTGAAATACCATTACTCCCTCCACTTATCCCCACTCACAATGCCCTTTCAAATATGGGGAAAATGTATTTAGCTAAAATCACTCATCTTCATTAATGGCACTAATATTCCTATTAGTCGACACTAGTTCTATTAATCTCATTTATTTTAATTCATATTATTCTAATATCCCCCTTTATTTCAATAATTTATCCTAATCCTAGTCATTTATCTAATATACCCCATCCTTTATTCTCCTTCATCTATTAACCTTAGTCATTCCACTCCTAAATTAATTATTCTTAATCCATATTATCCTAATCTAATCCTAGTTATCTATTATTTGGGAATTTTAAATTCCCATGAGCCCACATACCCACCTACTAGCCTACACCCTAGCCTTTATTATATCCCTATAAATCCTAAATCTCATTAATTTCCATCTAATCCTCCATTATCCCCTAAGCTAATCAAGAAGCATCTAGATTCTAGGGAAGCTCCTCTAAAACCCTAGAAGTCTCTAAACTAGAGACTTATAAATAATTTTAAATTCCCTAAAATCTCCCCTTCCATGCCTATTTAAGCAATCTCTCCCTCCACCCTCAGATGAACTAGCAAAATCCTAAAGCCTTCATGTCCCATTATCCTATCATCAAATATCCATAATCAAGCAATAATCATGCCATCACTATCAAATCTGAGTCTAATATGTAATCACAACTCCATTTTTAAATCTTGTAATGGAGTTTTAAGGAGGTAATAATGAAGGTGAGAATGTTTTTATTATTCTAATTTTGCCTCTTTTATCCATTCTTATTGGCGTCATTGAGTTTTAGGTTTTTATAACTAAGTTTATAATATTACATGAACCTGAGATTTGGTGCACACTATAATTAATGATGGTGAGATAGTAGTAGGTATCGCATTAGGTTGAATTATGTGTTCCTTGAAAATCACACTAGATGATCATGTGTGTATTGCCTTAGGATTGACATGTAGTTCATAAGTTGTGCCTCAAATAGTATGTACTTCATAATTATGCAAAAACTTGAGATAATGGTGTAGCATAGAAGATATAAATCTCTTTTTATTAAGCAATGGGCATCTAAGTAATAGATTATACAATTTAATATATGATACTACATAAAACCTAAAAATAAGGGTCCTAGGATTTACTGTAACTAACAGTGTAATACCACTAAGAGGTGTGAATGAAATGTCATCATAATTGTGAAGTTTAATATTCATACAAAGTAACTATATTATAGTATAGCCTCGACTACATAAAAATAAAATTATAATTATATTTTATATATAACCATTATCAATTTCATTATTCTATTTGTGCTCAAAGGATTATAGTCAATAAAGACACAAATATATAAAGGACCATTATTTGAAGCATAATGTGGTATCCCATGGTCATAGAATGTGATTTATCTTTCCACTTGTGATTCTCAAGGGATATAGCATTCTAGACTTCATCTTTATGAGACACACTAAATTATGGAACACAAAAATTTAAATATTTATATCTTAAATCACAATCATGATTGTAAGCATTAAGTATCCCATGATCTATTTGGAAGGGTATCTCTTATGATTTATCTCCTTAACATATCTAATATCAAGTTTAGATTGATTATGAATAAGGATTATTAAATCATCATGATATCATTATCAAATATTTTATCCATTTAAGGGATTTCAAGGGATCATCTTTAAGGAAAAAAATAAAGAATAAATTGCATAAGATATCTTTCATTTGGTGATCAAGTGTTGGAAATAAAGCTTCCTAAGGGGGAGGGCATGTTTTGTTCCAAAATAGAACACATTTTTTATATAACATAAATGAGCTATTTTTTTTTTAAATATTGTTATCATATAATGTTGTTTATATTAGTGATTGTAAAAATTGGTGTTAAGTAGGTAAATAGGAGGTCTTGTTTGTTGCATGAGAACCTACTATAAGGTTCATTGAACCTGTAGACTTGACTTTGTTGGTATTTTGTATTAGAATATATTCACTTGTTATAAATAATGGGTTTCCCTCTCTATCTAACCAATCTATTTTTCATATCAATATAACTCATGTATTAAACATATGTCTTGAAGGATAAACATTTTATCTCACATAAGGCTTGCAAGTGTGAGCACACTCCATAGTTTCAATGTGTAGGTACTCCCAAATATTTATTTTATTTATTATTATTATTTGTTAGGGTTGCAGGTAAACTACAATGTTTGTTGCATTTGTTTCATTATTTGAATCATGATATTTTATGAATCTTAGATGTAGAGCTAGAAGAGTGTGTGATACTAGTTATTGAAATAGGTCATGTTGATGTTCCCATAGTTGCACTAGATAGTAAAGGAGTGTTAATGGATACAAAAACCAAGGTTTTTATTTTATTTTTATTAGATGGAGGAATTATGGAATTACCTTAATAAGGTGGTAAAAACTACTTGCAACCATATACAAGGTAATTTTTATTTATAAATTTAGCATTGATGTGGGGAAAATAATGGTGGTAGTAAAAAATGAGATCTTAATGATATAGAAGTTGGTGGTAAATTTCTCAGATAATGGGACTTTCATAATCATGTGTATGTATTTATTATTTTACACCCAGTGAACCTCATGTGGATGGAGGACTATTGTTCAAAATTTACCTATGGGAAGCAAGCTCTTCTAACCCTTTCAACACATAACAAGGAAGGTTTTCAATGAATTTTTCCAATTTAGGTATTATAACCAATTCACTTTTATCAATGGATTTGATTCTTGGTCACTATCATTTTATATATTAGTAATTCTGATAATTTAGTTAGGATCTAAAGATTTTTGTTTGTTTTGATTAACTTTGTCAAAAGACCCAGTGTCATACTTATTCATGTTAATGGGGATCTTATAAATTTTTTGTAAGTGTTTCCTTGATGTTACATTAAATGGAATCATTATATTGAGCTAGATTATATTCAGACCATTACATTAGATTCTTTGGAGACACAAACATATATGTGTTCCATTGTCGAAATAGGAGATTAACCTTTAGGGGTATTAGGAGGAATGAGCCTTGTTAATAATTGTGTAAAGCAAGGCATGTTCAAAATCTAAATGATATTTAGAAGAAGGTTGGATTTAAGAAGGAAATTAAAAAAAATTGAAGACAATCCCACCAAAAGGAGGGTAGGATTCACGTCAAGTTCATTTTTTGGTGATCATGATGTGATAAGTATTAGAAGATGAAAGGATTAGGAAGTTAGGTTTGTAAAATAAAGGAAAAAATAAAATAACCCCCAAAAAGTTGGGTAAGATTCATGTGAGGTTCACCAAAAATATAAAATTTGGTGAACGTGATGCCATGAGAATTATACGATTTAAGGATTACAAAATTAGGTTTAAAAAATAAAAGAAATATGAAGATAATATAAACAAAAGGTGGATAAAATTCATGATAGGTTCAAAAAAATAAATACACTAATATACTGACACTATTAAATTGACTTCAAAAAATGGAAAGGTACAAGGTATTTTTATGCACCTAAAAATTACACAATGTAACATGTCCAGTATAATATCTAAAAATGATGCAGTAATATCCTAAGTTATGTTCAATTGGGTTATTTCAAAATTCTAGTCCCTATTTTCTCCCAATCCATTTTTTTCCTTAGACCATTTATAAATGGTTTCTAAATGGTTTGACCATTTCTAGATGGTTTTACCTTTTCTAAATGGTTTTACATTTTCTAAATGGAATGGTTTTATCTTTTCTAAATGGAATGGTTTTACCATTTCTAAATTGTTTTTTTAATTGTTTACTAAGGATGAACCTTCCCTTCTTAGTGACAAACCCACCTTAGTCCCTTACAGAACTACCACTAAAATGATGAAACTACCATGAAGAGTTTATAAACTGCCCTAATGGAACCATCATATACAGGATGGTTTCGTATTACTATAGGGTGAATGTGCCACTATATATGGTGGTTATGTCATCAAAAATAATAGTTACATACCTACCCCTACAAATAGGGGTAGCTCCATCACTTTTTATTTGCCTTCTAATTTTACAGTCTATGAACCATTAGTTGACACATTTTGCATGCTTTATGTCATGTTTATAAGTTTTATCACCTTGTGTTCACCTCCAATCAGGCCCAAATCACTCTTTCTTCTATTTTTATTCATTTCTAGTTCCTCTTAAATTGAACTCCCTATTGGACTTAGTTGAACTTCTTCATATAAGCTCCCAACTCTTTCTACAAGAAAGCCAATTTTGACTTGATTTTAGATCCAAAAATTTGCATTAGAGCTTGAAGTTTTGAATCTTTTGATATCCACAAACTACTACCATAGTTTTGAATCTCTAATTTTTTGTTTTAACATTCAACTACACAATCTCAAACAAGGTAAGTCATTGTTTTCAAAACTAGATCTTTGCATTCAGTGCAGTAGCCAGATAGAATTAGCTACTCTTTTATTTGGATTTGTGTCTCTCTTATCTCCTCCCCTTTTGTTACTACTATTTTATCATCCTTCCAGTTATATATTTCCTATAATCATTTGTTGAGTGAAGGAACTAGCACGCTGAGGACCACATCACAAACACTACTCTTACTTTCATATAATCTACACCTTGATCAAGTTGGGACTTTCTAACTTAGATTTATTTTTATTTATCATTATAATATAGTATATAAATTTCATTTATTTTATTAGTTTAAATATTTAATTTTAAAAAGACAAATTTGATAGGAAAAAGAATTCTTCTCTCTCTCTCTCATTTTTCCACAAAAAATATTAATTAGTTCTCTTTATTATCTATATCAATTCAATATAATCTTTCATAGAATATATATTTCATTCCAAACCCTAGGTAGACATTATAAAACAAATCAAACACTTTAAAATTTAATCACAATCAATTTTTAGTTTCAAAACAAACTCTTATTCACACACAAACAAGCACACTAGCAAGAAGAAAACCCTAGACAAACCTAGGTAGTCAATAGGTATTGTTTTTCTCTTAATTCTCTTTATTTTAGTAAATTAAAAATGTTTTTTTTATCTTGATAATTTAGAAAATTAGAATTTAAATAATTATTTTATTCAAGACAAATCATTCAAACCTAGTGTCATCCACCTAGAAATACCAAAACTCAATATATCTTGTATTTGCAAAGAGAACTCCTAGATACTTTGTAGTATTATTTCTTAGGATATAGAATTGATTTTAAATTTACTTATATAACAACCCCTCATGTATTTTACTAGATTAATTCAGTAATTAAAAAAAATACTCAACATTCATTCATTCGTTCATTAGATTATATAGTGATATTTAACAAACTATGCCATACATATTAAACTATCACAAACTTAGAACAATAATAGTTATAAATTCTAACATTGTATGTAACATAACATATCTGCAAGGAAAGTAATCATATTAGAATTTAGCCACAGTTGGTCCAATAAGACAACTTATACTGTTGAAGTATAACTAAATACTACAATTACATTTCCATTAGTCATTTAGCCTTTGTACATTAAATAGATATTATGTTCCACAGAGCTCAAGTCAAATCAACTCATGTATCTCTTATAATCTCAAGTGCAATATCTAAGTAAGTACTGTAGTATGGAAGGAGAGCATCATCCAAGTACTTTTCCACTCCAACTAAGGACCATCAATCCCCTGCACAATCCCCTACCAGGGAATGGCCCTCCCTTCATGGATACATAGATAGTAATAGTGAGGGAATCTAGAGAGACATGTCAATATTCGTGTGCCATAAGATTTCTACTACATGATGTGTATTATAAAGAAAATATGTGTTAACATGATATCTCACAAACATACAAATCAAACATATAAAATGACAATGTCTATATAACATTACTTTGGCTATAGTTTTCAAATAATATATGATCTCATGGATCAGTCAATTTCATGCACACCACTTGATCGAATTATCTTCATCTTGCATTCATGATGCCAACTAAGCTAGTGAAGTTTGTCTCACTACTTGTTTGACATTATCAATGCAAGACTAGTTAAATATAAAATAATATATAAACTAAAGACTAAAATAGATTATTCATATTAAAAAACATGCAAACTTTCTAAGTACAGGAAAAATATTCATAACAATGTATTTAATCTGTCAAATGCATTAAATCAATTTCACACTGTAAGATATTTCAATATAATGAATATATTCTATTTATATTCAAAAATCACACCATCCGGGCATGAATCATATCATGTTCATAAATACATAAACATCACAATAAAACATTGAATTCCTAATCACAAGCATATGTATATAGCATAGCTAACTTTACACAATAATACATACATCTTTATACCATTTCTTAATCGATGATTTTCAACTTATGATAATTTGTATACAACTATACTTAGTAATAATTTTAGTTTTTGTTGTAGGGTTTACTATTCCAATTATATTATATCTCTAGTATGTTAATGAATCCCTTTACCCATCTATATACAAAAACCTCATCAATGGATTGTTATGTTAAGAGTTTAACACTCGGTTTAATTGGCTCATATCTCAATAGATATATTAACACATTCAAATACTAATATTTACTTCCTAAATTGTTAACTTAGCTAAAGTTCAAGAATATCTTTCTAATGGATAGTTCATGCTAGCCTCACATAATTTGAATACTAAAATAATAAATATTTGGCATATAAACATTTAACAAGATACATACAATAACTCAAGTTCAACTATAATACCAAAATCTGAGGCATACTAAATTTTCACCTTAGATTTGATTTGTCATAAGAGGAAACATAATTTCTTTCATGCTTTTATTGTTTCTTTCACAATGGAGTATATGGAGCATCTATATTGATGATATTTTCCTTCAAGTTTTTACCATTTCTAAATTATTTTACTAAGCGTTATATACTATTTATAATGATTTTCTCAACTTATAAAGACTATACATAATCATAATAATAAATTTTACCTTCTACTTCGTAAGTGTATAATCTTTTATGTGTGCAAATCATTTACACTAGTATAGCAAAAGAGTGTGAATAAAATTAGAGAAACACCTACAATAAACCATTGTTGCTTATTCATAAAATTATACAAAAGAGCAAGACTGGTTAAATATTTATTTATAATATGCATCTTATAATTAGACAAGATGCCATCAATGATCTGCTCTATCTTAAGTTTCATTTTGACTCCCTACATTAGCTTTTGATGAGATATTTTTCCATAATATAATCTATGCTACAAATTTATTTCTCATATTTTCATATTGTTATTCATATCCATATACAAACACGGATCAATTTAATTAAACATATACATGGATTTTAAGATAAAAACCAACCTATGTTTCTTTATCCTCTTGTTGTCATCATCATTATTTACTTTGTTGTCTTCTTCATTACGTCGATATCCTTATTTTATTCTATTTTGTTGGTTATTCACTTTACGTCGTGCTATATCCTCTTTTCGTCAGTGTATCTCCTTTCCTTAAATTTGTTGTCTTTGCCTTATTTAATTCACTATCTCTCCCTTTTATTAATTTCTCTTTCTATAACAATATTTCATGAAGATAGTCTCCACCCTATTCTATTTTAACATTTTATTATCTTTCTTTCCAAATAGATGCTTTAAAAAAAATCTAAACTTTGAGTTTCTTTAATTTTTCTTTTCATGCACTTCATCGTACCTTTCTTTAATGCACTTAAAAATATGTAAGTGGAATTTCATTTTCTTGTTTTCAATAGCATCAACTTATTTTTTTTCTAATCCAAGTGAATTACTTGTTTAATTTCACTTAACTTAGTCTTTAAATGATAATTATATATTTTTAGTTTTTTCAAATAAACCATGCATTATACCTTAACTATTAAGTTATTATTTAGGATATTAAATTTATTTTAGCTTAATTATAAAAAGATAACTCTCTTTTTAAAATATATTCAAACCAAATAATAATCTAATTGTTTCAAAATAAATATTTTATTAAAATACTATTATTTATAAATTTTCTATATTTATGTATATCAAGTATTCTATGGTTTAACATTTATTAAAAACCTTTATGCAAAAAGACATCAAATCAAGACAATGATATTCACTAAATATCATTTAGACCTATAACTGTGTTAGGCAATCAGATTTGTGTCAACATCAACCATATGAACATATAACAACATTATATGTGTAAATATATGTATCATAATCACATGTGAAATCACACAAGTAGATCACCATAAGCATCAACTAAAAACTTGAGCATTGCAAAAGTATATAAGAACTCATTATCTAAATCTATCAAAAGAGTTAAATAATTTATTCTACTATGGTGTGTGTTGGGTTACTAGAATTTCTTCTATCATCCTTCAATCATCCCATCTACGTCATCCTCTCCAATGGTGCTCTCTCTCCATCATGCTCTGAGGGTAGAATCAATCTTGCATCCACCTCACAATAAGTAGGTAGTTAGTATGAGTCATCATATATATCAACTAATGATGCATAATTAACAAATATACATCCACAATATATAGAAATAATAAATTACAACAATCACATAATTAATCTATTATGTAAAATAATCAACATATCATTGTTCAATAACCAGTATATGTCATATAGCTCAAATCAAATCAATAAAAATCAAATAATAACTATAATAACCCATAGATTCAAAGGTTAATATGCTTAAGGTGAAATTGAGATGTAAAAACTTGCATGTTATAAAACTTTAGTTTGTACAATAGATCCATTCATCCACAATCTAAAAATACAAAAGAACAATTTCATTTACTTTGCACTCAAAAAAGTTAGAAAATAACACTTGCATTTATTAGACTAGATTTCATTTTCAGTAGTGCATGTATACAAAAACTAAAGAAAAGGATAAAAAGAATCACCTCTCTCCCTCTTTGCTTTTAGTAGTTTTTAGTTCTTTTCTTTTTGTACTTTCATTTTCAGCAATCAAGTTAATTTCAATTTATTTGTAAAAACCTTGTCAAAACATGCACAAGTGTAAAAAATAATCAACAATCAAAACCTTACCAAGATGAGCAAAAATACCAAAACCTTGTCAAAATGTGCACAAGTAAAAAATAATTCCCAAACAAAACCTTGCCAAGATGAGCACAAGTACCAAAATAATCATAAACAAAGCCTTGTCAAGATGAGTTTAAGCAAAAGCCTTGATCACACATTCAAAATAGTAAGCACCTAATTTATAACACATTTAAAACAAACTATATACTTAACCTATTACCAACTAATATATTTACCATTGGATGACACTCACTAAACCTCTTTATCCTCATAGTGATATTCTATTTCCTAGAGTGTTTGCTTCCGTTCTAGTAGGTGCACTTTAAAATGATATATATTTTTATCATAGGCTTTAGTTATTTCATGCCACCCATAGTTCAACTTTTATTCTTAGCCATATTGAAGCCTTAGACAAATAATCTAGGCCCACGGTCCCTTTTAGTAGGACCTCTTTGTATTCATCCCCACCAATTAAATAACCTTCAAATCTAAGCCTTTCATGTCCATTTTCCTTTGTCCTTAGGTCTAGCCTCATCATATTTCATTTATGCTACCCATCATCCTCCATTATGTCAGTTATCTCAGCTATAACTCAATAATCTGATTACATATTTTAGTATGTGATATTCATGTACATACAAATTGGTGAACCCAACATGAAAGGCATATCATTTTACGTATCCATATTTTCTCTCTTCTCTCCACTTTTTATTTTCATTCATATCTTGAGAGTATTATATATTCCCTGAATATGTCTAATCAGGACATATTTGAGAGAACCATAGACTTTGAAACCTATAGGAGGATTCTTCACCTTTGTGGTAAAGCCTCCCTTCATAGTTGGAATAATATCACTCCTCCATAGAACGTGGAAGCCCACTATCAAAATCATCCTTTTAACTCACAAACTAGATTAGGAGTAGTGATCCATGAGCTACATGATCCATCAAAAACTATTAGTAATCACCTAAAATCTAATAATATGTCCTTAACTGGTAGGAGAGATACCAATGTTCATGTTTCAACCCAACCATTAATTAGCCTACAAATCCCAGATGCCCAAAATATATCAAAACATGACCAATACATTGATAGAATCTGTAATTTAGAGTATAGGCTAAGCAGACTACAAATACCTTTACATCCTCCTCCCACTAACCAAAACATTGCCAACCCATAAGAGTAACACCTAAAATCTCTTTTAGAGGCCTTTAACCCTAATAAATATATTAGTGGTCATCAAATCATCCCTCCTATATTTTCTACAAAAGAGGTTAATAGAACCACCATTCTTTATTCCCAGAATAAACTCATCGTGACCTTGGTAGGTCGCATTCAAGATTTAGAGAGTAACCAAACCTCTATGAATCAAGGGATGGCCATGAACCCCTCTAATCAAGGCCATTTTTCTCCTTTTCCTACCTTAGTGGCAAATTACCAACCATTGATGTATCCATTTAACCCACCTTTTGTCAATCATGCTTCAAACTAATATTCAAGGGATGTCCTTACTCATGGTGTCCCCAATCCCCCTACTTCTAACATTCCTCCATCATACTAAATCCCTCCTTGAAATCTTATGGTAATTTTTTACACTTATGCTCCTCACCACAATATGATGGCCAATAATTTACTACCCTACATTTCTCTGAGTTACATGTCACCTACATACACTCCCCCTTTACAAATAAACCATATGTTGCCTTATATACCTCCAATTTATGTGTTACCCATGTATACTCATCCCCAATAAACACTTATACCATGTTCATTTAACATTATTCCTCCTTAAAATCATATGTTCTCTAAACCCACTCATCCAGATAACTATTTCTTGGCCTATTCTACACCACCCTACCAAGTACCCTCCTTTCCTCCTAGTAGTTACATAAATAACACATATCCAAACTGACCCATTCAATCTTATTCCATTGCACCTTTCATATACTTCAATGACATGGGGACATACATTGAGTACTTTAAAGAATCCCTTGATCATAATGTATGAGGATTTATTCTATCATGTCCCCTACCTGACCTCTCCAAATTCAAGGGATAAGGAAATCTTAACATGCATGTCAAGTCATATGATATTGTTGTTTGATAGCTTTTACCCTAGGATCAGGTGGTTGTAAAAAATTTCCCAAAGACCCTTAAATGAGTCACCCTCAAATATTACTATCACATACCTAAGGGGTCTATACATTCTTTTCACCAACTCATTAATAAGTTTTTTAAATCCTTTGATATGAATAAACATCTAAAGATGGGAATATGAGATTTCTTGCACATCAAGAAAGAGCATGATGAATCAACTAGCCATTTCATTACGAGATGGTGACATTGTAGATAAGGATTAGAAGATGTGTTATTCCATGTGTTAGTTAAGAATTTTTTAATAAGAAAGCATATAAACACTAAAATATCACACCTACTCCCTCATGGGGTGTTGCTAATGAATTATAAGAGCTATTAAAATAATGAATACTACCAAACCTTCCAAATAACTTCCCTCCTTCCAAGAGTGGTCAAAAAATGTATTTTCCCTAGCTTTGGTGCTCCAAGTCTATGTCAATGATGAGTAGCAAGTTCCTCCATCATTTCCTAATGCACCAATGATTTAGGCTCATGAGTTTGATCAATTTATGTAAATAAGTGAAGCTTTGTGGCAATAATTTTGCATAATAACATTACACAATTCAAACTCTATTAATGAATGGTGAAGCCCTATATTTATAGCTTTCTAAAAATGTTCAGAATAAACCATAACTATCTATATTGAGATTAATATGTGTGGCCATAAACTAATTCAATTTGGAAGGCAAGCCATAAATATTCCCATTAATATTTGAAATAATGAGGCATAAGAGGGCTTAATCCTGATATTTATGCCATTTAATGGTCTATGGATGCCACCTCATTGATGATGTCATGGGATGAAGCAAATTTAAGGAATGAATTTTCAATAAATAGATTTTTAATAACTTCCATGAATTTTTCACTTAGGCTTTTGATTTGGTTTAATTGGCTTAAGTGGCTTTGATTAGATTTATGTAATTTTTTGGAAATCTGTTGCATGCTTAATCAACCTAATTGGAAATGTCATTTTAATAAGTCATAATTTGATTGAAGTATAATCAGAAGAAGGTGTCAGTTGTGAATGGAATAATACCCTAGTTAGGGAATTATGGATGCAAAATAACATATGCATGTAATGTGTGCCGCTGAATTAGAAGAATTTAGTGGTCTAGAGTGTCATTTTGCATGGTCACAATTTGAATTGAAGTGATTTTATAAAAAATAATAATCACATAAAATACATTGCCCCATTCAGGGATACATTAGCCTAAATCAACACATGTATGTGACAAGTTTGAACCATTTAGTGCATTTTAATTATTTTGGTCCAGATTGTGCATTGTCACAAAATGTTGCTTAGATTAACAATTCAACACAATGGTGATAGGAATTGTATATATACAATGTTACCCTTGTTTGAGAAGGCATGGTAAGACATTTAGTTAAAGCAACATCTTTTCAAAGAATGAAAAGGTTACTATAATTAAAATAAATAATTTTTGTTCATATTTTCCATTTTTAAATTTTGCATGAATTATGGAGAAACAGGTTTACAAAATGCCCCAAACATTGTTTGGGTGGCCCATAATACCCCCTCAAGGGGCAGATGGAAAATTTGAAAATATTTGACGAGTGGGCCCTCAATCAAAAGAAAGTATAATCTCATTAATTTCAATAAAAGAGACCAAAAAATGTAGCAATTATAAGAAAGCAAGAGGAAAAATAGATCAGAGGGGATAAAATAGGATCCCAAGAGAGATAAAATTCAACAACTATAGGCCTAGGGGGTGAATTTTTTTAAAATATATATATTTTTCAACCCATGGGGTTAAAATAGTTTATTTTTCACCCTAGCTATAATAAATTATGAGCTCTAGTTTTTACGTGTGAGCTAGCTGAGAATAATAGCCAATATCCTGCACCACCAACATCTTGGGTAGTGTGTAAGAGAGTACCAGTGACCACCAGGGAGTGGAGCATTGATAAGTATGTTTTTGGTTTTTTTAAATTTGTCATTTTTTGTATGTAGGAAGTAGTAGTTGGGGTGATGCTACCATTTCCCTAATTTGGAAAATGATGAACTTGCCTATGAAAAAGATAAGAACACCATGAGATCAATGATCTTGTTGGCCCTTTGTCAATATCATGGGTCAAAATGGTGAGATCACCAAATAAATGGTAAACTCACATTTTTGGGTGAATTTTTCCCTATCAAATGATGATTTCACCAATATCAGCAAGATCACCTTGCCAATTGGCAGGAATGACCTATCGATCGGTGAGGTCATGGTAAATAGCAAGATCACCCTACTAACTAGCAAGAACGTCATGCTAAACAGTTGGATCACCAAACCAATGGAGAGAAAACTAAAAGAAAGTATAATGGGGCCTCAAGGAGATTAATCTTGGCCCAAAATTAGAAGAAGAAAGATAGATACACATAAGATTAGTCTAGGCCTCAAAATTATAAGAATATAATAGAAAGATAATTAACATGATGCCCTAATTTTGATTTGTAGGAGTGAGTAGCGATTATCACATCACAATAATGATGCTCAAAAGTACCATGATGATAAGGGTTGATGATGGATGAGATTATAATTTCTTTCGATTGAGGGCCCACTCGTCAAATATTTTCAAATTTTCCATCTGCCCCTTGAGGGGGTATTATGGGCCACCCAAACAATGTTATTGTTATTTCATCTTATTCAATATGAATAGAAGAGCTCATATTTATTTATGTTGTTTCTCGAATGTGTTGTGGATTATTTTGCATAACTTTGTATATTTCCATTACATGTTCAAGATAATTCATATCTCTATTAATTAGAATATATTCCTCATAATTTGTTGTGGATTTTCCTCCATGAAAATCTTAGGCTAGGCATGGATCATTGGTATCAAGGTAGATCTCTTCAGTGCATGACAAATAATTCAAAATATTTTAATGAAGGAATCAAACCATAAATAATTCACAATATTGTAAGGAATGAATCAAACCTAAAAAAAATCAGTCTATCATGAAGAAAGAAAAACTAGTTCCAAGATGTATGATGATGCAAATAAATCAACAAATGTAAAATTCCAAAATGTTATCCAAGCATCCTTGAAGAGCAAAGAAATGAAAAAAACTTATTTCTAAGACTCGATGCTTCCATTGGGCCCTCCAAATATTTTTTCAATGCCAAAATTCATTCAAAATGATATTCTAATTTAACATTCCATTATTTCAAGTAAATATATAGGTTGAGGCATTAGAAGAGTGTCTTTGACAACTAGAGTTTTACTACATTGTCAATAAGTTCAGATATGTAGAGAATATCACCTTTGAAACTCTAAAGATGTCCAATCCATTCCCTAGCTGGTAGAATTATCTTAAGGCAAAGAAAGAAAGTGGATATGAGTGTATCAACATATGGTTCATGTTCACTGAGGTGATACACTCTCAATAATATCCCCTCAAACACTAAAATAGCTTATGTATAAAATTTTAGTTTTTAATATAAAATAAGGATCAAATCATGGAATATTGTACAAATGGGTTCCATGAAATCTGCACGCATCTAAATCTATACAAAATAAACTTACACAAAATCTTGAAGTACTAGTGGACTCCATCATTACTTATAAGTTGTTATAGATTTCCTATCATGTGGAACCTTGGGGGAATCCTATATGCATGTTGTTAAGATATAGGATCAAGTGAGGAATAAGGAAAAAGTCACAACTCTTAAACCTTCAGGAAACCACACCAACAACAACTACAAGTTTAGTAAAGTGTATCAACAATGTTTGATTGGCCAACCTTCGCCTAAAAATAAGACTACTAAACCAAAATCTCCTACCCATAATTAGGACAAGGGGAAAGTAAATAAATGGCGAATTCATCACAAGGTTGAAACCCCTAATAACCAATGATTTCATGGACAATGAAATTTTATTACACAAACTATGTAATAATTTATAATTGATAAAGAGAAATCTACCAATCCTAATGTTTCAAACTTGCTTGAACATTAATGCTTAGATAATATTCATTTGTGTTAAAGGAGAGTTAATTTTACACATCAAGTGTTGGTGAAAATGACATCTACTCCATGACATCATATGACACTCAGAATCAAAATAATATCATTATGAAAGGCACTATAAATGTCTAGGTTGGATAACATAAGCACGCTAGTAACCATACTCTCTTGGATGGTTTCAACAAGGACATGACATGAAGGTCACTAGGAAATGCACATTTGAGTATGGTATATCACCCATGTGTTATTTCCTTGTTTTTTATGTGGATTTACTATAAATATGAGGTGTTCTCCTTGGTAAGCTCCTACTTGTATGACAAAGATAGGACCTACATACACAATATTGGGTCATCAAGATAAAAATTTACATATATCACATTTCATGTTTCCCATCAAATACCAACATCTCATTGGTATTTTTGAAACAATGTAGGAATCCCACATCTCATGCATAGAATTTTTCCTACTCATGGTCCACCCAAATTTATTGCACAACACTTTGTAGAAGAAAATTATCACCTCACAATCTACTTAGTGTGTAGCTCAGCATAAGAAACTTGATAGATTATTGAAACAATATGATGGTATGTTTGAATATCCCAATGAAATTTATACATAGTTCTCCATCAAGAATCAGATTGATCTCATCCTAGGATCACCACCTACCATTAAATTTTTTTATCACATATATGTTTAGGATAATGATAGGGTTCACAAGAAGATTTAGGATCTCATTGACCAAGGGAATATTTGGCCAAGTTTTTCACCTTATGGTAGCCTAATCATCCTTGATCCCAAGAAGGATGGCTGAAGTGACTCCACATTGATTTACATGCTCTCAATAAGATCATTGTCAGTGAGAAAATGTATCATCTACTTCATGTTGATAATATTTTATACCAACTCTAAGTTGCACATTACTTTACTAAACTTAAGATCAATTCTTGTTACCACCAAGTATTCATCAACCTATAAGATATCTGGAATATTGTATTAAAAACCAAAGGTCTCTATTAGTGGTTGGTGATTCTATTTGATCTATCCAATGCCCCAAAAACTTTCATGTCGCTCATGATTTATTTTTTGTGACCCTTCACAAATTCATTCATTATTGTATAGTTGAATGACATTCTCATCTATAGTAATACTTGGGAAGAACACATTTCACATATTTATAAGGTTTTTGATTCACTACACACCAATTTGAAATCCAACATAGGTCAGTGTACCTTTAGTGTTACTTGAGTATAGTGCATATGTTACATTGTTAATTGTGAAAGAATTCTTGTGGACTTGGCAAAAATAAAATTGAATCAATATTTTAAAATTCCTTGCATTTGAAGATCTCAAAGCTAGACTCTTCTCTAGACCAATGATTATGATGCTAAATATCAATCAATCCTTTTAAATAAATATTGATGCATATTATTTTACATTTAGTGGTGTGTTCACTTAACATGGACATCAATTTGCATACCAGTTAGATACATCTAGTGATATCATACAAAGTAATTTTACCTATGAGAAGGAACTCTATGTAGTTGTTTAGTGTGCGAAGTAATGTAGATGATATATCTTAAGTATTATCATTCACCATGATCACAAACCTCTTTACTGGATGGCATACCTGCAACATTTCCCTCTAGTTATCAAGCACAATAAATGGAAATGAAATAAATCAAATGACTTCCTGATCAGACTTCCAATGCCTTGATGCTTATAGTGCTCTATGTTTAAGGCCATAACATTATGGATTAGATTTCATGTTATATGAATTCATAATTTGCACCTACCTATAATTCCATTTCTTAAGGACAAGAAGTTGAAAATTTATATTTGAATGAGAAACTTATTCATAATCTTGGTCATAATAAAGGCACACCTCACACAAGGCTCATTCGAGAAGCACACTACTCCAAATCAATTGGTCAATTTGTAGTCACTGAGAGATTGGTGTCACTCCAATAACATTTCTATTGGACACACATGTGCAAAGACATTAAGGCTCACATAAATTCTTGTGTTCCTTGCAACATAGCCAAGCCAGCCAATTACAAATTGGGTAACACATATTTTGGTGTTGTTCAAACCTTTGGATTCTATCAACATGGTTGTCTTATCTAGCCTACCAACAATAAAACATTAAAATGACTCTATTTTCATTATTCTTGATTGTTTCTCAAATATAGTGACCATGGTTGAATGCAATAATACCATAAACACACCTAAGATAACCAAACACATATTCGTTCACATTTGGATGTACTATGTGGTACCTCTCTCCATTGTATCTATTTGTGATCCCCATTTTTCTAGTCACTTATGGAAATATTTTTGGGAGGTACTCAACAAATGGATAGATAGATCAAAAACATTCCTTCCATACACTGATGGACAAACTAAAGTGGTAAATCGCACACTTTTTCAATGCTTGTGAGTGTACAATAGTGCTCATCCTCACACTTTAGATAAAGAGTTGGCCTACATTCAACATGTCTGCAATAGAGATATCTGTAGTTTTACAGGGAAAAGTCCATTTTAGACATGTTATGGATTCCAACCTATGACAACTCTAGACATTTCTTTATGTGCACCTATAGTTATAAAAACTAGTGAAAATTCTAAGGAATTGGATAATATGAATAAATTATTCCAACATATCTATCAAATGCATCACTTGTTTTAGAAAACTATGAAGCACCAACAACATATTTATAAGGATCATCATGATGAAAAAACTACACTTCACACACATTCAAAATGATGATAAAGTTTTGTTTCACATATAAAAAGAATGGTTTATGTTGGAAATATTGTCATTGATGTCAAAGGAATTGTAACAGATATGAATGGAAATGTCAAACAGAATTGTTGCCATAAGTGAATGGAATTGTTGCTGAAAGTGAATGGAAATGTCGATAGAAATGTCAACAGTCACATCTCTTGGTGAAGAGGTACCTCTTGGATGGGACACATCCTTTAACAGCTATATAAGGGAGAAGAGATGTGGAAGTATCACAAGCATTCGATTTGGTTGAAGATCATATAAGTGTGAGAGAGAAGAAAAAAAATAAGAGAAAAAATATTTGAGAAGAAAAGTGGTTGTTGAAACAAAGAAGCATAAGCAAAGTATAAAGACATAGAGTAGCAAAGTTATATTGTAATTGATCAGATCTAGAAGAGTGAAGAAGCAAAGTCTTATCATCTGTTGTGTAAGAAACAAATCAAAGATAGAATTGTTATTTCATCCAGATGGTTGGTGTCTTCATTCAAAAGGGTTGGTGCTCCTGTGAGTTAGTGCTTATGAAGTTTCACTGAGTTGGTGCTTGGCAGAGGAGTTGGTGCTCCTGTAAGTTGGTGCTTATAAAATTGTATTGGGGTTGGTGCTTCGATAGGTTGGTGCCTATGAATTTTTATATTAAGATCTATTTCTTCATGGTTTTCTCCTAAAAGGGTTTCCACGTATAAATTTTGTGTCACTATTACTTTATGTTGTGTGAGTTGTGATTTGATTATATTGCATATCTTAAGTGGAATAATTGTTTATGTAAAAAGTGAAAAAGATATCTATTATTGATTCACCTCCCTGCTCTCAGTAATACCCTATGCTTAACAATTGGTATCAGAGTGGGTTCCTTCATATATAGTTTAACTGCTAGAAATTAGATTAGGCAAAGCACACATGGCTGGTTCACAAGGTCAGGAAGGTTTTTCCATAAATTTTGGCACCATTGTTTGACGGCACCAATTATGCTTTTTGGAGCATAATAATGAGGACATATCTAATGGCCCTTGGGTTTGACATTTGGAAATTTAATGTAAATGGATACACATAACCACAAACACCACCAACATATCCCACTGGAAAGAAGGCTAGTGAAAACAAGGTTAAGGCAATGAACACTATTTTGTGTGGTCTTTCTGAATCTAAGTTTGTAAAATTTATGCAATGTAAGTCAGCACATGAGATTTGGGAGAAGCTTAAGACCATCTATGAGGGTGATGGCAAGGTTAGACAAGCCAAACTTTAGACTCACATGAGACAGTTTGAGAGTCTCAAAATGAAGGAAGAAGAGAACATTGCACGTTACCTTCTCTAAGTTGATGAAATTGTGATTGTGATTCAAGGAATTAGAGAAAAGGTAGAGGAGTTTACCATAGTCCAAAAGGTGTTAAGGTCTTTACCACTAAGATTTGATGTGAAGGTCTTTATCGTAAAGGAAATGAAAGATCTTGACAAGCTGCAGATGGACAAGCTACACAAAATTCTCGCTGCTTATGATATGAGGACAGAATTAGAGAGACCATCTAAAAAGGAAGTAGCCTTCAAAGCATCAAGGAAGGAGAAAGCCAAAGAGCCAGAACTAAGTGATAGCTCAAGTGATGAAGAGGATGAAAAGGAAGCCTTATTCATTTGCAAGCTGAAGAAAGGCTCGAGCAAGTACATAGGTAAGTTACTGTTCAAATGCTTTAACTATGGTAAGATAGGTCATTTTGTAGCTAAGTGTCCTGAAAAGGATAATAGCGATGATGAATAAAGTAAATCCAAGTACAAGAAGAATTTCAAGCATAGCAAGGATAAGAAGTTTGAGAAACAAAAGAAGAGTCTATACTCTAAGAGGAATCTTAGCTCTTTCGAAGAAAGTGGAGTCAGTGACTCAGACAATGATAATACATATATTTTATTCATGGCCATAGAAGAAGATGCCTTTACTAGTAAAAGCTATATAGAGGAAAAAGAAGAAGAAGAAGCAGAAGTGAACCTTGAGGAATAACTTATTTGTGCCTTAGGGGAGATAAAGTTTCTAAAGAAAAGGAATTTGAGACAAAAGCTTCAAATCAAGAAATATGAAAAGGAGAGTCAAGACTCGGAAGCCAGATTGGCACAAGGCCTAGAAGAATCAAACAAGATGATTGCTGATCTACAGGCTCAGATTGAAAAAGCTAATAAATTTGAAGAAGATCTAATAAATCAATTAAAGGAGAAAATCAAAGATTGTAAAAGGTATGAATCTGAGATTGCTTCTTTAAAAAGAGATCTTGAAAAGGTGAATAATAAAGTAGTTAATGAATTGAAATCTAAGAAAAGTACTCAATTGTTAAATGAAATTTTGGGAAGTCAAAGATCACTATCAAATAAGACAGGCATTGGATATGAAAAGGAGAAAGAAAAGGCTACAACTTCCATAGAGCCTTTGGTAAAAGTAATTACAGAAAAGACTAAAAACTATACTGAAGCCAAGAACACAAAGACCAACTTCAACAAAGAAGGAAGAAAAGAACAAAACTACAAAAGACCACATGCTCCAAGATACACCAATCAAACCAGGTTTGGTAATTACTTTTATGGTTATTGATATTATTGTAGCCATTTTGGTCACAAAAAGCTAGATTGTAGGAAGAGAGCTAGGGATAATGATTTCAGGTACAGAGATAAGGGAACTCATAAAGCTTCAATTAGAAGCTACAATTCATTTGCTCCCTTATCAGGGTTTGATGAAGAAGCTATTGTATGTTACAAGTGTAACAATTAAGGACACATAGCTCGCTATTGTAGGAGTGTGTTAAAATCAATGAAGAAAGATCAAAGATTCAAGGCTCAAATCATAAAGAAGAGGGATCAAATGAATACATGGAAGAAGAAGCAAGCTGAAGATTACATGATCGTCCAGACAACACTTAATGCAAGAGTTGAGGGACAGCCCTGGTTCATTGATAGCGGTTGTTCAAGACATGATAGGAGATAAAAACAAGTTATCTCACTAAAAAATATCAATGGAGGTATGGTGAAATTTGGAGAAAACATCATAGCCAAAATTACAAGAAAAGGTATGCTCAACTTGGATAATGGTAAAACTAAAACCGAAAATGTATTATATGTGGAAGGACTTAAGCATAATCTTTTAAGTGTGAACCAAATGTGTGACCAAGGAAACACACTCAAGTTCTTCACAGAAGGATGTGAAATCAGAAAGAGAGACACAGATGAATTAATTGGAGATGCTCACAGGATAGGTAACAACTTATACATGTTGGTAGACATCAAAAGAGAGAAATGTTGTTTAAGTCAAGTCGAAGAAAGTTGGCTTTGGCACAAAAGAATGGATCACATAAATTTTGACAACCTTGTGAATATTAGCAAGAAGCAGGCGGTAAGAGACATTCCAAAAATTATAAAGCCCTCAAGCACACTTTGTAAACAATGTCAGCATGAAAAGTAGACTAGAGCATGTTTTAGAACAAAGGAGTATTCTACCACCAAGATGATAGATCTCATTCACACTGATCTATGTGGACGCACCAGAACACAGAATACTCAAGGTGAGAGGTATTTTATGTTATTAATAGATTATTATACTCAAATGACATGGGTGACATTCTTGAAAGAAAAATTTGAAGCATTCAACAATTTCAAAGCATTTAAAGCTTCAGTTGAAAATGAAACTGGGTTGAGAATCAAATGCCTAAGGTTTGACCGAGGAGGAGAGTTCATGTTTAGTGAATACATTGAGTACTGTGAAGAACATGGAATAAAAATACATTACTCAGTTGCCAAAACCCCATAGCAAAATGGGTTTATAGAACGAAAAAATAAGATAGTTCAATAAATGGCAAGAATGATGCTAAATGAATCTAAGTTGTCAGATAAATATTGGAGAGAGGTAGTACACACTACAGTACATATCATGAATAAAGGACAACTTAGATTCAACAGTGACAAGACTCTTTATGAGCTATGGAAGGGGAGACTAGCTTCTATCAGCTACTTCAAAGTATTTGGGAGCATATGTTTTATCAAGAGAACTGAAGAAGACTTGGGAAAAATTGACTCGAGAGAAGATGAAAGAATATTCCTTAGATATTCTTCCAAGAGTAAAGCATACAAATGTTATAACAAGAGGACTCAAAAGATGATAGAAAGTGCGAGTGTCAGAGTAGATGAAGTTGGAGTTCAAAAAGCAAGCGATCCATTAGAAGTACTTGACATTATTGAAGAAGAAGACATTGAAGTCAAAAAGATGGATGAAGATGAGCGACAAGACACCAAAGCTCCATCCCGATTAGTCCAAAAAAATCATGCTGAGAACCAAATTATTGGAAATTTAGATACTAGAGTGCAGACTAGAAGAAGGTTGGTAAGTAATCTTGAGCAAGTAAATTTTTCATTATTATCTAAAATTCAGCCCAAAATTTTTTCAGAAGCTAACCATGATGAACATTGGGTGAAAGCAATGGAAGATGAGTTAGACCATATTGAAAGGAATGAAACTTGGGAGCTAGTGCCAAGACCAATAAATCAGAATGTGATCGACACAAAATGTGTGTATAGAAACAAATTGAATGAGGATAATCAAGTGACTTGAAATAAATCAAGATTAGTGTGTAAGGAGTATGCTCAGATCGAAAGAATTGACTCTGAAGAAACTTTTGCTCTAGTAACTAGGTTAGAAGCAATTAGAATGTTTCTTGCCTATGCAATATTTAAAAGTTTCAAAGTATATCAGATGGATGTGAAGTATGTGTTCCTAAATAGCAAATTAGAAGAATAAGTATATTGAGTAGCCTGAATGATTTCTCCTTTCAAATGATAGTAGATATGTTTGCAGATTGAAGAAAGCCTTGTATGACCTGAAGCAAGCCCCAAGAGCTTAGTATGCGAGACTTGACAAATATTTGCAAGATCAAAGTTTTAAAAGAGGTTCCACCGACGGCAACTTATATATCAAAATTGTAGGTGAGCATTAGTTGATAGTTGTTGTCTATGTTGATGACATAATATTTGGAGGAGATAGTGAGAAGTTGATGAAGGGATTTGTTGAAGATATGCAAAAGGAGTTTGATATGTCCATGCTTGGAGAGTTTTCTTTCTTGCTTGGATTATAAATCTCTCAATCCAATAAAAGAATCTTCATTTCTCAAACGAAGTATGCCAAGGAAATGTTGAAAAAGTTTGGTTTTGAGGACTGTGCCCCTGTTAGCACACCAATGGCCACAAGAAACAATATGAGGATGAGGAATCACCAGATGTAGATCAATCTCTTTATAGATCAATGATTGATAGTCTTCTATATCAGACAGCTTCTAAGCTAGATATCATGTAGGTGGTAGGCATGGTGGCACGATATCAAGCAGGCCCCAAGGAAACTCATGTACAAGTTGTGAAGAGGATATTCATATTTATAAAGGGGACCTTGGACTATGGATTATGGTATCCTACAAGGAAAGATTTTACTTTAGTGGCATATACAAACTCAGATTGGACAGGGTGCCTAGATGACAGTAAGAGTACAAGTGGAGGTACATTTTTCCTCGATGATAGCTTATTATCTTGGCTAAGCAAGAAATAGAATTCAGTTTCACTATCCACAATAGAGGTAGAGTATATAGTGACAGTTCTGTGTTGCACTCAAGGGCTTTGGATGAAGCAGACTCTGGAAGATATCAAGGTAAAGTATGATCGACCTATCTCTATATACTATGACAACACCAATACCATCAGTATTTTGAAGAATCTAATGATGCACTCCAGAATGAAACATATTCCAATCAGATACCATTTCTTGAGAGAGCAAGTTTCAAATCAGCAATTCAAGTTGGAATACATTAATACAACAGAGCAGATAGCAGATATTTTCATGAAGGCACTTCCAAAAGACATATTTGAGTACCTACATGAGAAGTTGGGAGTAATTTCTTTTGCTTCTTACCACTAAAGGGAAGCATGAGTTGAGGGGGAGCTAAGTACTATCTCTTGGATAGACCCTTTGTCATTGATGTCAAAGGGGGAGAAGTATAGAAAGAGGATGGCACAGAAAGGGGGAGCTATAGCAAAGAAGGATTCAGATAGAAGAGATAGTGCAACAAGGGGGAGCAGTTTCAGTATGTGGTTTCCATCAATGACAAAGGGGGAGATTGTTGGAAATATTATCATTGATGTCAAAGGAATTGTAACGGAAATGTCAAATAGAATTTTTGCCAAAAGTGAATGGGATTGTTGTCGAAAGTGAATGTAAATGTCGACGAAAGTGAACGAAAATGTCAATGGTCACATCTCTTGGTGAAGAGGTACCTCTTGGATGGGACACATCCTTTAACAGCTATATAAGGGAGAAGAGATGTGTAAGTATCACAAGAATTCGATTTGATTGAAGATCATATAAGTGTGAGAGAGAAGGAAAAAAAGAAGAGCAAAAATATTTGAGAAGAAAAGTGGTTGAAACAAAGAAGCATAAGCAAAGTATAAAGACATATAGTAGCAAAACTATATTGTAATTGATCAGATCTAAAAGAGTGAAGAAGCAAAGTCCTATCGTCTATTGTGTAAGCAACAATTCAAAGATAGAAGTGTTATTTCATCTAGAGGGTTGGTGCCTTTGTTCAAAAGGGTTGTTGCTCCTGTGAGTTGGTGCTCACGAAGTTTCACTGAGTCAGTGTTTTGCAGAGGAGTTAGTGCTCCTGTAAGTTGGAACTTACAAAATTTTATTGATGTTGGTGCTCCAGTAGGTTTGTGCCTACGAATTTTTATATTTAGATCTATTTCTCCATGGTTTTCTCCCGAAAGGGTTTCCATGTATAAATCTTGTGTCACTATTACTTTGTGTTGTGTGAGTTATGATTTGATTATATTGCATATCTTAAGTGGAATAATTGTTTATGTAAAAAGGTAAAAATATATCTATTACTGATTCACCCCCCTCTCAGTAATAGCCTGTGCTTAACAGTTTCAAGATCATCACTACAAGATCAAACCATTGTGATATGGTCCCTAAACCATACTGCACACCACTAGTTAGCACACCTTCAATCTTGATTTCAATGTTTAGCTTCTCAAGCCCTATATACCACTTTTTCTAGAATCCTTTGCAGTCCAACATCCATTGGATTTAGATCTTGCACACCTCAACCCAAGAGAGTAGGGTGAACTCAGCAATATTACCTCAACTCACACCCATAATGGTGCACATTAGTTTTTCCAAGTTGTGAAGAATGGGAAGCATGCAAATTAGGAAAAGTGGTACACTTTATCATAGCTCCAAGTTCATTTTCAAAAAATGGTCACCTACTCAATGTGGGCTATTGCTTCTCAAGAAAGGGCGAATGATCCAAGTAGCACAAGCATTTTGGGAAGGTTTGTTCAACTTCCCAAGTCTTTTACACGCTTTTAATTCATGTTTTTCACCTTGCACACAAGTTGCGAGTTTCATGCGTTATCCACATTGTGCACCTCCTCTTTGTTGCATTTCTTTGTATTGTGCACCTTCTCTTCGATGTGCACCATTGACCTATTGCACACTTCCACATTTTTCACTTGCTACAAGCACTATTGCACAACACACCACCATCATATTAGATTCCTTGAGCACTAGACGATAATGTATCTTCAACAATGAAATCCATGTCACACTAGCAACACGCACTTTGGCTTCCTCATTCAATAATGACAAGGGAAGTTGAAGTGGTTGTAACACAAACAATTCTTTTAATTGTTTGCCTCTCTTATAACATACTATAATATATGTGAATTTATAGGAGCATATCTAACAAGAGATATATATACAATTCTTTCCTTAAAGGCATAATTCTTATACACATTCTCAACTGTAATACAAGCCTTCTCAAGACTTGGTTCATGGGAGTAATAGAATTGTGGCGTTTAATTTGTATTTCATCCTATTCAAGAAAAATAGAAGAGCTCAGTTTCCTCTATCTTGTTTCTAGAATGTGTAATGTTTGTTTCCACATAACTTTTTATATTTTTCATTATATTTTCATTATAATTCAAAACTCTATTAACTAGAATTTGTTCCACTTAATACATTGTGGATTTTCCTTCGGCAACTCCTAGGCTCAATGCATATCAATAGGGCTCGAAGTGTATGAATAAAGGAACCTAAAGCATGTTAAAGGTACCTAAATCATGATTGTATGATGTTGTAAACTCTCGTTAACTCCACCCCAATTATGTGATATATCAATAATGGGAGATGCAAAGTGCCAAACAGTCCCTTTGACAAAAGAAATGTTAATAAAACGTTTTTTACGAATATACAAAAAACATGATTGATACAACCATCACCAACCTAGGTGGATGCTTTGCTTCAGTGCAAACAAGTCATCAAACGTTATACAAAGTCACATGTTATGATTTCAAAGGTGCCAAAAATGAATCAAAGGTTTGTGAAAGGAAATAACACATTCAATACTTGAGAAAAATGAAGTCAATTTGTGTTGGACCAGTAGATGGACATTAAAACCCAATTTTCTTTAGTATTCAAAGATTGAATGGGTAATTTTAACCATCAAAAGTTGCCCTCCCACAATTTTAAATAGGCTCTCATGTAAGACTTGCACGTGTGGGTCAAGGTTGGACAAATTCCTTAACTATAAATATTCATTTTCATTTCCAAGTGGCGTACTTGCACCAAGTCTTACATCATATAGATATCCCATGTTGGTGCTAAATGGTTATATAGATTAGTAAAAGTATTATATCTTTCACAAGCCATCCTAAAATTTCAAAACCTAAATAGTTTGTCTTGCATTTGTCTTTAGAAATATTAAACAAGGGACTTCATGATTATATATGATCCTAAATTTCATTTTATTTACATGCTCTTTCAAAAATCTACCACCAAAACACTTTCATCATATACTTCCCTTCTTAAATTAGAAGTTGGTAAGAAGTGCACTTGCGATATCATCTAAAACCTAAATTATTAAATTGTTTTTATTTCTAATAATAAAATCCATAGATTAAATTTGATCGCTGTATAAATATATTTAAGATTTTTAACCGTATTTTTTTGAAGACCTTATACGATGTAAAGGTAAAGGGACAATTTTATCTCAAAAAATTTTAAACATTATGATATATATAGATTTAATCTTTTATATATCCTTTCTTAAAAATGAATTACCTTGATTTATATAGGGTAATATTGAATTTAAAAATGAATTGCCTTACCTTATATAGGGTAATATTGAATGAATAACTATTATAAAATATTTATCTGATGGTCAAGGTCGACCGTCAAATTCAACCCATGATGGTGACTTGTGACATGCCAATTAAAACATTTCTCCTGATTTAAATTTCAAACTTTTTTTACAGCCTATGCATGAATCGCAAGCACTTTTCTATCTACCTTTAACTTCAACCTCATTTTGACCTTTGTGTCTAAATATCTTGTACCATGTCATCATCCATGATAAAGACCTCTTCCAATTTTATCTCAAGAATTCCAATAATGGACATAAGTAGAATGTAATATCTTCTATTATAAACTCTCTTTTTTAAGAGCGGGGGATGTGGTTGTGCTAATGTCTTGTTTTTTACAACTCAAGTGACAATAAAGAATTCTAACCATGTAAAAATGGAGTTTGATCATTCTCAAATATTTTTGAATCATGGTGAGAATTTTTGTAAGTTATTTTTAGACAAATAAGTAAATTTTCATTAAGAGGCCTAATGTATCATGAGGAAGATCGCTTAGTGCAATGTGTCAATAACTAACATCTACTGAATAAAAGATGTGGCATGCAATTTTAATAACAAACAACTTTTATTTCATCTACTACACATCCTTCACAACCAAAAACAACTACTGATTATAAGGATGGATCTTACATGTAAAAGTACCACTTTGCTATTGGACTACATATCCTTTCTAATATTCAGATAATTGTTCAAACCTCTAAATCTCAATTTACAGAGATGAAGTTCATGGATCTATTTTTTTTAATTTTAAATTGGTATCCTTGGGTGTTGTGTAATCGTGATTTTTATGTTTCATATCTTAAATTCAATTACACCTTTTTCAGATTTTACTAATCTTTAAGAGTAATATGCTATATAAAACTTGATAGTGTAAGCAAACATTCAACTCACACTATGTCGAGTGTATTTCCCTGCATGGAAATCCTCGTGGACATTCAAGTTAATTTTTTACGTGAATATAAATTATTTTTTGCACTTTCGTGTTTGTTTTTAACATAAATATAAATATCAATCGCATTCATCGATGTTGGCCGTTTGTGTACAACAATTTGCAATTTGAAAATCTATCTACACAAACATCAAACAATCATTAATCTTCAAAGACCATCTTCATTTGCTTCGATTTATCTTGATAGCCATAATATTCCTTTTAAATGATCTAGTTATTAAACATCCTAGTTTCTCATTGATAAACATCTGAATTTCTATGAATAGAAAAATAATGGATTTTAAGTTTCATAAATGCACCTGTTAATGGTTGGCATTGGACCAAACTCTGTCCGAGTATTCTTACATTGTTTTTTCAGTTGAATTAAAACCTTGTTTTCCTAATCACCATGGATAGTAGAACATAGATGGAAAGACACGCAGGGATTGGAACAGCATGGAACCCAATATAGCTTAATAAGGAGAGGTTTTCCCAAAGATATTTGAATTTTTTCACTATAACGGCTAGTTAGAAAATCAAAATCAAATCTGCTACAGTCGATAATTGCATAAGCAGAAGATAATCTCAGATCAACATGGTAGCATTCCCAAATGCCCACTACTAGAACAACTGAAAATAAGCAGCGTAATGTAAGAATGACTGGAAGCTACAAAATTGGTTGGAACTAGATGAAGTTCTGATGTGATATCTAACAATACAGTGGATTTGAGTACCAAAATTATAGAATTAAGATCAATACACTATAAGACCATACAAAAAAATATCACTTTTTTGGCTTGGTCCTTAAGAGTCCAGATAAAGATCCGCAGTGTGTAGAATTATAACTACATTTGTCACAACATGATTGTAGGGCTTCTATAACCTTCAGACACCTGTACAACACAATCAAAATATTAATGTTAAGGTAATGAGTAACTTCACCAAAACTCAAAACTTGGCATATTATTAGATGTAATATGCAATTGTTTAGTGTGGCAATAACCAGGTAGTACATATAGACAATTACAATGAATAGAAACATGCTCCTGCAATATGAGCACTAATTGCACTTATTCAAGAATACATAAAAACATCCGGTTGATAATTTCTTAGCATTTGAGTTATCTAGTATAATTGCCAAAGTTATATGCTGCATCCACCAACTTGACTACATGAATGTAAGATGGAACATTGTCAATGCTTTAAATCATGAAGATACATGTACTGTCGCAATAAATCATGAAGATAGACACTCTGTTGCAATACATAGACTAGCTAAATATCCATTCTTAGATTTGAAATCTTGGTTTATATTTGTCATGCAGGCTAGCTAAAGAATGAAAATCAACAGCTTCATAGGCAAGTTCAGTGATAGAATGCTTGGGAAGATGAGTAATATGGTCCAACAAAGACCTGGAAATGACTTGCAAGACTACTAATGAAGAGGTCTAGGTAAATCCAATGCTTAAATTCCACGTGGTTTTGACAGTTAGTTATGCATTCCAAACGAACTTCTTTTTTTTTTGTTGTTGTTGTACTTCATTTGGGTTCTGTAATTTTAGTTACCTCAAACTGGGAAATGGTTATGGTTTCAGGATCGGTGAAATTGTTAGACACATGATCCCCCAAACATTAGGAAATGAGGAACTCAGGAATTTTTTAAAATTACAATTACAGATAAAATTTTAAAAAAATAAAAAACAAGAGAAAAAAACCATTGAGAGTAACATGTAAATTAGATGAGTGTACAACTAGTTTTAACCAAAACAAATTCCACTCAGACTATAGAGGTAGATTATAGTATAAAATTATAATCGTAGTAGTATTTAATTTACATGGCATTGACACTGCATGGCAAAAGTGTACAAGGAATTCAATTACCTAGGTTTTAAAAACAGACAAACTCAGCAAAAAGACCGGGAAACTAAATAGCAACGCAATATTCATAAAAATAGAGGCGAAAAAAATGATTTTGTTATTTCATTTCAAGTATAGTACGTAGAGATATAAATAGGCATAATACATAAAAAATGCCAATAACAAATATGATGCATAGTGATATAAATAAACATAATACATAAAAAAATACCTATTACGAAAAAATGCATAGGGTTAAAAACTTATTTTACTTTTACCTAAGAAGGCTTATGTAAACAACAAAGGGCTGTCTGTAAAATAGTATGTCGTGCTTTTAAGCACAAACTTCTATTTTAGGGGCAGCCCTGTTGTTTTTAGCTAAACCCTCACTGGGGTATAAATTATTAAAAAACCTCATCAGGGTTTAAAAATTTTCTAAAATAGATCGATTCAAATTAAAACTTATCAAAAAGAAAAACAATGTCTAACCCTAACACTAAACTAAAACTTTCCAGTCTGCTCGTGTTAGGTATTTTTCTACCTCAAGTGTAAAACTGAGACAAAAAAGATAGGTATATATAGAAAAAATGTGTAACCACTTTTTGAAAAACATGGGAAAAACATAGAAAATGGCATGGCAAATGCGATGGGTCATGATCACTCGCAATTAATCAGGATTTTTTTTAGAGTAATGATAGTATGGTTATAACCTACATTTCTGAGACATCTCTCAAATCCAAGACGATTGCTATTAAATTCACTAGTTTATTGACCTTCATTGCTTCAAGTGCTAATGCAATATGTAGTTAACTGTTTATCTCATGTTTTGTTTATATACTTATTGTAAAGCATGGAAAATTAGGAATGTGCATTTTTTACTTACGGTGAGTGGCCTTCCGGTGTTTACACTAACTACACGATTATCTGTTTTTTACAAATTCTATTTAGTTTCTAGAATGCCTTCTTTGTTTCCCATATACATGCTCCCATAAAATAAGGCAAGGAAATATAAAAATCATTTTTTTGCTTTGCAAATTTTTGGAGAAACATAGTAACTATATTCATAATATACAATATTTTTAGGTTAGATTGACACGAATAGCAACTGGCATTAAATAGTCAATATCTGTCAATATACACTTTTTTCTGAAAATAAATTTCTTATTAAACTATATTGATATGATTTAGAACATGTTATCAATTCTCTAATCCTTTCGGAAATCACTTTTATTTTTTGGGTTTATACATTTTATTTCTTTGAAGTGTCCTTATCTACTATCACTAATGCTTCAGGGGCTACAATTACAGGATATAATAATATATCCTCCAAAACATGTCAATTCCACTCTTAATGGCTCTATTGAATTTGAAACTATCGATTACCCAATCGGAAAGAACAAATGATGAAAATCAAAGGATTTTAGATTCAAGCAGTTTACGACACAGACAGCCCGACCCCCAACCCCACGCAGTGAGTCCAGAATATGATGTATAAATCCCATTTCAAAAATCAAAATAGGGTTGCAGTCCATAAGAACATGGGACAACATTTTCAAAACTTTATTTAACTAGAAGGGAATAATTGCAAATTAATGCAGACCAATAAATCTTAGCCTGAACTGGAAGCTCACAGAATGGTGGTGAAGCACAATAACGTAGAAAGAAGGTTCTTGAAATGTGATAATGAATCTTCCCTTCAAAATTTGGCTCATCAAAGTCCCTATCCAAGGTGAAGGTGCAGTTTGAGAGCCAGATATCTTAAGTTGTTGAGGAACTTCCTACCATCATATCAAACCTAAAATGTCCGATGAAAAACAGCCCAGTTTATGATGCTTCCATTAACAAAGAGTCGACGCTGAACATATGCAAAACCACTTACAGGAAGGGTGTAAAATCACGCGATGCCCTGCCGAGAAGAATTCACCTTCTCATAGCAGGCATTTCACCGAATGGGACCAAATCCTAAATCTGAGAAGGCGCATTGAAAATAGTTGAAATAATGAAGGTAAACAAAGACAGGTAAAAAAATGTCAGTTTGGAAAGTTAAAAGTAAAATTTGCAGCCTTCACATAAAGGGGTGCATGGAGACTCCTGAAGTACTTATGCCAACATTGGAATAAATTATAAGATAAAGTATACCTCATTGGAGAAGCATATTCGTGTGATATCATTTTCATCATTAGTGAAATTCATCCTAAGCATAGTTTGCAGATACACTATATGCAAGCTTTCAGCAAAGCATGTTTCCTCTCTGGATTTGGGGCCTGGCTGGTAATCCTTTGATCTGTCATGCCTGAAGGAATAAATTCCTTGAATCTCAAATGTTTTCCTGATATAAGCTGAACAACTTTGCAGCAATGGTTATACCCGATCTTTCTTTAGTTATTCCCAATATATCCTCTCCATCTAAATAGCATTTTAGTAGTTAGTAGCAATAAGATAATTGAAATCAGATGGTTAGGTGTCTGTATAACATGTTAGAAAAAATTATATAACATGTAAAAACTAATTACATGTCACTGGCATAAACCAGCTTATTTGACATAATGACATGAAAACATGTTTTTCTCATGTATTGCTCCTGGAGCCTTGCAAGGGTTATATATATATATATATATATATATATATATATATATATATATATCATTGATGTGACGGTTATTTTACTAAATTAGTTGGAGACAGGCTGGGAATTTGTTTCTCTCTCTGCAGTTCAGCCAAAAAAATTAGGACATTTTCCATTTTTATCCTGTCATTCATAAACATTTTACTCGGGAACTCAAACTGAACTAAAATCTCTATCATCCAAGAAGAATAGCCTCAGCTCGCTACCAGGGCCTTCTTGCTTTGATCACACCAACCCTTACGTTGGCTACCCTCAGTTCACTGGTGAGCTTATCCCCTTGCATTTGGACACCAACACACTGTCATCTCATCCTGGCCTGATCTGTAATTGCGTTAGATATTCCAATTGGCAATTCATCAACACAGATTTTAATGTGGAAATTCAAACTACTTGCATAAAAGTTATGGTTTTATATGCTCCATACAATACACACCATACATTTTAGTATATATGGCAGCAAAAAATGAACATAAAGAAAGACTGAAAATCAAAAGTAATCAACCCATAAGAGACACAAAGGAATTACCCTAGAGAAATACAACAAATAGAAAAATTCTGGCCTCAAATTTGAATGCCTTCTATTACTCTTTCAACAAGGATTGCTAACAAGAGTACATTTTCTCGATGCAAGATCTTTCTCTCCTCCTTTCTGCTCCTTATAAATCCACTGCTACACTCTTGAACAATGGTTATGGAACACACCCATAATCCTCTCTCTCTCTCTCTCTCTCTCTCTCTCTCTCTCTCTCTCTCTCTCTCTCTAGCTGCTTGAGTATGCACCTAATGAATGAATTTATAAGTGCCAAGAGGCTGAAACAGATAACAATTTTCCTTTGGCAGGCCATGGGAAGACAAAATGAACAGTTTGGGTGAGGTGTCAGTTCTGCTGCCATGCCCTAGAATCTCAAAAGTCCCGTCGGGATGGGTTCAGTTCTGTCTGGGCATGCCTGCACAGGTTCAGTGTGTGAAAAACCCATACAAATTGTATTGGCTGGATTGGAACACCTGCCATACTTCTCCTAGACAGGTTCGACACATTTTGGGTAGGTTCAACACTTTTTCATCAAAGAGATTCGGCATGTGCCAAGCCTGTCATGTTTGATTTTTTTGCTATGTTACTAATTCCTTCACCCCAGACCCCTGGATCCCAGTACAAAACGTTTTTTATACGGATCCTGGTCCAATCCTGCCCAGATATGGCCAGGATCCTGCGGGAGGACTGTGGATCCTCCCTGGGACATAGCCAGGAGGATCCACAGTCCTCCTGCAGACCCCTGGATCCTGATACAAAATGTTTCTGTTACGTATCCTAGTCCTATCCTATCCAGATATGGCCAGGGTCCTGCAGGAGAACTATGGATCCTCCCTAGGACGCATCCGGGAGGATCCACAAACCTCCTGCAGGATCCTGGCCATATCCGGGCAGGAGCTGCAGCCCAGGGACAAATTTTTTATTTTATTATTTGATTTCATTTTACAAAAAGTCAAATATGGACTTCAAAAAAAAATTAAAAATAAAATAATATTTCCAATTCTGCTTCACATGCTCTGTTCATCACCATTCATAAAGCACAAAGGAATACAATCATACTCAATGTCTTGGAGCCAAGTTCCTTCGGATGATCTAATGTTAATGGCCTTCAACACTCGAAAGATTTACTTGTGTACCAACCCTAGTATAGGTTGATAATCCTTGGGTAGAGGCTGCTTCCAATATGTAAACAAACCTACCAATCTTATTCGCCGGGGCATCCAAGACCCCTTAACAATCGCTTGACAATCCTCCTTCATTTTCATCACTGTTTGCAGGCTCATTTTCCAATTGAACCTCTTACTCCTGATGCTCTGAAATCTCCTCCAGTCCCTTGTCAAAAATCTCAATACATAGTGTTTCTTTCCCACATTCTTCTGAAAACTTTTCACTTGCTAAATTATTGGAGGATCCTTTACTCTATGATCCTTGATTCACACAAATAAACCCCATTGTGGATTTTCAATCGAATATCATGACATTTGGCATTGTATTATTAGTATGTTTTGTGGTTATTTAACTTATTTTGTTTACTCTATGCATATCATGTGGTAATATTTTCTTATTTGGATATATATATATATATATATATATATATATATATATATATATATATATATATATTGTACGGTTGTATCCAAAAACGTATCCATGCCCCAAAAAAAATGTCGTATCCATGTAGCCGAATCCCATATCTGTATGTATACCAATACCGGGATCGGCTACTTAGGTTTTTCGGGCACCTTCAAAACATTCCTGCATCTTCCTTCTGGCCCCCTTTGGGTCCATACATCCATCTTCCTGCAAGTGTCGATTTCAACATGACAGCTTCATCCCCCTCTTGTATTCTTTCATGCTTAGGGGTAAGTGATATAACTGCTCCCATTAGGTTGTTTAGAGCATTGCATCTCTCTTCAATTGAATGATCCATTTCAGAGCATGACTGCCAGCTAGCAAAAACCATCATCCGTAAAAGACCTTTACAGGGATTTAGCATCTCATACACCAAGTTCACTAATCTGAGCTCTTGTCTAAAAGCCATCGTCCAGCCAACAGTATCAAGCCTAGAACACCTAGAACATTCAAAACATTAATCTTTCCCTTCACCTGATCATCATCCCAAACCCCAAGGATTTTTCCATAGTCAACTGTAGACAGGTGGGTAAGCATACTTTTATAGGGACAAAGACACCTTTCAAATACTTGATGGTACACATGGCCTGCTTCAACATCTCAAATGCCTTGGTGGTTGCCTCATCCCAATGTAAGGGGTCCTCCTTCAATAAAGTTGTGAATGGTACTACCATGCTACTCTAATTTTTTACAAATCTACGATAGTAACTTGTGAGCCCCAAGAAGCCCCATAGCTGCTTGACGGTTTTAGGCACTTGCCATTCGACCATGGCCTTGATCTTGTGAGGGTCCTCCTTTAAGCCATCATGGGAAACAATGTGACCCAAGTACTTCACCTCCTTGGCGCCAAAAGCATACTTGGAAGGCTTTGTGTACAATTGATGTTATGCCAAAATATCCAAACCCTGATTCACATGATGCAGATGTTGTATATTAAGATGTTATCAAAAAACACTAAGACAAATTTCCGCAATAAGAGTGAAAGATAGAGTTCATCAAACTCTGAAATGTAGATATTGATTTGTAAGGCCGAAGGGCATCACCAAAAATTCATTGTGGCACTTATAGGTTCTAGAAATTGTCTTATGTATATTCTCATTGTTGATTTTGATTTGATGATACCCTGAATGAAGATCAAGTTCGTAAAGTATACAACACCATGTAACTCATCTAGAAAATCATCAATTAAACGAGTTGGAAACTTATCTTTGATGGTGTACTTGTTGAGTTTCTTGCAGTCTGGACACATACACCAGGTGTCATCCTTCTTACACACAATCACCACTAGAGAGGAATAAGCACTCTAGCTCCATCGGATAATTCTTACCTCATGCATTTCCTATACATCTTCTCAATCTCACTCTTCTATACATATGGGTATTTATAAGGTCAGATGTTGGGCGGTTGGATCCCTAGTGCCAGTTGAATGGCATAATCATCCTTTTGGGTGGTAGTCCTTTCGGCATATCTCCAAAAACTACTGAGTGCCCCTCTACAATTACCTGTAGATCTAGTAGTGTAGGCACCTTTGTTGTTAGTGCTTCTAATGAAAAACATTGCACCACAAACCCATCCGCTCCGTTTTTAATAATATTCTACGTCTAATGAAAGCTAACGATGGGAACTTTGCACGTAGCCAAGTAATTTTGTCCTTTCAAAATGAAAACGCGTGAACTCTTGTAAATTCAACTCAATCATTTTCAAAGTAGTGAGCTATTGGACTCCTAACACAATGTCTACGACGCCCATGGGAATAGTGAACATAGGGAAATCTAGTAAGTAGTCTCCCATGGTGAGTTTAACACCACGACATTTCCCTGTACAATTGGCTGTACCACCATCTGCAATCATACCTTGAAATTTTGGAGCTGAATAAACAAAACAATTCAAGTGGTTAGCCAACTTATTATTAATGAAGTTGTCGGTACATCCAGAGTCAATCAATATTAGAACCTTCTATTTTTTTAGGAAACCCACTACATTGAGGGTTTGTGGGGTGCTAATCCCTGAAGTGCATGGCAAGATATATTTGGTTGGGAGTTTTTTGTCTCCTCTCTAGCTTATCAACACCTTCTAATTCTACTTCATCATCTTCTTCTTCATTAGCACCCTCAATAGAACTTCTTATTTTTAGTGCATTTATACCCACGACCATATTTGCTATCACAATTAAAACATAACCCTTTTTCTATTTTCTCTTCAATTTGTTGAGGAGTCATTCTGACAAGTTGAGGGAATGATGGTCCCTGAGTTCTCTAATCTTTGATGCTTGTGAAGCCCTACCTTCTATTGGCCAATGTTATTTCCTCCACCCTGCAGGACATGATAATAGAATCAAATATAGTAAGCATATTAAATATGTAAACCTCATGTTGGATGCAATCCTCGAGTCCCCCAAGAAATAGGTCATTAAAATTCTCATCTATGACCATCTCCACACACAAGGATAGATTTTTGAATTGTTGAATATAATCCCTAACTAATCTTGTTTGATGAAGTTTTGCTAATTGGCTGAAACGATTCTCCATCACACTGTTGCAATAGTGCAACTACAATTCCTCAATAGAAACAGACCAACTGACACTGAGGGTCATCTTTTTTTTAGTACACAACCATCGAAACCAAATGAATTGCTCAAGTTCCAAAGACAAGGATTCCATTGTGACCACATGGGATTTGATGTACATCAAATAAAATCTCCATTTGGTTGATCCCAGTGGACGGATCTTTTTTCTTTGAGCATATGCATGTCCACTTTGGGAAGCATGTTTTTAATACTTGCATCGGAAGTAATTGAAGGTGGAGGTCGCAATGCATCTAGATTTGGAAGGGGTTAAGCAAAATATCCACCTCGGTTGGGTTGTGCATTGGTGTACAAAGGTTGCTTTTGCAAATTCCGTTGCAAAGCAAACAGTTGATCAAATCTGTCTTATCTCATCCAGTCACTGATTGATTTTATCCAAATCTCCTTTATTAACCATTTCAAACTGTATGTTTTTCACACTATAAATAATCAAGCTCACTTTATGATCTATCACAGAAAACCCTAAAACAAAAGATCCACTGATTTCAAACTCCATCTCTTCTTTGTTAGGCATTTTTCCCGGTGTCAGAACCCTTGCCTTGGCCCCTAGTGTGTGGACCAGCCATGCCAAGATTTTAAGGTTTGTGGCTCAATAATAGGGTTACCAAAGAATTGTACCATTGCAACCGTCTACCAATACGAATCCATGACTGGTATATTACACAAGGGTACAAAAACCCAAAAAAGTTGAAAAACCTAAAAATAGAGTTGATAGATATATATGCTATTGTGATCGCCTCACCAAGACAATTCCAATGGCTGCTATATTGCACCAAGGTGCGAAAAACTTCCAAACTTTTTTTTGTAAAAAAACCCTTAAACAATACTATGTTGACAAAAAATTTAAATCACTTCCAAATCAAAAGTTATGTTTTTTTGATACTTCAACAACATCGAACAGACACTAATCTCGCCCAAAATAAATGTAGCGAAAAAATCTTGCCCAAATTGAAGCTTTAATACCACTTGTAATGAAATTACTTATATAAAGCAGATTCACAACAATGGATGGAAATATAAATATCAAGAGCAGAGCAATAACAAAGATATCGCAATAATAAGAGCAGAATAAATCAGATCCACACCAAAGATTGATAGCAGTGAAGACTACTGAATATATATGACTAGTCCACATCGAGGTGATAACCTCCACACCCTTACATTAAGAACATAATTCGTAATATGATGATCTAATACCAACCACTACCTCCTATATATACTCTATTGAGGTTATATATACTCCATAGGCAAACACTACTACCAATATGAAGATATTGAAATTATCATATGACAAAGTAAAACGCTATGCTAGCTACAAGTCAGCCACACATATCCCAATACATGTTAGAGATTAAGGGCATAGCATCCACAATCAACATCATGGCCATTTTTAAAGCTATGTTAGACATACAACTTTGGATGTAACCACAAAAATCCACTAATGCACAGAACTAGAAGTTTGACTATCCCTAATAACGATGTAATCGCATAAATACTATAGAGAATAACAATATAATCTAGAACTCATGCTTAAAAAAAAGAAGACATAAAAATATTATGCAAAGATGGGACCTATAAGGATAACAATATTTTAGATCAAACTTAGGGTGGCCCCTTGCTCTTTTCGGTACCTTTCCCCATGTATCTTGTCTTTATTATTCACTTCATCTTGATTTTATACATGATAGAGAGGTTTGACTAACCACCCAGCTTATTAATTGACTTGCCCTAACTACTTGCCCCAGTTAACATGGCTTACAACCTTACGTCAATCATGACCTGGCTGCAAGGTTAAATTATAAATGACTAACTCACACCCTTAGCCCCAAATGGTTAGTACATATCATAGCTGCCATGGAGGTCAGCTAATAAATATTACATTACAAACGACTCATTCATACACTTGCAACTAACTCGCATGTAGCCACCAACATAAAAATTATGATGAGCTAACTATAACATCTTCAAATGGACCCATCTAATATCAACCTATGCCCGAAAACTCTATGTAGGCTTTAAAAAAGAATGATGGGTAAATTTAATTAATTAGGCCCAAAATTTTAGAACATAACAACTTTGTGACCCAGCTATTTTAGACCCACGTGACTCTTATAACCTTACTACCTTAATTAAGTTTTGAGTAATAATAAGGTGGATTACAATCATCATGACTTCCAAATATTACAATCTGATGACTAAATATTAAAATTTGATTCACCCATGTTGGAAGGAGGGGTCAAATTTCAAAGATAACGGGTATGACTATATTATATATAAATATGTCACCAAAGACATGGGTACAGAGACAAGGGCACAATCTTCATTCCTATATAAGAGTTTTCTAGTGACCTAATTTTTATATAACTTCCAATTCTCAAAGTAAATGGGTGCTACCATAGAGGTAGAAATGGCTCCTTTGTCTCCCTTGTAGTTATTGGGCAAAGGGGTTTCTTTCTCTTTTTACACTAGTTCCACTACAATAAAACATGTTCATGCAAAACAAGCGCCATTGTCCTATTCCTACTCATGAGGTCGTGATCCCCTTGACTCACAGCTAGGGCTTTGGTTTTCCCATTATTGCCATGTGTAACTTCATTAATCAGGAAATTACACTGAAATCCTTTTTACATTACAATCCACTTACGTCAATCATATGAAGACTTCAAAACAAGGTATCATCTTGTCTCGTGTGTACTTGTGCAAAAACACCTTACACAATATTTATACCATTACACATCAATTTCAAGAGGTAAATCCACAATTCTAAAAATATAATAAATACCATTAAATATGCAATGGCTTTTTATTTTATACAAATAGAAGCAAAGACCTTTTAACTTTATTGTATAAATTTCATGGCAAATCATTGTTGTTTCTCATGAAAAGTACTGCATAGAAGGTGATATGACTATTTCTGAATGAATGTTTACATAGAAGCCTATATTTATACGCTGGAAATATTACATTGGCATTTAGTGCTTCTAGCTGTCCCACCACTTTTTAATTTATTTCTATCTGTCCTTTCCAACTGTTTCAGCGGTCCACCTACTTTATAATTGATTTCTATCTACCCACTTGCACATGGAATTGATTAACAAATAACTATAGTTAAATTACTAACTATAATAGATATCCTCATCACTTCCTCCCTGCCTGGAGGAAATTGTCCCCGATTTCTACATAAATTTAGGGAACTTCTCTAGAAAAGCTATCTCAGAAAACTATTTGGCCCATGTCAGTAGAGTTCCTTTCTAGCCAACAATGTATGTAATGGTTTGCCCTTGCGATTTGAGTCCAAACATCAAGTAAAGTATCTAAGGCCAATGGTTGTTGAAAGTCAAGAATGGTAGCCTCGGGATGAGTGATAGAAGCCTCCTCTTCAAGGTGAGATGGCCTATAAAACTTGAGCTTGCTCACATTGACAACATCATGGATGCCAAGCTTAGTTGAAAGATCAAATCAAAAGGGATTAGGTCTGATTGTTTGAAGAATGGTGTAAGTTTTGCATCTGACGGGCTTCAACTTTTGATATTGTTTGTTGTGAAACCTTTGTTTATCTGGGTGAAGCAAAACACAATCACCAAATTCAAAAGAACGACGAACTTGATGTCAGTCTTGAAGTGCCTTAAATTCAGCATGAGTTTGCTGAAGAATATCTCGAATTTTCCTGTGAAGCTTGGCTAAATTATGCAAAAAGGTAGAACCTTTGTCTTACTTTTGCTGGTGAGACATGTGGAGCTAGAAGAGAAACTGAAATCTCATAAGGTGCCAAAGTTTGGAAGCCATAACAGACTTCAAAAGGAGAATGCCCCATAGAAACATGAATAGCTCAGTCGTAGCTATTTTGAATGGCATGTAGATAGATGTCCCATTGTCGATTCTTCTGATGAGAAATGCAGAGAGCATGGATTAAATTGCAATTAACAACCTCAGTCTGACCATTAGTTTGTGGATGAAATGAAGTGAAAAAGCACAACTAACAAATAGAAGATTCTACAATGATCACCAAAAGTGATCATTGTGGATGAAATGAAGTGGAGAAGCACGACTAACAAAAATAAAAATTCCACAATGATCACCAAAAGTGATCATTGTGGACAAAATGAGTGGAGAAGCACAACTAACAGATAGAATATTCCAAAAAGATCACCAACACCGATTCAAGAAGCATGTCATGATCTAAAATGATAGTGAGCAGTAACACAAAATTGTTCCAAACATGCTTGAAGAACAAGTCTATGGCTTAAAGAGCATCAATGGTCTTGAAGCACGGCAATCATGTTGGCACTGAGTGTTGAGCAAACCACTAATGAAATCAATGGAAACAGATTCCCATGGTCAAGAAGGTACTGCTAATAATTGATATAATCCAAGCTTCTGATTGGAAGCTGACTACAAAAAGAGCACCGACAAATGAAATGCAAGCTTTATTCTGCATAGATGCCCAATAAAAGTATTGTTGAAGGTGTTGCAAGGTTTTTCTATGCAATAAATGTCTGCCTTAGAAAGATGAGTAAGCTTCCTTTAGAAAAATTTAGCGAGAACGCAATGTGGGAACACAAAGATAAGTGAACTTATACAACAACCCATCCTGTAAACTACAGTCAAGGAAAGGTGTTCGGTTCACCATTGTTGAATGTTGTAAAGCTTCAACAATTGGACCAATGCAAGTATGCATGGAGTAGAGAGCTTTCCACTCATCATACGTTGCACACTGAGTATCCAAAATGCCATGTAATGAGGAGAACAACTGAGAAGATATGCCACTTTGTTGGTGAGACCCCTCTTATGTTTTACCACCAAATGAAACTGCTGAATATAAGATGCCGACTTCAAATGTTGATGTTCCTGAATCCTAGACTGAGAGTTCAAGAATTGAAGTGGCCAAGAAAATTGTTTGGTTCACCGCCGTTGAATGTTGTAAAGCTTCAACAATCATACCAAATTGAGTATAAGTGGAGTCGAGAGTTTTCCACTCATCATAATTTGCACACCCAGTATCCAAAATGCTACATAACGAGGAGGACAGCTAAGAAGATATACCACTCTGTTGTTGTCACCCCTCTTATACTTTATCACCAAATGAAATTGATGAATATAAGATTCCCACTTCAAATGTTGATGTTCTTGAATCCTAGACTAAGAGTTCACGTATTGATGTGGCTAGTGATCAATATGCAAAGTTAACTCCTTATTGCTTGAAGATAATGGCAACATTTCTTGAGTGCTTGGACTAAGGCATAGAATTCCTTCTCATAGGTGCTATATTTGAGGTTGCCTTGTGACAAGGCTTCAAAATGATAAACCATCAAAAGCCCTTCCTTCTTAAGTACCATGCCTTTGGTTATTGGGAAGCATCAATCTGAAGCTCAAATGGCTAATGCAAGTTGAGGAAAGCAAGCACTAGAGCATAATAACAAGCCTCTTTCAAATTAAGAAACGCTTGAGCAGTCTGTGGGTTCCAATTCAGATCCTTTTGAATAGGGAGTTAATGCAGACAGAGTGTAATTATGAATGAAATTTCTATAGAAGGTCAATCGCCCACAGAAAACTCTTTAAATCTGAAATGTTGAATGGAAAGGGCCACTTCCAAAGGACCTTTACTTTATTTGGATCCACGTGTACTCCATGCTCATTAATAAGGAACCTTAAGTACTTAACTAAGGTTTGACCAAAGAAGATGATATTGACAAAGAAGATACAAAATTGTCTACACAATGACCAAATGGTAGACCAAGCAGTCATCTAAATAGATGACAACAATTTTTCCAAGATGGGGTTGGAAAACATCATTAATGATACACATGAATGTGGCAATGGCATTGGTGAGGCCAAAAGGCCTGACCATCCACTTGTAGAGTCCAAACTTGATCTTGAAAGTGTCTTCCAAACATCATGGGGCTCCATGCAGACTTGATGATATCCACAAGTCAAATCAATCTTAGTGAAGTACTTGGCACCCTAAAGCTAGTCAAAAAGATCATCAATCTTGGGAAGTGAGTAGCGGTTCTTCATAGTCATTTTCTTGAGAGCACAAAGATATTTTTGGTCAAAGGTTGCTCACAAAAACTTATTAATTTTAATCATTGTAATGTCAGATATTTATACAAGTTGTATCCTCCTACATATGAGGAGTCAAACCTCATCTCACTCTTTCCTACAAACACTCATTCTAATCTAGATGAGTTGTTACAACGACTCACATATAAACACAATGACTAATAATATAACTAACAACTATGTTCTACTAACCTAATATTTCCAACATTCTCCCCTAGTTAGAATATAGGGAAAGGGATCACTATGTACTGGAACAACATGTAGTTTGATACACACTTTGATGGATGGAAACACATCAACCAATCCAAGTATAAACTGGGACACACACATTAGTTCATACTCCATGTGAACATATTTGTTTACAAACACACCAGGGATGAACAAATAAGGACACACTCTGCTATTCATGATGACCTTCATATGTAAATAGGGACTAACACATTTGGCTACAATTTATACTCATTGAGAACATATCATCACTGACACGCCACATATGTAAACAGAGACATACATCCATTTACAATTAATCCTCAATAAGAACACATTGTCACTAATCACACACAAACACAAAAAAATACATAAATATAATGCAACTGGGTCCTAACTCCTCGCTATGTCTTTCAACGTGTGTTGGCCACCTCACTATGTCTTCAATGTGTGTTGGCCACCTCACTGAGCTTCTCGTTTGCAACCACTGTGTTTGATCATTTCCTCCTAATCATGAACAACATAAATGGTAGCCACTACCACTAGACACCGTTCTTGACATTAGTCGGTTCAGTGCAGGGTTTGCATCTTCTATAGCCAAAGTACATCATCACTATTGGTGATGACTAACAACTCTTCGGCTTTTTTGTCTTTTGGGATCATTCTATTTTGCCAATATTGCAGTCTACAACCTTTGAGTTAGCAGTGTACTCAAGGTTGGTAATGGGCGTCCTCCCTTCGTTTCTTCCAACCACCTGCATGTTCAAACTACTAAGTCAAACATTGAATGGAAACCCCACAAAATAGGTATGTGCATTCCCAAAGGACATCTGATTCGCCCGATAATGCATCCTTGACAAGGAGATAATTTGATGTTTTGACAAGAAATGACATACACATAAGGACTCTTATTGACCGACAAGATAATTATTGACAATATGTACTGGTTTACAAACTCTAGGCCTAATTATAATAGACACAATTTATAAAAACAACATTAAAATCTTACATTGAATGGAAACCCCACAAAATAGGTATGTGCATTCCCAAAGGACATCTGGTTCGCCCGATAATGCATCCTTTACAAGGAGAGAATTTGATGTTTTGACAAGAAATGACATACACAGAAGGACTCTTGTTGGAAGTCATACATTGAATGGAAACCCCACAAAATAGGTATGTGCATTCCCAAAGGACATCTGGTTCGCCCGATAATGCATCCTTTACAAGGAGAGAATTTGATGTTTTGACAAGAAACGACATACACAGAAGGACTCTTATTGACCGACAAGATAATTATTGACAATATGTACTGGTTTACAAACTCTAGGCCTAATTATAATAGACACAATTTATAAAAACAACATTAAAATCTTACACAAACTAATAGACTTTTTATTGACTTTAGAAGACCAAACAAAGACTAACATTTAGACGAAAAAAAAACTATAAACTTTAGAGATAACATACTACAGACTAAACACTAAAAACTAAAAATATGTTTTAAACAAACTATATAGTATAGAAAAAATTAAAGATTGATAACATCCTAAAATATTGAGATCTTAGACCATCTAAAATAGATTTCAAAGATTATAAAAGCATTAAACCACCTATAAATATGACGTTGAAAGAGTCGTATAGGGGTGAATTGTGCAGGCTTGAATGACGTTAGCACTAACAAGTGTATGTGAATCAATTTGTGCATGAAGCTATGACAAATGGAAGATGTATTGAGTGATAATGGATTTGCATGATTTTATTGTGCAACTTGAGAGCATTTTGATCCATTGTGGATTGATCCCAGGCCTAAGGGTTGAAAGATGAAAGAGAACAACATTTGTTGTCTATTGCTACTGCTATTCCTGATCCTAATCCCCTATGCCTATCCATATTTCCAATACCTTCAGTTGAATGAACTCCTGTATCAAATTTAAAATCGCTTTCGAAATCACGGTTGATGCTTTATCTGGAGCTAATACCTTTGGCCATGCGCTCCACTTTCAGAGAACTTGATGGATCATTGGCTTTATCTCCATCAATTTTGCATTTCTTGTTCATCTCCGCACTTCCTATGTTGTTTCCAGAAAGATAAAGCGTCCTGTTGAAAAGATATACTCAAGAATTACTCGGGCTCATAGCGTACCTGCCAACAAAAATCTGAAATCTCTAAACTAATCCTGTTATTATTTTATTGGCTCCACACAGAAATTCCTTCCCCTATAGCAAATTGATCAACCAAAAGACAATAAGGAAATGACAGAAACAAAAGCGTTGACCTCTTTGTTGAGTAAAGGAAAAATGATTGTGCTTCTCCTTTCTTTTTGGTCAGCACAGCCTTTATATCATGGCATAAATACCAAAAAGTGTTCTAAAAGCACTAGATTTTAAAACTACAAAATGCCTGGCACTCATAAAACTACCATCCACAGGGGAAATGAAGAAGTATGGCTGCCCCTAGCACATCCATTAGAATTCCATAATAGGAATACTAAGACCATGCTCTAATACCAATGATATTTTTAGTCAAAGGTTACTCACGAAAACTTATTGATTTTATTCATTGTAATGTGAGATATTTATACCATTTGTATCCTCCTACATATGAGGAGTCAAACCTCATCTCACTCTTTCCAACACTCATTCTAATCTGGATGAGTTGTTACAACTACTCAAGTACAAACACGATGACTAATAATATGACTAACAACTATGTTTTACTAATCTGATATTTCCAACACAAGATAATATTTGGCTAACCACCTCTTGTTATGTTGTCTTTGGCATGACGAGAGCAAGAGATCCACAAGGAAAAGTGTTGGGCTTGATTTTTCCCTCTTTGAGTATATGCTTGATTTGGCTCTCTCAGCACTCTCAATGAGTGGAGTGTGGTAAGGTGGTCGATTGGACATCCAAGAACTTGGAACAAGATCAATGGAATGTTAAATGGACCTCAAAGGAGGAAATCCTTTAAGATCATCAAAAACATTAGAATATGCATCGACAAGAGATTTGATTGCTTTAGGTGCAAGAATATCAGCATTATCTTCCTTTGCTTCCTAAATGATACAAAGTACAAGAAACTTATGAAGATGACATATTTAATTGCTGGCCTACTGGAGAACAAAGGACTAACAAAAGAAGTGAACTTATAAAGTTGACCATCCTTGTGGAGTCGCTAGGTATTGTGGAAGCCATCAAATACAAGTTTGTAGCCATACTAATAAGTTGCTTCAGGTATTAGACTACAACAATCAAGGGGAGTAACATCAAAATCAACTATAACCTAGAAAAGTTCAATGGCAAATGCAACAGAACATTTACGAGACATAAGTGTGGAATGTCCCTCCTTGACCAAACCCAAGTGGTATGGGTGTGTGTGTGAATGTGTAGTAGTTGGCAATTGAAGATCACATACCAACTTTTGTGAAATCGAGTTCTTCTAGTCTCCACTATCAAGGATAAGCTCTACCAATCGATTCTTAATTTAAAAATTATAAGTGGACAAAAATTCTCTTTTATTAAGAAAATTGTCACTAATCATGAGAATGATTTGAGGATTAGAAGTGTATGGATTAGTTCTCTGAATCTCAAAATCTCCATATCGTGTCATTTTCTCAGCAAGAAGGGTCTTCACCTTCCTTGATTTGAGGACACAACAATTAACGGTAAAATGTCCCATGTGCTTGTGGTTGGCACAATAATTCTTTCCATTTCCAAATAAAGGTGTTGAACCCTTAAAGGATCCATTTGTTGAAGAATACCCTTTCCTAGATAATGAGCAGGTGGTATGAGATAAACTGGCAATGGTAGAAGATGAAGAAAGTGACTTAGCTTCAGTAGTCCCTTTTGTTGCTTAAGCTTCCACCTTTTAAAGCAAGCTAGAAAACATGTTCTAAGGAAGTGATAGTCAAGATCTCTAAATCTTGCTAAAATTGAGATAACAACTGAGACGAATCTGATGCAAAGGACCTCATCAATGTCATGTACCTCCAGCTTAATAGAGAGGCATTCAACTGCTAAATATATTACTTGACTGATTGGCCATATGTCTGGAGAAGATTGAGTGATTGTGACAACAGCTCTTCTTTGTAACTGAGATGTTAAAATCGCACATGAATAGTCGCTTTGAAATCTCTCCAAGTATCAATTTCTGGTTTCTCTGTCCCCTCTAGAAGAAAGACATTAGACTACGACTAGGTAAGGGCTTGATCATTCAAATGAACCTCTGTTATAATGATTTGTTGCAACTCTTAAGATTTTACTGTCTTGAAATACGCCTCCAGACTATGAATCCCAACATCTAACTTGTCCCCATTGATTCAACCATCAAAACAGGGAATAGATATATTGGTGTCCAACCCAAAAGCAGGTTGGGAAATCAGGTTGTTCAAGGGAATTGAACTAGTGGTCATTGTTGGTTGTCCCATGAGTTGATGGAACATGCTCATCGTCTACAGAATAAGTTGGAGTTGAAAGCATTTTGTTGTTGTCACTAGTAGTGGAGCTCTTGGAAGATCTACTGGACCAAATCGAGGTTCTGGGTGGAAATTGGGGGATTTGTTGAACTATTCATCAAATAATAACAAAAGGATACAAAGAAAAAGTTTGAAATCCGAAATAGAATCAGCAATTGAGCAGTAATTAAATCAACAATATGACAGCAAAATTTGAACAGAACAACTGTTACAGCTAAAATTTAGAAGCAGTTTTTTTTAAAATAGAAGAGAAGGTTCACAAAACCACCAAGCAAAAGTCAAAAAAATAAAATATACCCCTAGAACCAGGTCCCAATATCAAACCCCCTATTACAAGCCCAAAGATAAATTCACAAAACAATAAGCATAGATAATACCAAACGACCATGAGGACATATCCCAACAAACAATTTATAAAACATAACATCTACGCAATAGGAGCAAAAAATCCAGCACCAGCACTGGGTCCATCAACATCATCATCGTCATTTTCAAAATCAAGTTCCTTCTGCATGGTACCAGGCCCCTCTGTTGTACATTTCTCAACCTACTTGGAAGTTTTCTTATCAATCTCTTCCACAATCCCCTATGCTTGATTGATAGCCCCATGAATATGCTGCAACATCAATCTCTCTACCCAATCAAGGTAGAAACCACCAAACCCTGTCTCTAGCTAAGGATGGTTATCAAGGAAAGAATTGGAGTAAATAGCGCAGTCTAACTTGTTGGCCTCAGCTTTAACACCACTGGAGTCTGAGGACAAATCAAAATTAAGTTAATTCATGGCATCAACTCGCCTCCTTGCAAACCTGTCAGCAGCTTCCTGTAATGCATAAATTACATTTTATGTACCGTCTCCACCTAGCCTGCCAGTATTAGCTGCAGTCTGTTCGTTATTCCCGACAGCACCAACATCAATCACAGTGTTCTCTTCCACAGCCTCAAACTTCTACTCACCAAGCCCAATATCCTGCCCACTATTATGACCACTCCATTCATGCTCAAAATACTGGTTTTGTAATACATTACAACCTTCAACATCAACCTCAACTTCATCCCGTTGGAATTCCACCGTGTCCAGTCAGAGATAGGGGCTATTCTAGGAAGTTACCTGTGTCAACCAGATATTCAAGATAAAATTTTAACACTCAATTGTTGAGAAACTTTCTCAATCTGCTTCTGGAATTCTCAAATGAATATCAACGTGCAAAGCAACATGGTAGAATATAACTTCACCAATGAAATCAGTAAGCAGCCTCATCCTCTTTTGGAAACATCATTGTTTCTTTCCTTCCATTGGAACGACAACACTTCAGTAGAAATGCCCAACCAGAGTTCGTTATTGAAAATGGAAATTCTTCTATCATAGCTCATGATACCAAATGCAACAACAACCCAGGTAATATATTTGTGTGCAAATTTAGACCAGGAAGCCAGAAATATTTTCCACGTGGCTTTAGCAAAATATCAATAAAAAAAGACATGCTTTATAGTTTCAACATCCCCACAACCTGAGCAAGGATTGCGAAGCATTACACATTTAGCAAGAACAGAACCAACAAGAAGTGTTGGATGAAGGATCAACCATCTAACGCAGGATTTCCTAAGCTCAAAACAAGAAGACCAAATAACAGAGAATCTAAATTTCCATACCCTAGAAGAATCAAACACTGACCATTTATGATTCAAAATGAGCCACATTTCTTGAAAATAAAAAAAGTTTGTCATAAATCTGTTTGGAAGAAATTTCCAGCAGAGGACACTTGAGCCATCTATCATCCTTGTTATTTCAGTATCACAATCCATTCTAGAACCACTTGCAGGGGGTCTTAAAACTTTCATAGGAATCATATATGTTTTGTATTAAGTTTCAGGGATTTTATAAATTGTTTTAGGTTCGTCCCAAGAAACCCATTTATCATTGCCAAAGATATCAGAAAAGTTTTCACCCACTTACCAAACTAAGTTCTAACAGAGCATCCCCTAATATTTTATAAAGCTTTATTTTTGAATGCCAGATTCCACCACAAGGACTTGAAACCTTGATACACAGAACAAAACCAAGAAAAAACTGGTTGTCTGAAGATCAAATGTTTTACTGACTCCCAAACCCTCCAAGGGGAAAAAAAGATATTAGAGACTGCAGGATTGACTATAAATGAACCAAGTAATAAAACAATAGGGTTAAGTACTTTCCATTCATGCTTAGAACCATTGCAAATGTTATATCTGACTAAAAGTTTACATGGCTTAGAACCACCAAGTGATCTCAAAATCCATTTCACTGCCAAGGAATTGTCTTGCAAAAGAAGATTTTTCAATCCCAGGCCTTTAATGCACATGGGCTTACTACAAAATTCCCAAGACACAACATGTCTCAACTTCTTAACCCTACCATCTGCCCAAATAGAGTCTGATCATTCTATGTAGCTTGTCCACATGACATTTACTAAAAAGCCAGCAAGAAGCATAATAGATGCTATAAGATGATAGAACATTCTACCAAATTCAAAACATGTCAGCCAAAGATAGTAGATCGCCTTGCTATTTTGTGACCTTATTAATTTTATCAAACACCCATAGCCACATCTCTATAACCAAAAAATTAAGAGTAAAGGGGATACCTAAATACCTGACCACCTTATGTGGGCCTCCCAACCCCCAACCCCTCACCCCTCAACCAGTGAATTAGGAGGTTTCTCTTCTCATCCTAGAAGAACTGACTTACTAAAGGCATGTTTTGAGGCAGAAACCCCACAATACACATCCAATCTACTATCAAGCTGAAAAAAGTTATCTTCCTCTAGAACCCAAAAAGAGAAGTATCATCTGCCAACTGAACCTCAATTAATTCATCCTATTAGGTAGAGCAATACCCTTCATAGAAGGGCCAATAGAAGAATCCCTTAACAAATAGTGTAGATATCAGCAACAATCACAAACAAGGAGCAAGAGAACCCTACCTAATAGGTCTTTGCAACTCAAAAGGCTCAGTTAGTTCCTTATTAATCTCAACCCACATGGAAGACTCTTGAAAAAGTACCAAGACTGTCCTACAAAAGTTGTCCCTAAACCCCAAGGTCTTGAGCATTATTAAAATAAAAGGCCACTCTATTCTATCTGTAATGTCCCCAAATGGGACGATTTAAACAAAAAAGGGTTTCCCCTAAAATCTACAATTTCTGAATTCTGAATTTCGTAAAATCAGCAAACCCTGGCTGCTGTAATTGCACTTCCAAACTGAAAATTAACTCCAATTCACCTTGAAATGAATGACAAATAAATACCTTGTGATTTTGGCCACTAATGGCTCTTGCCGCAAAGAAGAAAGAGCTTGAAATGGATGTTTCAATCCTCCAAACCCTAGCACCACACTAGCTGAATTGAAATCCTGCTTTCCCACTCTAATCCCTACTCAAGCTTTAGTCCAATCCAATCGCCAATATTCAAAAAATTACTGCAATAATTAGATTAGAACGAAACCCTTGCAAATCTGCCCTCAACAATTATTATTTCCTACGAAAAATTGAAAACTTCAAAAATTCATAACTCCCTCAATATTTGGAATTATGATGCAAATAAAAGCTTGAATTGATCACAAAAATAAGGACTATCAAATAAAAATAGTTTCGGAATTTTCTTTCCATGAGAAGATGACCAAAAATTGCTCCAAACAACATGTCTTCAATTTTGATCTTCACCTTGTATTTGTACTTTCCAAAGGAGCGCGAACCACCTTGTGGAGATAAAATACCTCATAAGCCTCACTTACCCTTTTTAAAATATATTTTCCTTTCTTTTGCTTTAACTCCTAAGCCGACATTCCTTTTAATTTCACTTTAGGCCTTTTTGAATTTATTAAATAACTTGCCTTAATAAATTAGTAATTAAAATTACTTTTTGGCAAATTAAACAATTATTTTATTTTAAGTCCTTGCTCAAATAATTAATTAAATTGCTCTAATAATTAAAGTGATAAAAATCACTTTTCAAGCAATTTATTAATTATAAAACTTCTTAGAATAATCATTAAAATTACCTTAGTTTTTCAAATGGTTAAAACCACTTTTCCGGTAATTTGAATAATTATGCAATATAGTTCTATTTTAATAATTAATTAAATTACCTTATATTTTTAAAAGATTAAAATCAATATTCGGTCAATTTTATTAATTATTAAAATTATAAGAAAAGGGGACATGACACTATCACTAATACAAATATCTTAAATACATCTATTTGAAAATTGCCAATAGATATCAATCTCAAAGCTCTTATCTTGGATTTTATGTATAACGCATTGATTATAACTCCATTACCTACTTCGAAACTTTCCCATTGATTGGTGACAAATGTCATAAATCTACCTACACCTATGTGTCTCGCTAGAAAAAATCTTTCCAATAAAAAAAAGGGGCTCCAAGCTCCACCATATGGCCAAGATATTGAGATTTTCAATTGACTTCTCAAAGCAATAAGAAAAAACTTCAAGTGACAGTCAAATGGACATCAAATTTAAGTCCATCATAAATTGTTTATCCACGGACATTAGAGCCCCCCACCACCACCCAGCTGCCATTGTAGGATGCCTATTGGCATAATAAGTTTTCTCAAAATCTAGTAAACCCATATAGACCTTTTGGCCATAATTTTTGGCCCAATGCATGCTTTCTCAACTTGTGATCAAGTTGTCCAAAATATGCATTTCTTCAACAAACCATGTGCGTGTCTCATAAATGATCTTAGGAAGCACTTTATTGAGTCTATTAGCCAAAACCTTGGCAAAAAATTATATGAGAGATTTAACAAGGCAATGGGCATCCAGTTCTTGACCTGGTTCCTATCACCATCTTTAGGGATTAACTTAATAACCCCCGTTTGATATTTTTCCCAAGAGAACCAACCGGAACTGCCTCGTAAACCTCAAGCAAATCCTTTGCTACCTGGTCCTCGTTTGCCTTGTACAATTCTTCATGAAACCCATCATATCTTGGAGATTTTTATTCTTCAAGATAATCGATAATGTACAAAAATTTATCCAACACAATTTCACCATCTAGCTCAAGGGCATCCCCTCTTGACAAGTTCTTAGGCACAACCTTGGCACACAAATTTAATTAGGATTAAGATGAAATGACCCCCTGAACATCAACTGCTAAAAGCTTCTCTCTAGCATATTTTGATTTCAATTTTTTTTAAAGTAACTGGTAAATTTATCAACTAGCTTCATCTGAGTGAGTGTACTCGTTATTATAGCCCCATGAGCCACATGGTTTTGATGCAGTATAACAGCATGTTTCGCCTTTGCAAGATATTATTGCAAGTCAATGTTCTCAAGGCTAAACTGAAGCTTTTACTTAATTCATATCGACTTTTCTTGCACTTCGCTAACATGCTTCTTCTTATTATTGGCTTTAGTCCTACCTTAGGTCCTCATAAAATTCTGAACAGCTTCAATAAAGTTTTTCCAAGAGGTGATATTAGATTGGGAGTCAGAATGCTCCTTAGCACTATTCCACATAGACAATAACCCTGCCATGCAATCTGGATCATTCAAGTGAGAGGTATTCGGTTTATACAGACCTTAAAATCTGTTGCAGCTTCACTGGGACTAGAAACCAACTGAAAGTTCAATTCAATCGGATGATGATCAGACATAGTGAAAGGAAGAATATTCACAAGATTAACTTGCTCTACAAGAGAAGCAATAAAATGCTCTTTGTTAAGCATAAACCCATCCAATCTAGAGCATAGCCTCTTTCCTCCTTTTTGATTATTAGACCGAGTAAACCATGTATCCTTACTATCCTTCTTGCCTTTCCATAGAGGATCAACAACTCTCAACATTCTCTTCATTTTACTCCAAATAAAGAGTTCATTCCCTTTCCACTCAAAAGAAGAACCCCCTAAAGTATCCTCACTGTCCTCAGTCATATTAAAACCCCCCGGGAGTCGAGGAATATTTTTCAAATTAATGTCTATCCAGCCCTAAATGTCTTCTCTCTCCTTATAATGGTTAGGATGCAAAAGCATAACATAACAAATACCAAACTCTTGCCCACCCTGTTTTAGAATAGCCTCAGCAATTTTGTTGCAAAGAGCTGGCCTCTACTCAACAATCTGATCTTTCCAAAGCTTATTCAGGGGAATGGTAGCACTCACCTACCTTTTTCATGATTAGTATTAACCTCCACAACAATAGGCTAAATGAACTTACGAGCTATTTCCAAATTGAACCCAACAACTTTAATCTCTTGCATCATCAAAAAATAAATCTGTAGACTTACAAAATATCCTAACAATAGTTTTCCTATCATAAGCCTCGAGCCTTCTCACATTCCAACTAATAACCTTCATCAATTTCGGGGGGGTGGGAGGGGGGTCACATGGCAGTACCTTTGTTCTGGTACAATATTTTAAAACAAATGGGCAGTTTTTCATCCTCCCCATTTTTACTAGTTTTATACCAAACTCACAGAGCTGCCCTTAGCTTCCTCTTTTTAAGGTCAAACCCCTTATCCTCCTGATTATCTAGCTCAGCAATCTCTCCTTATTGAGCACACTCACACACCATCCGTTTTACTCCATCATCAAACATCACCTCACTAGAATCCTTCTCAGATTGGTTACCTCTCTCCAATCTTTTGGAGCCATGTCTCAGCTGGGATGAAGTCTATTAGTTCACTAAAGGAAAGCCTGAGGGCACTCTTAACATTTTCTTTCCCTTCAAGAGGACCTACAGTCAGTGAACAAGCTGTGAAATGTTCGAGAACAGCCTGAACTTGTTCAAGTTTATGAAAATGAGAATATCAAATAAGGTCACAGTCAAATGCCAAAGATAGTTCTTAAACAAACCTGAGTTCACACAAAAATAATAAAATCTGAACAACAACATACGCCGATAATGACTCTGGAAACTTTATCCAGATCTGGTGAATGAATGACCTGGTCAAACTAGAAATAGCACCCAAAGGAGGATTTCGTGGACAGATTGGACAATAAAAGGGAGCTTAGACTCTTGCTGAAAATGCAGAAATAGCCACAGCTTATAGAACTAAGCTTGATGAATCAGAAATTAGGACAATGGCAGTGTGCCAGATATACACAAGGATTATATTAAAGGCTGGGTAATATAGAATTTAAAAACATACATAAAAAAGCTGGATATGGGAATCCCTGATTGTTTGCACTGATATCAGCTGGTATGACTATTTCTGAATGAAAATTTGCATAGGAGGAGCCTATAAATTCATAGGCTAGAAATTTTGCAATGACATTTGATGTTTCCAGCTGTCCAACTATTTTTAATTTATTTTTATATACCGTTTAGCTGTTCCAGTTTCCCACCTGCTTCTTAAGCTATTTCTATCACCTACTTGCATATGTATTTGATTGACAAATAAATATAGTTATATTACTAACCATAATAAATGTCCTCATCAGAAGGGAAGAAAGAAATTAAATTGACTTTTAAAGCTAACTAATCCAGTGAAGAGAACTGGAAATAAAGTTAGGTACAAAGTTGGAAAGGGATAGCAAACGTTGTGCCCTGCCAATCCATGAAAATGGACATTATTTTACTCCTGCTGTGATGTGAGGATTAAAAACAGTGCCGTTACATTCTTGTCTCCAACCAAAAATTCTGTCCCTGGGTGCCAACAAATCACAACCAATAAATACTATGTGAACACACTAATCAACAAAGGGAATGTGGTTATCATTGAAAGGACCCAAGGGATCTGCAAAAATACTTTAGCATAGTCACCTGGAGACATGGGGGTAGAGGAACGGGAATGCCATTTCAAATCAGGGTTCATGAGTTAATAAAGAAGGGTAAGTCTATATTATGGATAGATATATTCACCAGAAAGTGTGGGTATGAGGGATGGGGACAGGGACAGAGTCCCCGTCCCTATGCTGGAGTCCCCTGGTGACTAAGCTTTAGCAACTTTGTGTTCAAAAAAAGATTAAACAAAGCCCAAACACGAACTAAAACACATCAGCAAATCCTTCATTTAATCATGGTGTCAGCTCCAACAAGTCAATCGTGCTCAAGGATGTTTGTAATATAAGGGGGCATAACAACCATTGCATCTAACTATGGACAAATTAAGGTCCAGTTACTCGAGATTACAAAAATAGAAATGTTCTAAAATACTGGCCAGATTTTTTTCCTCGTCCATTCTAGACACACCGGAGCCAATATTATAGGGCATGATATGTATACATGCTCCTATTTGAGAGCATTAGGAACTGTATAAAGTCAGTCCTGCTTAAATTCACCAGTTCGAGGAAGAGTCAAAGGTGACACATGACCGAATAACCTGTTGTTGGTGCCTAGTAGGCCTCAAAGGCAAGAAGTGCTACTTTTCCTTCAAACAAACATGTGTCTATCAATGGAGAATTTAGAACAATGGGTATAGTTGAACACTGGCATGTAAACATGTGAAGACCAAATTCTTTTCCACTTGCCTAATTCTGCTAGCAACCAGATTTCAAAAATCGACTTCTTCATTTGCAAACTTACCTAAAGAAATACGGTTTTAGGTTTGGATGCAACATATGCATACTAGGATAACTGGGTACTTTTGGATATGAGTCCTTGGCGTGCCTTATTGATGAATTGGGTGTCAAGGAAGCTGCCTTCTTGACGAGAGAGAAAATTAACAGTAACTATTATAATCTGGGAATCTGTCATGAGTTTACAGGGGAGGCACTGCCTAATGGCCATTGTCTTGCGCATTGGAGAAAATATTAAGGGTCCTAAAAGGGTGAAAAGGCACAGCCTCTAGTAGGTCATCTATATTAACAAGAAAAAGATGTTAAAGGTTTCTGCCATGACAGATTGTTGTTGTATTGTTGAGTAGTTGCCATAGCCTAAAACGGGGTTTCAGTAAAATTTACAACACAGGATGTACATGTGTTGGGTTTTGAAGGCACCATGATGACTATGATTTGGGTGCTGTCATTAAGCATTTTATTTCAAATTAATTCAAATATATTATCCAGTCCTTGGCCTGTGAATATCGCTGTGTTATATTCTTTATAAAACCTGTAGAATGGAACATAATTTCCATGGATAACTGGTGTTTGTAATTGATATATTATGTTATATCATTTTCCATATATGTTATTAAAATTTGCAATAACCAAAATGGAAAAATGTATGAAATTGTGCAAAGAAATTATTAAATTTGCAAAAACAAAATGGAAAAATCGTATGAAAGTGCAAAGAAATTATTAAATTTGCAACAACCAAATGGAAAAATGGTATGAAAGTGTGCAAAGAAAGCATAATGGTACTGCTACATACTTCTCAGACTTGAAATTGTTCTTGGTCAGACAAGCCTGAATGTCACACGCCTCTCGCTGGCAAGGTTCCCTGTCCTTTGGCATTGTAGGACTTTGTGATACGAAATCATCCCCGGAGAATATATAGGTTTCGGATGTTCACTTTATTTAAAATTATTTTCAAAATTCAATTCCATTAATGTAAGGTTTCGTTATATATATATATATACACACACACTATTGGAACGCTTCAGTAGAGTAGTTATTAATAAAAATAATAATGATATAAAGCGGTTACAATGATAAGATAGCCGTCATGTTAGAAAGACTGGTTAAAAGGGCCTAATTTATATCAATAAAGATGTTGGATAAGATATGGTGTTATGTTTTAACATACACATTCTATTTTAAAATTTAAATAAAAATCTACTATTCATTAAATATTTTAATTTAAAGTTTTGTAAATTAGAAGTTCATGACTTAGATTTTTAATAAGTATAAATTAGATGTCATTTCAAAGTTTGTAATGTATTTTGAAGTTATAAAATGTGGAATTAAATTTGTGAATAAGTTGTTGTCACTTGGATTTGTATCTTTTGAGGAGATGTCTCAACTCTCCTTATACAAGTGACACAACTGAAACACCTCTAGGTTGTGGGTAGTCTAAGGATGAGTAGAATCTTTAGATAGGGTTAGCTTCTTTGATGTACCACTTGTAGACCACTACTACACCTAAGCTTGTGAGGGAAAAGGAAGAAAAAATAGAAAGTAAACTATCTTAAAAGAGGTGATATACCAAATTAATTGATGACTACCAACCAGCTGCATGTTACACATGAGAACAAGGGACTAACCAAACATACACTTCTCTAATCTGCATCTTGTCACATCAATATTTCATTATGAAGTTGTGATGAATGTTTAGGCTAGGAGGAGTAGACAAGAGGCCTAGAATGGCACTATTTGAATAGACTAACTCACTCAACCTTGACACATCATAAAACACTTTACATGACCTGCAAGAAGAAGCTTTCCAACTACAAATAGGTGAGAGAATGAGACAGCAATGCTAAAGAAACAACAATCGTCACATAAGCAAGATCAATAATTCAAGTGAACACACTATGAACAGTCATGAAAGAGGTAAAAATTAGTAGTCTTTATTGATCCATGGTATGCAAATGAGTAGGGCTTTGTCATACTCAGGTGGAACATAATTTACAAAGGCCAAAAAGGCTAGTTCTTATAGAACTTGAGAGAGAGAAGAGGAGAAAGAATTCTAAAGGTCACAAGGACACTTATCAAGCTAAGAGAAGGGGTTACATGTGCATGAGAAGAAGATGTGAAACTGACCATGCAAGGTCAAAAAGCACAAATGTCAATCCAAGTCATGAAACTCCTAAAAAGTGGCATGAAATTCTTCTTAATAGCTCAGAAAACTACTTTCATCATTCACCCATGTTACTTTGACTCTGTGTCTATATTTATCTATGTTTGACACTCTTCGATAGTAGTTCATCTTCTCTGCACTTATGCCTCTATGTCAAGATATAGAGCTTATACACAAGTTCCTGTATGTTCTTGTAACTAACCATTTGTTTGGACATGACTTTAAATGTCAGTTGTTGATCTTGCCTTTGGTGCCATGATCCAATGGTCCATACTCAAATGACTCAACTTTAAAATGCATCCATTCGGTCACCTTCTACAGGTTCATGCTATTCGTTAGATCTCTGTACGCTTATAAACTTTAGCTTTGTCATCTTTAAAATGCACCCATCGATCTTCTTGATCTGAGCTTCTACATGTTATTGGATCTCCAAAGATGCAAGTTCTTTATCTCTATCAAGACGTTAAACATCAATCTCTTTATCCCATATCATTGCTTCCTATATCTTTAGATCACTTTCACTCCGTTGATCTGTTGTATGTTGCTAGAATTTAATGTTCCACTCTTTAAAATGCATCTGTCAATCTTCAGATCCTATCTCTCATGTGTCGTTAGATCTTTGAACTTACACGAACTTTACCTTGACTTAGTCATTAAACTTCAACACTTTGGCCTCATCTCGTTGCTTCCTATATTTTTAGATCGCTTTTGCTCCGTCGATCTTCTCAGACTTGCTCGATCTTTAACTTGTCACTGTGTCGATAAACCTCAAGCACTTTATAGCATTTGAGTCCATTCATTTTTGCATGTTCATCCGCTCACTATCATATCTTCTAACAAGCTTGATCATTAACTTTGACAAGCTTACACTCATTGGGTCTCTATTTAACAAGCTTCGTGAATGTGACACTTGTCACTTGCACACTCACTCGGAGCTCCTTTTGACAATTTAACTTCATCGCGCTCCATTGGATCTTCAATGTCTGATTAAGCACTAGACATTGATCAAGCAGGGACATAATATAAAGTCTAAAACTTAAGAAATATTATGTCATTTGATCATTGCTTGAGCTGGTAATTACTAAGTTGAGGGACCAATTTTGCAATGACAATGAAGGCTTAAGTTATAATTTAAGCTACCAAGTCCTAGCTATAGCCAGTCATCATCAAAATAGAAAGTGCCTATTGATGCCATGACTTAAACCCTTAGGGTTTTACTCAGAAACCCTATCCAGTTCGAGAGCAAAGATAAATCAATTTTGAGCTCATTCCTTCTCAATTGAACCTATGGATCATATCTCTAGAATGCTCTTGAAAAACCTATAACATATCTACTATCTATTTCTTTTGCAAATGTCCATAGATGATCTTTGTAAAAACATGGCAAATTTGCATGACCTTGTGTTAATTTTGTCTAAAGTATGGAGACCATTCATTTTGCCTAGAAGGCTAACTTTGCACCCACATCACTCTTGTTGCACTTAGTCATATGACATGTAAATTGATGCATCCATTAATCTTTCATAAGAGATTCGATCCATATATCCATTTGGTCCTAAAGCCTTCTTATGTGCAAGATATGGCATTATAAAAGTGCCTACTTATCTTTATCTTGCAACCTGCAGATTTGACTGTGTTGAAAAACACTGTCAAAATTTTCTAGAGCATAACTTTGATAAAGCATATCTTTTAATCACCATATTTAGTCATGAACATCAATGACATGCTCATAATGTCCTTTTTGACATCAATGACAATCATATTTCCAACAATTTGCATATACAAGTACTGGGTATGAACTTGGACAGTGAGCAAGAGATACATGGTGGTGATCAATTCAAAACCCTCACCAAGTGTTCAAATGGACTATAACATACCTCATGACAAAATATTAGACCCCTAAAACATCTAAAATTTAATTTTTTATATATAGGGGTCCCAATTTGACCTTGAAGTCAAATTTGGTCAACAAATTGGTGACTGGGGTAATATGTTTGCTCTACTAAAGGTCAGTAGCCTTATCAGTCCATTGGGCTTAGGGAGTCATCTAAAGTCTAAAACATAATAAGAGGACTTTGACCATTGAGAACAAACTTTGATCAAGCAAGACCAATTGACTACCTCAACCACACAAAACAAAAGGCACACACAAAATAAAGCAAACAAACTAACAACACACACACACACACATGTGCTCAAGTCACTTAGGGGAATCAAAAATCAAACAACTATGTACAACTAACAATTAAACATACCTCCCTTTCCAGGATCAAAAGGAAAGTTTATTGCATTTCCTTCTTCTTGAGATGAATCATACGGTTAAGCATGTTGCTCTTTGGATTGGGTACTTGATAGATTAGACCTATTTCTTGGCACTTCACTTTCTATGCTCTCAAGTAGACCATCTTCAAATAGGTCTCCAATGTAGATGTATTCCTCTTAGCCTTGTACACATACCTCATATTGTTACCCATTCTTCATCTCATGATCAACTTGCATCTTCTTTGTAGGCATGATTTCAAGAGGAGTAGTTTCTTGTTCCTTGAAAGATTGAGGCCAATAAAAGCTTGTTTTTACCTCCAAAGGCTGAGGTGAACCTTGATCTAGCTCATCTATGATATTTTGAAAGATTTCATCTTGCTTACCATCACTTGTAATCAGCTCTGAGGAAATTGTAGACCCTTTGAGAGATACAAACTCATTGCAAATGTTTTCAAACTACTACCACAAGTCCGAATCTTCTCTTTGATTAGCATCATGGAGGGGGACAACAAGAGAAGCTCCTTCATCCTCTTCTTTAGATTCCAAAAGGACTTCATCCAAGATTTCTTCATTGACACAAGGAAGGCATTCCTCATTGTCAACACAACAAGAAAACTCAACACAAGGACTCACATCTTCTTTAACATTTAAGACCTCTTAAGGGCTCTCAAGTTATATCTCAACTGTCATAACCTGAATTTGCTTCTCAAGGACTGCAAGATCTTCGATCTTCTTCTCCTTCTTGGTGATGCCAAGACTAGGCATCTTGAAATCAGGGGACTTAGCCCAATGAGGCTGCCAAGGAGCTATACTTTCTTCAAGCAAGAGTTTTGAATTTTTACCAACCAAATGCTCTTCTTTAGATTCCCATATCACATGTCCATCAAGGCAAAGTGATGGAGTGAGGATAAGATGAACTAGTTGGTGAAGGTGGCACATAGAACTCAACATTATATTGAGAATGAATAGTAGGGGATCTTTTTTAGAGCTCTTGAGGAAGGGGAGGCAGACCTTGGGCTAAAATAGCTTGGTTTTATTCCTTCCATTTGACAAAATTTTCATTGAAATCTAATTTACCTTGAGGACTCTCTTGAGGAAGGTTAGATGGGGTGTGTTCAAGCATAGGATCTTCTTAGGCTTAGATTCTCCACCTTATCTCCAACTTGGAATCTCATATCTAGAGGTCTCTCCTTGGGGTGGGGATGTAATAAGAGAGGGCAATGAGGGCTTAGATTCCACTTCCTTTGATAATGATATAGATTGATGCATTTGCTTATTAGCTAACTCAATCTGCCTATCAAGGTTTGCTTCAAAAATAAGGCTTGTTTTTCCAACTCTCTCTTCTAACTGATTGGAGAAAACGTGACTTTGATAAGCTTGATTGGGTTCATGAGTAAGAATCATGTAGGAGTGACAAAAATCTTGGGGAAGTGAATATGAAGGTTGATAGGTTTGGTGAGGTTGCTTCTCATTAATTTTTATCCTATCTTCTAAGGATGAAACTAGGCCACTCACATCTAGCATCTCACTTGTGAGCCTTTACCAATTAGCTCTCTCAATCGATGCCCATTCTCTTTTGACCAGTTCTAATGCATCTCTCACCTTATGAATGATATGACTAGGAATATCTAGATCATGTTCCCTTTGTGTGTCAATATCTATTGTGTACCTCTCATATCCCAAAAGTGTTTGCTTGAAAGTTGAAATGGACTGAATTGAGAAATGGCTAAGTTGACTAGGAGAAGCAAGATACTGAGAAGGCTGGTTATAGGACTGATACAACTCATGACAAGGTTGATAAGGGTCATATTCGAGTTGGTAAGGATCATAACAAGGTTGGTAAAAATCATATAAAGACTGAAAGGGAATGCCATAGGCTTGATAAATCTCACCAACTTGTGTAAAACAGTACTCAACATCAAAATTAGCCATAAAATTTCATTGGGAAATAAGAACATAAAGAAACATTACCAATTATCTTCAAAAGGGAAACCTAGGCTTCTTGACTAGTTGATGTAACTTTAGAGTCACCATTGATGCTTGGATAGATGCCTCCAGAAGCTGATGTGTTGAAAGACAACACCAAAAATCTTTCAACTTCTTGGACTAAGAGTCCCATCGGACATGCCAAAAATTATTGTCACTTAGATTTGCACCCTTTGAGGAGATGTCTCAGCTCTTCTCATCCAAGTGGCACAATTGAAACACCTCTAAGTTGTGGCTAGCCTAAGGATGAGGTGAATCTCTGTATAGGGATAGCTCCCTTGATGTACCACTTGTAGACCACTACTACACCTATGCTTGTGAGAGAAAAGGGAGAGAAAATTGAAAGTAAACTATCCTAAAGGAAGTGATACACCAAATTAGTTGATGACTACTAACTAATTGCATGTTTCACATGAGAATAAGGGACTAACCAAACATACACTTCTCCAATTTGCATCTTCTCACATTAATATTTTGTTATGAGGTCGTGATGAATGCTTAGGCTAAGAGGACTAGATAAGAGGCCTAAAATGGCACTGTTTGAATAGACTAACTGACTCAACCTTGACACATCATAAAACACTTCACATGACTTGCAAGAAGAAGCTTTCCAATTGCAAATAGGTGAGAGAATGAGACAATAATGCTAAGGAAATAACACTCATCACATAATCAAGATCATTCATTCAAGTGAACACACTATGAGTAGTCATGGAAGATGTAAAAATCAGTAGTCTTTATTGATCCATGGTATAAAAATGAGCAGGGCTTCGCCACACTCAAGTGGAGTATAATTTACAAAGGCCAAAAAAGCTAGTTCTTATAGAAATTGAGAGAGAGAAGAGGATAAACAAGTCTAAAGGTCATAAGGACACTTATCAAGATTAGAGAAGGGGTTACATGTACATGAGAAGATGTGAAACTGACCGTGCAAGGCTAAGAAGTACAAATGACAATCCAAGTCATGAAACTCCTAAAAAGTGGCATGAAATTCTTCTTGTTGGCTCAAAAAACTACCTTCATCATTCACCCCTATTACTCTGTCTCTGTGTCTATATATATCTATGTTTGACACTCTTTGACAGTAATTCACTTCTCTGTAATTCTGCCTTTATGTCAAGATATAGAGCTTATATGCAAGTTCCTGCATGTTTTTATAATTAACCATTTGTCTAGACAAGACTTTAAATATCTATCATTGATCTTGCCTTCAATGCCATGATCGAATGGTCCATACTCAAATGACTCAACTTTAAAATGCATCCATTCGATCACCTTCTAACATGCTCATGTTATCTATTAGATCTTTGTACACTTTTGAACTTTAGCTTTGTCATATTTTAAACATGTCTATCAATCTTCCTGATTTGAGATTTCACATGCTATTGGATCTCCAAAGATGAAAATTCTTTATCTCTATCAAGATGTTAAACATCGAGCTCTTTATCCCATCTCATTGCTTCTTATATGGATCACTTTCGCTATGTTGATCTATTGTACGCTACTGAACTTTAATGTTCCACTCTTTAAAATGCATTCATCGATCTCCAAATACTATCTCCCACATATCATTAGATATTTAAACTTGCATGAACTTTACCTTGACTAAGTCATTAAACTTTGACACTTTGACCTCATCTCACTACATCCTACATCTTTAGATCGCTTTCACTCCATTGATCTTCATAGACTTGCTTAGTCTTTAACTCGTCACTATGTCGATAAACCTCAAGCACTTCATAGCATTTGAGTCCATTCACTTTTGCATGATCACCCACTCACCATCAAATCTTTTGACAAGCTCGTTCATTAACTCTGACAAGTTTATGCTCATTGGGTCTCTATCTGACAAGCTCTATTTTTGTGACACTTGTCACTTATGCATTCATTTAGAGCTCCTTTTGACAATTTGACTTTAACATGATTTGTTAGATCTCCAATGTTTGATTAAGTGCTAGTTATTGATCAAGCAAGGAAATAATATAAATTCTAAGACTTAATAAATATTAAGTCCTTTGATCATTGCTTGAGCTGGTAATTGCTAGGTCAAGGGGCCAGTTTTGTAATGACGATAAAGGCTTAAATTATAATTTAAGCTATTGGGTCCTAGATATAGCTAGTCACCATCAAAATAGAAAGTGCATGTTGATTCCATGACTTAAACCTATTGTCACTTGGATTTTTACCCTTTGAAGATATTTCTTAGCTATCCTCATCCAAGTGGCATAATTGAAACACCTATAGGTTGTGGGTAGCCTAAGGATGAGGTAAATCTCTAGATATGGATAACTTCCTTAATGTACCACTTGCAGACCAATACTACACCTATGCTTGTGAGGGAAAAGGGAGAGAAAACTAAAATTAAACTATCCTAAAAGAGGTGATACACCAAATTGATTGATGACTACCAACTAGTTGCATGTTACACATGAGAACAAGGGACTAACTAGACATACACTTATCCAATTTAAATTTTCTCACTTCAATGTTTCATTATGAGGTTATGGTGAATGTTTAGGCTAGGAGGACTAGATAAGAGGTCTAGAATGACACTATTGAATAGGATAACTCACTCAACCTTAACACTTCCTAGAACACTTCACATGACCTGCAAGAAGAAGTTGTAAATAGGTGAGAGAATGAGACAACAATGCTAAGGAAACCATAGTCATCACTAAGCAAGATCCATCATTAAAGTAAACACAATATGAACAGTCATAAAATATGTAAAATCAATTGTATTTATTGATATAATAGTATGAAAATGAGTAGGGCTTCACGATACTCAGGTGGAGCATGGTTTACAAAGGCCAAAATGGTTGATTCTTGTAAAACTTGAGAGAGAGAGGAGAAGAAAGAAGTCTAAAGGTCACAAGGACACTTGTAAAGCTAAGAAAATGAGTTACTTGTGCATGAAAAAGGAATGTGAAATTGATCATGCAAAGTCAGGAAGCACTAGTGTTACCCTAAGTCATGAAACTCTTAAAATGTGGCATGAAATTCCCTTTACTAGCTTAAAAAACTACCTTCAAGATTTAGCCCTATTTGAACATCACAAAAATAATTATGGATAGGTCTAATGATTTTACTAAGAGTGAAGGTTTTTAGACATGCCTCTCCATGCATTGGTTATAGTCCTAGTCATCTAGAATCTTCTGGAAGTGAGCCATCACTACTTGCACTCAAAAGAAACTCTTCTTTCACACACCCCTCACACTTGTTCTCAAATTTGGCTTCAATTTCCCATGAAAATATATACAAAGAAGTGAATGACATGTGTCAAGACCATCTATGACCTTAGAGGCATCATACACATCTTAAAATCAACCCAATTGAAGCTTTTCACCCTTCTCACAACCATGTTCACTATGCTAGTTTTAACTGGTTGAGATGAGAGCTATTTTTTGAACATTTAGGAGTATTTTTTAAGTCTAAAATGTACATGAGGTGTTATCCCAAGTCCCAATCCTTCTCCTAAATTTTTTATCATCTCTTGGAACCTCCTAAAACCTTCACAATGCACAAAATAGTAAAAAATACTTTGTTTTGTACTCCATCTATACAATTTCATATAGTCCAAAAATATGGGGAGGATATTGAGAGAGTACTATATAGGGTTAAAAAAATTCATGGTCATTTCACCCCACTTGGATAGCCCTCCAACCTCATCTTCCTAGTCGGGTCCTTATCCAAGGGTTTGCAAGGGTTTTGAGTCACTTAGGCTCTTAATCTTTATTCATAAAAATGGGAGGTTGAAGTTTCAAAAAAATTTAATAAATACAAATTTTAAGACCCTTTTCAACACCTCTAAACATTTTATATCTCCATGTAAAGCTTCAGAGGGGATGTAAGCATTCAAAGTTAGCCTATTGAGTCCTTCCTTTCATCTACACAGGCCTAATGTTGCCTTTGAGCCAAAAATGGATTACCCTACAACTTTTTTGGCTTCCACAAGCTTGATCACCTCTATAGTGACCCCAAAAACATTCTCCAATAAGTTAAAATGTTCATCTAAGGCTAGAAGTGTAAAAGACTCCCCATTTGGACACTAGGCCTAAACCTTGCCTAACATGCCTGAGTTGACTTAAAGCCCAAAATGACTTTATGATGGCTTTCCCTGCATCCCAATATCTTAGATACCTATTTTTTACCCCCATATACATTCTTTAATCCATTAGAATGTTTGCCCCATACTATAATTGAAAGTGGTTCTCCATTTGGCTTTAGGCCTAAACTATGCTTGACAAGCTTACTTGCATACTTGAGGGTCTAGGATACCCTATTGAGCTTCACCCTTTCCTTTTTGGTCTCTTATGTTTGTCTAGGTTTTATCCAAATTTCCAAACCTCTCCTCAATTCTCAATCATCTCCTGGCTCATCCTTCTGTCTTTATTCTCCAAAACTACCATTTTGTGGATAAAGGGAAGTACCCCCTGTCTGAGATAAAATAGAGGGTAATTCCCATATTTAATCAGACAATTTGAAGGTTGGATGGGATTCCATAAGTCATAAAGACCCTGTGCATAAAACTTTAGCCCTTGGTCAAGTCATTTGACCCTCCAAAAGCTTCAATTTCCAAGACAGATTTCTTAGAGAAAGGATTGTGTGTAGTGTTTGGAGTATAGGCTGTATATTACATTGTTTAGAGCTCATTATTTGTTCTATATCCAATGTCAAAAGCCTATATATACTATCATGGTCATGATATATGTGCTTCAATATCCATTCAACACTTTGGCCATTCATGTACCCTTCACACTCTTCCTTAGCATACTCATCTCTTTACCTTCATTAAGACTAGGCACTCAGTTGTAGGTACACACAAGACCTTAAGGAGTCTATGTAAGTTTATTTTAAATTATTTGGAGCTTATATAATTTGTTATGGTCTTAATGGAGGTACTCATAGGTTTGTTTTATCATTTCAACTTTCCCTATACCCTTTATATGCACCTTGAGCTCACAAGACTGAGTCTATCTCCTGACTGTGATACTCTACCAAAATGATTCATGTAGGTGCCTATTTCTCTAATATGACCTTGATAAAAAAATTAAGACCCTTCTTGAATATTTAAATTCACCTAGAATCTATCTATACCTTTATTCACTTTGTATAAGCTAAAGCATCACCAAGACACCATGCCTAGGTCACTATCTACCTACTCAGTTATAGGTGAGCATTTCCTGTGAAGGGACACCTGTAGGTGTCCATGAGGCTTGAAAAACCATACATAAACATCATACTAATGATCTTCATGCTCATTTGTACATCATTCCATCAATATGTCCATGTCAACCATGAGTATATGTTTCATTTACTTTTTAGGGTGTTAATGGTCACCTAAAAGTGAATTCCTATAGATATGAATGCAGGGTTTTAGTGCTTTAAAAGGCATCTTTGAGGCCCCAAACAATCAAGCTCCATTAATCCTCTTGGCTTCATCTTTATCATAGCTCTTCTCCATGCTAGAGTCTACAAGATATGGCCATTATGATGCCTAAAAAATCTTGTTTACCATGTTACAAGATATCTACAAAAGGGCTTAGATCTCTATTTTCACTTTTTTGGGAAAAGATCCCTGAATCCAATCCTTGCTTCTTCCAAAATAGTTTACACCTTATTTTTCCCTTTCAACACCTCAATCAAGTTTGTCATGATCAACCAACATGTTAGGATTAAAGATGAGGCCTTACCATATTCCAACCTTTTGTAAAAGTGCCTTCATGGATCTGTTAATGCCACTTATAGGTGGATTTTTTCATGTACAGGTAGTAATGTGAAAATGGGTAGTAGACATTGTCTTGACCATCAAATGAGTTTTATGCCTATCCTAACACCTCCAAATGCATCTTCACACAATTAGGGATCTAAAACAAGTATCGATACCTCCTTTTCAATGTTAATTATTCCATGAGAGCACTTGTAGGTGCAATTCCATGGCAGACTAAGTGTGCAGGTGACTGTGTTGACTGGGATATACACTCTTATACCAACTAGAAGACTTTTAATTGATTATATATGATATGGTAATGTTTTAAATCTCTAAATACCATAATTATGGATCCATGGACATGTTAAAGGCCTTAACCCATCTCACTAAGTTGACTTTGCATGACAATCATGGAACCAACTGACTACATGGTGCTTTGTGACTGCAGCTCATAGAATGTTGTTTTAGAGGTGATATTGAGAGGAAAAAGGAATCAAGAGAACATTAATAATTTTTTCATGAAGCTATCACAACCCTATAGAACCATGATCAAAGCATGAATATCTTGTAAGTAGTGAAAACCTACCTGCCACACATAATGGTACCTTCTCTTGTAACATGAGATGGTTTGCATATCCAAACACCTTGAAACAGTAAACCAAGTAGGGGGATAATTTTAGGAGGGATTCAAAATAATATGGAAACAACATTATTAAGTGAATTTTATGGACCTATCCAAACCAAGGCAAAATATATAGGGTGCACAAATTAGCAAGCAAAATAGATAGTCTAACTTCTTAGGAATGGTTCATAAAGCACAGACCACCATTCCTCTAAAACCAAACATCAAATGAAAGTTTAATAAGTTTATAAGACAACCCAAAGAGCATTTTTCCTAAAAATTCTCTTGCTCACTGTACCAAGTACAAACTTGAAGGTCATTCTTGCTTGCCAAGCCTAGTGGAAGAAGAGAGAAGCAATTTTATTCATTTTTTAAGCTTCTTATCAAATTGATCACTGGAGTAAGTGTATGGAAGACTAAGGGACACTCTTGAAATTTTTTCAATTGTAGGATTTTTTAAAATTTTGTACACCTCATTAAATATTAATTTTTCTAAGAAAACTACCCTTTCTTCTGAAAAACCTACCACTTTTTACTTAAAAATAGTTGATTAAGACATATGAGGACACATGAGGCATGGAATCATCCTTTTAAACCTTAAAATCTCCCCAATAGGCCATAAAAATCATTCAATGCTCTATTTTGACCTCCAAAATGACTCAAAAGGACATATTGACTAATAAGACTAATGACCAAGGCTAATAAGACCTAAAATGACATCAAATGACCTATAATACACCTTATGACATAATAATAAACCCATTAAAACATCTAAGGTTCAAGTTTTTTACCTATAAGGGTCCCAATTTAACCTATAGGGTCAAATTTGGTCAACAAAACCCTTAGGGTTTTACTGAGAAACCTTAGCTAGTCCAAGAGCAAAGATAAATCAATTTTGAGCTCATTCCTTCTCAATTGAACCTACAAATCATATCTCTAGAATTCTCATGAAAAACTCATAATATATCTACTATATGTTTCTTTTGCAAGTGTCCATAGATGATCTTTGTAATAGCATGACAACTTTGCATGACCTTGTGCAGATTTTGTCTAAGTATGGAGACCATTCATTTTGCTTGGAAGGATAACTTTTCACCTGCATCACTCTTGTTGCACTTAGTCCCTTGACTTTTAAATTGACACATTCATTCCTCTTTCATAGGATATTTGATCCATATATCCATTTGGTCCTGAAGCCTTCTTATTTGCAAGATATGGCATTATAAAAGTGCCTACTTATCTTTATCTTGCGACCTACAGATTTGAATGTGTTAGAAAACACTATCAAAATGTATTGGAGCACAAATTTGATAAATCATATCTTCTAATCACCATATTCAGTCCTAAACATCAATGATATGCTCATAATGTCCTTTTTGACATCAATCACAATCATATTTCCAACAATTTGTATATACAGGCAGTGGGTATGAACTTTGGATAGTGAGCAAGAGATACATGTTGGTGATCAATTAAAAACCCTCACCAAGTGTTCAAATGTACTATAACATACCCCATGATAAAATATTAGACCCCTAAAACATCTAAAACTCAAATTTTTACCTATAGGGGTCCCAATTTGACCTTGAAGTCAAATTTGGTCAAACATAAGCCATATGCATGATTTATCTTTTATCCTTGATTTTATTTCAATTCAAAGCTTCTATGTACTTGTCAAATTTTTGATTTAAAGGCTAATCAAGCTGATGTGTTTACTTTTAGTTGGCTCTTTGCATATGTTTTGTCTCAACCAAGTTATTTTATGCTTAAATTTTTCTCCAGAACACTCACTTTCAGACTCAGCTAATTTTGTTACATGGCATCATTCCACCAATATGGGGCCCAATAAAGAACATAAGTCCTTCAAACAAATGAATTAATCAGAGTCATCTACGTGTCATCATCCTACTAACTCAGAGGTGACATCATATAAGTTTATTGTATGGATTATCCTAAATAAGCAGATCATCAAGACTCATCCATGTGTCATCATCCTACTCACTCAGAGGTGACATTAGTAGAGTTCCTCATATAGATTATCCTAAGTAATCGGATCACCAAGAGTCATCCATGGGTCATCATCCTACTCACCTAGAGGTGATGTCAGTAGAGTTCCTTGTAAAAACTACCCCAAACAAGTGGATCATCAAGAGTCATCCATGTGTCACCATCCCACTTACTCAAAGGTGATGTCAATAGAGTTTCTCATACAAACTATTATGAAGAAGTAGATTGTTAAGAGTCATCCAAGTGTCATCATCTCACTAACTCACAACTAAAATAACAAAGTATAACAGACCATAGCTCAGTTATGATTGGAGTATCAATACACAAACACATGTCAATTAGCTACATAAGCAAATAACAAAGACATGAATGCCAATACCAAAAGTGTGAAAAAGATACATCTATCATATTATGTTAACTAGGGATTTAGGGGTAAGTAAAATAAGCCACATGTCAATGAAATCTATGGAAATCAAATTTATGAAATTCAAATGGAAAAAATAGACATATAATGGAGCAAAATCCATTGTTGCAATTAATTCATATGAATTGGTAAATTAATACATTCAATTCTTAAGGCCAACACATCCAAAACAATATAATTTGAATTGTCGTATCTAGTACAATCACATTGCCTTCTAAACTAAGTGCACATTGCAAATCCAAAGCTCTATTATGACAAAAAAATTATAGACTCTTTATAAAACATATATTTTCTACACAGAGTTGCAATGGCATCCTCATCTCAACTCCACCTCCTTCTACATATTCAATTATAGGATTGACTAAGTACACTAATACATCATTTGATTCAACAGCTCTCAATCACAATATCAAGCATTACTCTGCTATTTGGGATGAGGTTGATGTAGTCAAACCATACAAGGTTGAGGACCAGCTTTCAATATTCACAAAGAGGTATAAGGATGAATTTCTAGCATTAAAGTGGTTGGTCTACATAATGCACCAACCAAATTAGATATAATTCCTTGCATTGACTTGTTATTTAATTTATTTGTAAATGATAAAATCTATGAGAAAATATTACATTTTAGACTCAACAAAACTCCACTAACATATATAAATGGGAATGTTTTTGAAAGATACTACATACTCACTCTGCCATGAATGACATATAGGTAGGACATGGTTGATTCATGGGTCTTTGCCAAAAACATCCACAACAAGTTGAAAGAATGGATTGGAAACCCAAGATTTTTTTTGATTCAAGACCCTACTTCTACTATCTCATTGTTGTCTTCAGACTAGGGGTAAAAATTACCATGGCCCTATTGAATAGAATATATGGTTTCTCAACCATTTCTTATGATATAGGTCATGTTGTTGGATATTATCCTAACATATAACAAAATCATAGCCTTAGGAGAGATTATTAGATCCAATTTGATTCTAATAAGTATAAATCCAAGAAGCTTACTAGATGGTAACTTCTATATGATGTCATGTGTGGTAGATGATGTGATTGAAACTATGTATTCAACACATGAATAACCCTAACAACCATCCACAAAATACCCAAAGAACATGATTTGTGATGAATTCAATGTCCTCCATATACATAGGTTGAAAAAGCAAATGAAAAGTTTAATATAGACCTTTTACCGTATAGTATATAGGCCATATATGAGAAAAACATGCCTAGGCTATCAAACCCCATAAAAATACTTCCTGGACATTGACAGTCTTGATGATTAGCCTATTACACGACCTTCGTAGGCTAATAGGATGGATAGAGGGTCATAATGGAGCTTGGCTTGACTTTGATTCACAGGATTTCTACATTTGATTTTCATTCAAGTTATTTCAGACATATTTGGCCTGGGCTCCTACTTTTTAGGGATATTTGATATGCAGCGGAGCACCTTTATTATGGCATGGTTATGTGCGGAATCACTCCCTGATTCACTAGCTTCGATCGGTTCGTGGATCCGACATGTATTGAGGGAGATATTAATATTTGATTGATTTAATCAAATATTAATTATTTAGCCTATTTTTAATTAGAAACCCTAATTCTAATTTAAGAAACCCTAATTAGGGCAAGCATATCTTTTGAGGGTATAAGGGTTTCTCATGGAGGCCATTGTTCATAATGCATAGATTATTGATTATTGAAAATTGAAGAAATTCTTCTGTGAAGACTGAGCCAAGGGTTCCAGGATTCCATTGCAGTGGAGAACGTTCCCTCTTCATTGTGTGTGATTTAGAGGCTGTGAGATATCAGCTGATTTATCGCCAAATTGAGAGATAGCTTCATCCAGAAGTTATCACAGAATTCCAGGGTTGAGAGATAACTTCACACAGAAGTTTATCACAGAGCTTTCCAGGTATTTCTTGATTTAGTTCATGTTTTGTTGTTTCAATAAATTATACAGAGAGAGATCTGCTGTATTAGATACAATAGATTTCCAGATCAGGGATCAACAGACAGGTTGTGCTGAGTTGGCGGCCGTACTAAGTCCGTACAGGTCCGTACAGATCCGATCAGGCACCGACATCAGCAGAGAGAGAGCTTATAGCGACCGACATCGGTCGACTGAGGATCGACGTCGGCAGAAAGCCGACTGACAGAGACCGACATCGGCGAGATATCGACCGACGACGGCGTCTGTGTGTCAACACAGAAAGGCCGAGACCCTTCCAGATTCAGTTTTCACTCCCAGATTTGCAAAACACAGGGTTTTAAGACCAGACTGTAATATTCTTTAATTTGTATGACAGAGACTCAATTGTGTAATCATCCAGAAGAACAAGTAATGAGATCTTGATTTGTTATTAAGAGATTATACTGTGATTTGTTTATGCTTATTTGAATATATTCTGCAAGTTTGTATTGTGATCAGAGTTTTATGAGTTTATATATTCCCTGTTTGAAAGGGGATATCACAGTGGTATCAGAGCCAGGTTATTGCTATATATCAGAGCTTATTGTGCAGATAAGAGAGCCCCTAAGTAAGGGACATCACAGTGGTATCAGAGCCAAATTCCTGCCATCCTGTTCACTGTGATATCCCCTTTCAAACAGGGAATATATAAACTCATAAAACTCTGATCACAATACAAACTTGCAGAATATATTCAAATAAGCATAAACAAATCATAGTATAATCTCTTAATAACAAATCAAGATCTCATTACTTGTTCTTCTGGATGATTACACAATTGAGTCTCTGTCATACAAATTAAAGAACATTACAGTCTGGTCTTAAAACCCTGTGTTTTGCAAATCTGGGAGTGAAAACTGAATCTGGAAGGGTCTCGGCCTTTCTGTGTCGACACACAGACGCCGTCGTCGGTCGATATCTCGCCGACGTCGGTCTCTGTCAGTCGGCTTTCTGCCGACGTCGATCCTCAGTCGACCGATGTCGGTCGCTATAAGCTCTCTCTCTGCCGATGTCGGTGCCTGATCGGATCTGTACGGACTTAGTACGGCCGCCAACTCAGCACAACCTGTCTGTTGATCCCTGATCTGGAAATCTATTGTATCTAATACAGCAGATCTCTCTCTGTATAATTTATTGAAACAACAAAACATGAACTAAATCAAGAAATACCTGGAAAGCTCTGTGATAAACTTCTGTGTGAAGTTATCTCTCAACCCTGGAATTCTGTGATAACTTCTGGATGAAGCTATCTCTCAATTTGGCGATAAATCAGCTGATATCTCACAGCCTCTAAATCACACACAATGAAGAGGGAACGTTCTCCACTGCAATGGAATCCTGGAACCCTTGGCTCAGTCTTCACAGAAGAATTTCTTCAATTTTCAATAATCAATAATCTATGCATTATGAACAATGGCCTCCATGAGAAACCCTTATACCCTCAAAAGATATGCTTGCCCTAATTAGGGTTTCTTAAATTAGAATTAGGGTTTCTAATTAAAAATAGGCTAAATAATTAATATTTGATTAAATCAATCAAATATTAATATCTCCCTCAATACATGTCGGATCCACGAACCAATCGAAGCTGGTGAATCAGGGAGTGATTCCGCACATAACCATGCCATAATAAAGGCGCTCCACTGCATATCAAATATCCCTAAAAAGTAGGAGCCCAGGCCAAATATGTCTGAAATAACCTGAATGAAAATCAAATGTAGAAATCCTGTGAATCAAAGTCAAGCCAAGCTCCATTATGACCCTCTATCCATTCTATTAGCCTACGAAGGTCGTGTAATAGGCTAATCATCAAGACTGTCAATGTCCAGGAAAAAGGGGACATGACAATCCGCCCCTCCGAAAATTGCTTGTCCCCAAGCAATCTCGGAACAATGAACTACTCGATCCACCTGGATCCCAAGGAAACAATTGCGTAACATTCATCATGTCACCAATCAACCTATGTGAATAAATCATCAACAGTAATAGCATCAACAGTATCAAAATCAGCAACTGATAAACTGCACTCGACACCCAAACAACTATCTGAAGACCAACTGTAGATGCCGGTAGAAGAAACCACACTGTGGAACTCAAGCCAACTAAAACATCCACTCTGTCAAAATTCAAGTCCCTGTCTAACTGATACCCACACCCAACTGGACCGTGGATATGACAATCATGGGTCCCTGAGTCACTGACACCAAAACTAATCTCTAAATGCAAAGAAAAATAAGGAGCATACCTCACCGTATGATGCTGGTAAGAACCCCCAAACTCTGCTACTGGCACACTATTGCCAAACTGGGACTCAATGGATGGCTCCAATCTCAGCTCAACAAACAATACCTCAACATCCCTGTAAGGTAACATAGTAGAAAGGGTTCGTAAAATCCCCTCACCCAATCTACTAATAGCACTAGAACCTCGGATCAGAACACCTTCTGTCATCTTATGTGAGTCCAGACGAACACCTGCACTATCCAATAAATACTCCATGAATGGTTCAGTGCAGTAGAAATTATATGTGGAAGCATCAACATACTCCCCCACACACCCCAACTGATCTCTCTGTAAAGGTGGCACAACCAACTGTACCACACTGTCATCTGTGTGAGAATAATCAATCTGGAGACTCGACTCCACTGGTATCTCCTGCTCATCAGAATCAGGTACTCCCAAATCCTGAATACGTGTATCAGCCTCATCAACGTGCTCCTCAGCAACAACTGCAGGAATGTACTCATCACCAACCACCTCAATATACAAATGATCATCCATACTTTGTAAATCAATGCCAAAGCTCATATCAACAGATGGAGTATCAACAACTGTAGCATCACTGTCTAATTCTTCCATATGGAAAGAAACAACCGGTGAAACTAATTCCTCAAAACTGTCCACTGCAATCTCCTGAGTATCATCTGCAATAATCGGATCCTGGGACTCTTCTACAATCTTTGTCAGAACTGAGAGATCATCAACCCTCAGTGCACTAACATCTGAGCACCCCTATACACTCTGAGTGCAAGCATCAAACTCATCCTCATCTTCACTATCTCCTATCGCATAATCATAATAATCATGGGACATGCTACTCTTTCGTCGAAGTGATCTATAGTGCTCTCTCCTATGCTTAACAAAGAGATCAAAAGGCAACAACTTCTGAATTCGAGGTGGTACTAACTCCCACTCCTCCTTCGCTGTCATATACCGTGCGGGTTTGTTTTTGGATGTAGGATATGAAAGAATTTCATTCATCCTCTTCTGGGTTTCATCCAACTGCTTCAAACTGTGTTCCAGCTTCTTCATATCATTGTCCCACTGTTTCTGAGTATATGAAGGCATCATGATCCTTCGCTGATTCAATCTACCCAAACTACCCAACAGGATGGCAAGACATTAGCTCTGATGTGCCCAACAGGATGGCAGGAATTTGGCTCTGATGTCCCTTACTTAGGGGGTCTCTTATCTGCACAAAAAACTCTGATACCAAAGACCAAAGCTCTGATACCACTGTAATATTTCTTCGAATATCAAAACAAAAGCTCCAAATTGCTTATCTAAATTTCTGCAAAATATCTTCAAATAGATGAATAGATCACAGTATAATTTCTTATTTATTTGCTCATAAGCTTACAATAGAGATCCTCTGTCAAGTATACAAAGAATATCGAAAGTTTGGTCTTATAGCCTGAATATTCTGCGAACTGGGCTGAATCTGGCACGTCTCAGCCTGCTGTGTAAAAAACACAGTCACCGACGTCGGTTATACTGCCATCGTCGGTCGACCTGTAGTGGTCCCCTTGCCGACGTCGGTGATGAGTCGACCGATGTCGGTCTCTGTAAGTCTCTGTTCGTCGATGTCGGTACCTGAACTTCCTATAGATGCGTACAGATTTTCACGGATCTGTACGGAATTCGTACGGCCGCTGATATAACACACCCTGTATGCCTGATCATGATCTGTAGAATTATGGGCTAATACAAAAGATCTATATCTGGATAATTTTGGAATCAAAACCCAAATAATGAAAATACCTATAAACCCTCGTGATAGCTTCTGTGTGAAGTTATCTCTCAAACTTGTAAGTACATGTGATAGCTTCTGGATGAAGTTATCTCCCAATTCGGCAATAGATCGATTGATCTTTCACAACCTCTGAATCGCTCACATTGAAGAGTTGACGTTCTTCAATGCAGTTTGGCAATAGATCAGCTGATCTTTCACAGCCTCTGAATCGCGCACAATGAAGAGTTGACATTCTCCACTGCAGATGGAATACTGGAACCCTTGGCTCAGTCTTCACAGAATAATTTCTTAACAAGAATCAATAATCAATAATAAGCATGGATATTTTCAAACTCTCTCCCATGAGAAACTCTTATACCCTTCCAAAGGTGTGCTTGCTAAAATTAGATTTCCTCAAATTAGAACTTGGGTCTTAAAATTAGACCAATTAATTAATAATTAATAATTAATTAATATCTAATTTAAAATTAGACCAAATAATTAATTAATTAATAATTAATTAATATCTAATTTAAAATTAGACCAAATAATTAATATTTGATTAAATCAATCAAATATTAATATCTCCCTCAATACATGTCAGATCCTCGAACCGTCTGAAGCTGGTGAACCAGGGAGTGATTCAGCACATGACCATATCAAAACAAGGGTGCTCCGCTATATGTCAAATATCCCTAAATAATAGGAGCTCAGGCCCAATGTGTCTGAAATAACCTGAATGAGAGCCAACTATAGGAATTCTGTAAATCAAAGCCAATCCAATCTCCATCATGACCCTCTATCCATCCAATCAGCCTACGAAGGTCGCATAATAGGCTAATCATCAAGCCTGTCAATGTCCACGAAAAAGGGGACATGACATGATGTGATTGAAACTATGTATTCAACACATGAATAACCCTAACAACCATCCACAAAATACCCAAAGAACATGATTTGTGATGAATTCAATGTCCTCCATATACATAGGTTGAAAAAGCAAATGAAAATTTTAATATAGACCTTTTACCGTATAGTATATAGGCCATATATGAGAAAAACATGCCTAGGCTATCAAACCCCATAAAAATACTTCAAAAAATAGGGGACTACTGGTTTTATTCTAAATGCATTATAATCAGGATAGAGGTTCATAAGGCACACCTCTTGTACTTACCCCAACTTGTGCCTGTCAAATTAGCTGAATAAGAAATTATTTCTCAATTCGTTGACATTATGGATGTTGATTTATGAAGGGCTAAGTAAGTATTCATCTACCCAACCCCTCTTATCATTAGATGAATGCAATATACAAGGTGGGAACACTTTCAATATGTTGGAATATTAAGGATGTACTATAGATTGAAATGGGCACCATTCAAACATTGGGAACACATGAAGAATCTTAGGGAACACATCAAGAGATATGAAAGGAAAGTGAGAATAAACTATGGTCATCAGTCTTATAGTCCTGACCATGTGTTCATGAATGTAGAGGATGACATAGAAGTTGCCATCAGGATGAGAAGGGTAAACATGTCAATGATTATAACACAAAAGATCTAATATGATCTCACAATTACTAAGGAAGATGCCAAGTGGATTGAAAAGGATTAATGGATTTTTAAACCTATTCATGGACCTCCTCCTCACATATAAGTAGACACACAAGATCAAGTTTACCCATCTAGGGAAGTAGATGTTAAAGGTAGAGTTGAGACTAATCCAAGCTCCCCTACATACACAATTGTTGTTGTTTCTCCTCAACATCCAATTAGTGAGGAGAGCTCTGTAAGTCCTAAAAGCACTAGACTATTGTCCATGTTACCACTACCTCTTTTGACTATAAAACAATAAGTAAGTCTTCATGCTTTCTTGTCTCATGTTTCTATTATTTCTCCTCCTAGTTCACCACCTATTGTGACAACACCACCAGTAGTAGTTCCCCAATCTCCTAAGCAACCACTTTTACCACCCATAATTCCTCCAATGGCCATTACTCACCTCATTTCATTACCATCTTCCACCATTACAATCCCTTCATCTCCCATTTCACCTTCTATAGGGCTAGCCCCTACTACTCCCAAACCACCAATTAACATATAAAAGGAAGCCCAAGATTCCTCCTATTTCACCCCAAAATGTGGAAGTAGAAGGGAAACAGATAGAAGTTCCCAAGGAAATGGAGGATAAAATAAAGAATAAACAAATATTAGACCCTATCCAAATCAATGATAGTGAAAAAAAAGACAAAATATGGGTTATTAAAGAAAAATGGATGTCCAAGATAGAAAATGAAAAAACAGGGTCATTTAGTGAGACAACTAAAATAGAGGAAGATGATGAATGGATGACTAAAGAAAGTACTCAATCTAGAGGAATTAAGATATTAGGTGAATTTGAGGAGGTTGACCAAGGAGATGCTAGCTCGATGGCTATTGAATTACTATAAGATAAATAAGGATATGCAGAAAGGGATACATAGTTAAAATTATAAACCCCAACGTAGGGGCCATTATCAACTACACCCCCATGTTCTCCATCTCAGACTACAATGTTGATAATTTCAATAATTATTTCCATACTTATCCCCTCTCAGGTTGTAATTACCACAATCCCTCATTATTTGATAACTTTATGAATTGTTACTGCTATAATTGGTGTGGCAAATACTACTCATTATGTAAAGTCTTTGAGACAAACAAATAAGCTTGGGCAATTACACTATTAATTTTGTCCACTATATCCTAAATTTACACTATAGGTCCTCCTACTACTATTAGTACTATTTGGGTTGCATATACATCAGTCACATGCTACTTTCAAAATTTACTTACCACCCCAATGACCTATTTATTATTTAATGGAACTAGTCCTCAATCTCCCGCAACATCAGTGGGAGTACATTTTGAAAACCTAATGTCCACCTTTATTTTTGCTACATAGGCCACACCCCTTAGGTTGTCAAAACAATTGGAAATGCCCATTGGCTAAGTTACTCAGGCATATTCCCCTATAATTTCATTATAGAGGATAGTTGGTAAGGCTGAATACATTATTGATACACCAACATAGAAGTAGTTACTGGATGGAGGAAGGCTATACCTCATTTTCTTATATTAGGGACATCTTCTCCCATAATGATGCATCCTTCAAGGTAATATTAATCTATTCATGTGGTTACAGAGTAAGCAGAGCAACAAGTTACATCGAGCATTCCTCCATGGATTAAAAAATTGTAATAAGAAGCAGGAAGGCAAGACATAATAATTACTAAACAACCAACAATCAAGTTCCACTTTGATAGACAAACTAACACTTTGAGGAAGGTTAAAATAAATATTGTGGTTGCTGAAGGAGAATAGGTTGAGTTAGAATAGAGAGAAGACATATTCTCTCTGAAAAAGAGAATAAAATTAAATCCTTCTAACTTGGATAGATATAGGGAGAACCCTTATAGTTTTATGGATGCTACTATAAGAGTGATCAAAGAAATGTTCAAAAGTTGTGACCAATTAGTTCAGAAGTCACTATAAAGGATCACTATTTAGGTTCCTTAAAAAATAATAGATAACTTGTAGGGGGTAATTAAGGAGTTTTATGACATCATTCATTTAATAAGTTTTTGCTAAGACTACATCCTGACCTAAGTAGGGGGACATAATTCATTTATTAAGTAAAATGAAGGACATGGAGGTAAAGCTTTGATTATTAAGCCAAATGACAAGAAATAAGGTATATGCCCACTTAAATCTAATAAAAACAATAAAAATACATGGGCACATAACTATGTCACTATCAAGAGAGATGGTTTGTTGGATTGGCCTCCAGAGATGTGAACTATAGTACAAGTTATTAATCAAGAGAGAGAGAATTAGTCTTTATTTTGAAGTATATGAGAGTTACTAAGGTAAGCACTCATCTTGGGCAATTAGATCCCAATCCCATTTTTGAGAATATTCTTTGAGCTACAATTGATAGCTTTTGAGCTGAAATAAAAGGCACAGTCTATAAAACCAATGATGAAATTATGAAACTAGTGAATTTTTCTAGAAATCAAATTATAAGAACCGAGACACTTCATGTGGAGATCAAACCTACATTAGTCACACATAATAAGTTGATGGACAAGCTCCCATAGTTGTTCAAGATATATTTGATTAACTTTGAAATTATTGATGTCAACTTCCAAGCTAGCCATGCATTTTATCTACAGATGGAGGTAGTAAAGCAATCAACTTTAGTAACAAGAGCACCACAAAAACCTCCTCAAAGTACTCAGTCTCTAAGATATACACTAGTATAAACATAAACAAGGCAAGTATATGTGCTACTTTTGATACTTACTACTACAACTACATTGGTAACGACTCTTGGTATATCTATAGTGACAATGTTCATTCCAGCTATAAATCAAGTTAAAATAATAGTTTCATCCAATTCAATTTTTATAGTTATTTTCCCATTGTTTTCTTCTTCCAGTGGTGCCACATCAACACCCCTCTAAATATAAATATGTCTTTGCATGTTTTAGCTAAGTTGGAGCATTGGTTTCTAATTTAATTTGAACGTTTTTATTATATTTTAATTGTAAAATTATATTCTGGGTAATTCTTGTGTACATGCATAGTCTACATGGTTTGAATGTGCAATACTATTTTTGGAGATGTAATTTTAGATTTTACTTGAGAGATGAGGTGTCCCCATATATATATGTACCCTTCCTGTCTCAAAGGGAAGAGAATTTTGTCTATTGAGATTAAAAGAAAATTCTAAGAAAAGTTCTACAATTAATTTTGATGTGCAAATATTGATTCTTATTCAAACTTGTGGATTTTGCAAGAAGTTCTGTCATTCTGGTATCTTTGTCTTTTGGTTATGCATGATTTGTCTTTTCAATACTATTATTATTATTGTATTATTACTAATTTGAATGCCTTTTGTGTATTAATCATAATCCCCATTGTAGATGTGAAAATGCAATCTTATAAATGCAGTAAACTTTGATTATGTATGCTTAAATTTACTATATTATTATTCCCTCTAAATTTTAATTATGTTTGATTGTTAGTGTGCTTACAGTGGCTTACAACAAACATTGGTTTCTGATTACTTGTCCAACCTTTAGTTCAAGTGCTGGCTTAAAAAGGTTTCATTTTATTTGGTCCATATGCCTTATTTTATACCTTACCTTTCCTCTTTTTGAGTTTCTTTTGGTTAGAACCACCTTAGTTTAGATCTATCATCTATCCACCCATCTTAATTAGATTTAGATTCATCCATAGCCAAACCAATTTGTGGTAAATAATTATTCTACTTACCACTATTTCACCAATAGGTTTTTTACAAAACCTAATACCCCACAACTTGTGCCTTGGAGTGAATATTCATTCATAGATCCTAAAATATTAAAGGATACTTTGTAAGGTTCCCTCATGTGCACAAAACCCACATCAATAGGAATTAGTGCTAAAAGGAGGGCCTTGTACCTATGCCTCTATTTGTTTGAAAATATCACTTGAGTTGCATTGGAAGTACTCAAAATATTAACAAAGTTTACCTCATACACTAACTTGCTATACCCACTTTTGGAAATCCATAGAAATGTTAAGTTTGATAAAGGTATTTCTAGAGAACCTTGGGCTCAATCATTCTCTCCAAGCAGAAAACCCTATCTTCCATTGCTCCTAATGGCCCAAAATCTAACTTGGTTAATTAGTTCTATTATCAATGTCATTGGAGATGTGCATGATTTAACCAGAAACCATGAGAAGTATCTTCCTTCCTTTTCTCTCTCAGGAGGTAAGACTATTGAAGAACAACAAAGGCCTCCAAGAATACTTTGGGAATATCAAATGTAACTCACAAATATGTGGCATAAATATTTTTTCCCTTCACATTGTAATATGCTACCTATAACTAGTTTATTAATATCCCTAAAGGTTCAATTACATCTTAGAATCAATGTCAAAACACCTATTTAGCATAGTTTGGCCAAGTCACCAGTACAAGTGTTGGTTACCAACACTTTGTAAGCATGAGAAGAGAACCAAATGAGCCTTCAATGCTAGGTTTTAAAATATGTATACTTGACTTAATACTACCTAGAAACTTACTGAAGCCTTGGCTCTCTAAATGTACAAGAATGCCTTGGACCCTATGAATATTGTTTTTCTATGCAGAGTTGTCAGTGTTGATGTGTTGCCTTTCAATTATGTTGAATCTATCAATGTTGATAAATAATTGAACCCTCAACTCTAATTATTGGCTCCACTTTATTTTGGCCTCATTTTCTTGGCTTCGAGTCCAATTCCAATTGTAAATTAGAATATTATGGCCCAAAACTAGAACCAGGTATATGCCCATGTGCCTTTAACCCATGATCCACCCAATCACCATCTTATCTTCCTAAATAATTATATGTCTAACCATAAAAACTAGAATAGTCCTTGATACCAATCAATACTATTAATACATAGGGTAATAATTCTAATTCCACAAAAAGAGAATTGGAATTTATTTAGAGGATGGTGAAGGAATTAAGAAATGACTTTCTAAACATGTAGAAATGGATGGGTAACACTAGTAAAAATAATACTAATCAAAGCTTTGACTTCTAAAGGTATAATAGATCTTTCAATAGGTTTGGAAATAATCTAGAGCAGTAGCTGCCTAACAGGGTGTCATATATAAATATCATGGAAGAAAACCTTCCTAATTAGTGCTGAGTTCACAACATAACACAACATGGTGAACTAGACTGTATAGAGTTCTACACCACCTTTGTGATATTTTAGAAAGAGATGGATAGGAAGGAAGTTTTTTCCAATATGATAGAATCATCTTCCTCTACTAATCCAAGACATCCCAATACAATGGTCTTTGATACCTATGACTTCTTATTCCCAGTACAGGATGAGAATGAACTAAAGGATAATGTAGACAAGATCCATGCATTCTAGTATTTTAGAGGAACAATTATAATTTGAGTAACAAGTAGCCTATTACCACTTCAATGCCCTCAAACATTAGTGTTACTCCTCCTCCATATTCTAAGGCCAAAAATATAGTGTAGATCCACTTCAATGTCCTCCATAATTTGCCTTCCCCTATAAGGGATGATCATTTATATAGTGCAGATCCACAAAACAAAGGTAGGTACAATATTATTAAGGACATGAAGAAGATCTAGGCTAATATTACCTTGTATGAACTGGCTTAGATCACTAAACATAGGAATTTATTGCTCAAGGCCCTAATTGGGAGATCTTCTATATCTGATAAGTTTAAATCTCCCCATGTGAATGTGATGGTATATAAATACAAAATTGAAGTACCACCATTTCTGTTAACTGTTATAATGTTAAAAAAGAACATGCACAATTACTTGGTTAACTTAGGTGCCTTATCCAATGTGATACCAATAGCTATGTGCAAGAAGCTTGGTTTGACACTAGATAAGTAAAAAAATGTGGTCCTACAGTTGGACAAGTCTTCTATCCCATGTATTGGAGAACTAATAAATGTACACATCCAGATGGCATCTGAGCCATGTGTATAATAATACATAGATATTCTAGTCATTGACATTCTATAAGCTTATGGCCCAATATCAAGTTATGATTGGTCAAAGACACTAAAAGGGTACATGGCCATCGGTTTCTCACACATGTGGCTACCTTGGAAAGGAGTAGCCAATCAGATTTGGGTAGATAAAGAACCAAATATGAAGTACTTGATTACAAAGTATAATGCTAAAAATAAGAAGATTGACTTCACATCTCCATATGTAGGAGTGTACACATTTACCACCAGGTAAGAGCTTCATGAACAATAATTTGAAGGTATTTATCAGTTATGGACTCTCCATTTTGATAGAGCTAGATCAAAATAAGGTTCTAGTGTTGATGTAGCCCTAACATAACCAGATGGTAAGTAGTACTTGGCTACCTATAGTTATAATTTCATTTCACACATAATAAAGCTAAGTATGAAGCTCTAATCTTCAGATTTCAATTCATGTTGAAGCATAACATCAAGTAGTTGAAAATATTTGATGATTGTAAGCTGGTTGTTAACCAGATCAGAAAGAAATATCAATCCAATATCACCTACTTAAGGAAATATAAACACTAAGGATGGGACTTGATCAAGTCCTTTGAGGAATTCAACATTAAATCCATCCCAAGGGAATAAAATCAGATGATAGATTCACTGATAGCTTTAGCTACCAATATGGCACTGCTCTAGGAATCTAAAATGTAAAATATTTGTGGAGTTGGTTCATTGTTCCTCTATTCCAGACAATGTAAACATCTTTCAAGTATTTGAGGATGATCAACAAATTGTACAATTCATGAATAGTTATAGGACCTTTGAATCTTAGTTGATAGATGAGAATGATGTTGAGCCCATGGATATCAAAAATTTGGGAGAGGATGGTGTCATATAATTGAAAGAGAATCGCATTTCCATGGGGATGATTTCCCTAGAATGAGCTTTTAACGTAGATCTACAAGCTTAGAATTATAAGTAGTCTAAGGCAACTAAGTCTAATTTCATTAAGGATAATCTAGCACTAACCAACATCCTCAGTATGTGAACATTGGTTTGAGTTTCACTAAAAATGGGAAATAAAAGTTAAAGAGTCTATTGACAGAATACAAAGATGTGATTGCTTAGACATATGAAGATTTGAAAATATTCAACCCCAAGGTCATCACACATATCATTCCATTGAAACCAAAGCACAAGCCTTTCAAGTAGAGATAGAGCCTAGTTGATCCAATACTAGAACCTCTCATTCAAATAGATGTACAAAAGTTATTAGATGTTAAGATTATCTTCCTAATAAAGTATTCTACTTGGATAGCTAACTTGGTACCATTTAGGAAGAAAAATGGAAAAATTAGACTCTATGTTGACTTTAGGAACTTGAATTGAGCATCAAAAAATGATAACTATCCTTTTCCCTTCCTAAACTAGGTAATTCATATGGTTAATAGATCTAAGATGATATTTTTTTGGATGGATTCTCAAGCTATAACCAAGTGCTGGTGGAAGCACAATATAGAATGAAGACTAGCTTTACCACCAAGTGGGAAACTTTTACATATAAAAAGATGCCTTTTGTCTTAATCATTGTTGGAGTAACCTTGTAGAGAATGGTGGACTTTGCCTTTCATAGACTTGTTTGAAAATGCATCATCATCTATATGGTTGACTTGAAAATGTATTCAAAAGATAGAGCTAATCATGCAGATCATTTGTAAAGAGTATTTGACAAATGTTGAAGATATGAAGTCTCTCTTAATCCAAAGAAGAAAATCTTTAAGGTTAATGAAGGGAAATTATTAGGCCATGTCACACTAAGGATGGGATCTCCATTTATCTAGAATGGGTTTAGGCCATCTCCAAAATGATGCCTCCCAATAATAATAAATAATTGGAGTCTTTCTTTGGTAAGATTAACTTTTTAAGGAAACTAATTTTTGATTTTGCAGAGATCATCAAACCACTAAATGCTATGCTGAAACAAGATGCTAAGATTAAGTGGACAATAGAGGCTAAGAGGTATTTTAAAGACATAAAGACTACCATTATTTAGGGTCTAGTTTTGATCATCCCAGACTTTAATAAAGAGTTAAATCTTTATTCATTCACTTTAGAACATACTATAACTATTGTACTTATATAAAAGGTGGATGATAATGAACATCCCATTGTCTTCATGAGCACCAATCTAAAAGATGCAGAGTTAAAATACTCTATGATAGATAAATAGATATATGTGTTGATCAAAGATATGAATAAATTCAAGCATTATATTTTAAAGAACAAGACATTCACCATTATTCCAGACCGAACTGTCGTGCTCACACTTGACCAAAATGAGTTGGGTGAGAGAAGATGTAAATGGATGGCCAAACTTCAAGTGTTTGATCTTGAAATTGGACCATCTAAGATGGTGAGATGCCAATGAATCATCCAAGTCATGACTAAAATTGATCCACATATTTATATTGAATAAATCAATAAGGTTTGGGTAGTTGGTGGTGAGTGGTTCACTCAAATCATCTATTATTTACTCACATGTGCATATCCCCCTAAGCTAAATAGAGAGTAGAGGTGGGCCTTTCAGATTAAATCAACTCATTCTATGATCAAGAAGAAATTCTTATACAAAAATAACTATGAGGGCATGTATTTAAAGTATGTTTCAAGATAAGAAGTTACAAACATCTTAGATAATCTACATTAGAAGATTAGCAGTGGACATGCCTCAGATAACACAACACTTCACAAAATTCTGAAGATGGGATGATACTGGCCCATGATCTTTAAATATGCACACAACCATGTTACAACCTATCATGAATGCTAGGTATTTGGAAAAAGAGAGGTGAATGTCATCATGCCATTGCAAGTAGTTATAGAAGGATGCCCCTTTGCTTAATGGGGCCTCGACTTTATTGGGGTAATTAATCCAAATTCTTTAATAGGGCATAAGTTTGTCCTAATATCTATTGACTATTGCATCAGATGGACAAAATTTATGGTTACTAAAAATTCCTAAGCAATCGATGTCATTAAATTTTTGGAAGAAAATGTGTTGAATCAATTTGGTACCCTAATTTTTTGGGTTTGTGACAATGGTCCAACATTTTAGTCTAGGAAATTTATTGAGTGGGCTTACAACTAAATAACCATCAATTTATCTTCAAATTACTACCCACAAGGGAATGGATTATTTGAATCTATAAATAATAATATGATGGATGCCATTAAGAAGTCAGCCTGAGATAAACTAAGGGAATGACATCTCTTATTAAAGTATGCATTATGGGTAGACTGAACCAAATACAAGCAATCCCTCAAAGCTTCACCTATTTTGCTAGTGTATGGGTAACAACTAGTTTTACCTATTACTCTTAAAATACCTATTTACCAATTTATGCAAGAGTACATGGGATAAAATGAAAGAATACAGTCTAGACTACTTGATATAGTCTAGATAGAAGATGTAAGAACTGAATCATTGCATAGCTTCAACAAACACTAGGACATAGTCAAGAGGCAGTTTGACAAGAGATCCAAGATCAAGGCCTTCAGAATTTTGGACATAGTGTTTCTATGGAATAAAACACAAGAGAAGAAAAGACAACATGATAAGTTCAATAGTTTATGGATTGGGCCATATCAAATATCAAAAATTCTAGGTAATAATGTCTTCCATTTGAAGTACCTTCAAGGTAATGACCTCACCTTTCTAGTCAATAGACATTTTTTGAAACATTATTTCATGGCTGCTCTAACTGAAGATACTTTTGAGTGACGATAAGTGGAAATGTAGAAGTATGAGTAGATTAGATTTCATGTTTTCTAGATTAGGTTTCCTGCTTTCTAGATTAGGTTTCCTACTTTTTAGATTAGATTTCCTAATTTATTAAATTAAATGTTTCATGCCTTCTACATTTACTTTCAGGAGATTAGTTGTTATGTTTTTCTAATTAGTTTTATAAAATTACATAATAGACCAACTGATTCTCTACGCTGAAATTATAAAAACTTGTCAAAAATAAGGGGATGATTTACAAGGATACACAATTAGTTTTAACAAGGATTTATTTTGACAGTACTAGAGCTTTTGGGATTGAGGTATGTGCTATGATTGAACTAAGTTTTTTTTGGACTAAATGAATTCACTAGACCTTTAGCATTTACTCTAATATAGTCATATAAATTTTAGAAAGAATTTCCATTTCTAAAGATTAACTAACTTAGATGGGATATAATAAACATAGAAATATATACACATTGTCAAGAATGTACTGATTAAAATAAGTTTTCTTATACACACACACAACCAATGGTGATTCCCAACCCTTATTATATTTATATTTAAAAAAATATCATACAAATTGATATAAAATGGGTGATTTAAGTAATCTCTATCAAGGCTATGGATGTCTGGATGGTAGTAGAGTAATGCTTTGAGTAGAATTGGAGGTATATCTATTACGACTATAGATGCTTGGCTGGTAGCAAAGCTATGCCCAAGATTCCCTTATGTTTGGTTATAGAATCTAAGGTCAAAATGAGACCTATAATGTTTACTCAGGTTTTTGTTAAAACTCTCATAGCCAGGGGAAATTAATTTCACAAAAATCACATAATCAAATATAAGGAATGAAAAGGGTTAGTATGTTGCCTAAAGAAGTAAGAGAATTTTTCAGGGTCTAGTTTGTTTATTATTTTATTGATAGAATTAAGTTTTTATTATGATGCATTACTAAGATTTTGGATTCTTAAATGCTTAGGAGTATTTTTTCATTTGATTCACCATTTGTTGTGCCTTAACACACAAACCCTATTTTAAAATCCAAATAAGGACCCAATATTGATTGAATATCCTAATTAAAGGTCTTGTAAACCAAAAGTCTATGATGTGGAGTTGTGAAAAGTATAAACTAGAGGCCATTTTAAAGTTTGTAGTGTGTTTTAAAGTTATAAAAAGAGGAATAAAAGATATGAATAAGCCATATGTATTATTTATCTTTTACACTTGATTTTATTTCAATTCAAAACTTCTATGTACTTTTCAATTTTTATATTTAAAGGCCAACTAGGGTGATGTATTTGATTTTAATTAGTTTTTTGCCTATGTTTTATCTCAAACAAGTTATTATATGCTTAAAGGTTTTTGTGGAACACTCCTAGGCTCATCTAATTTTTCCTTGCAACATCATTTTATCAATATAGAGCCCAAATAAAGAACATAATTCATCTAAAAAAGTGGATTGTTGAGAACTATCTATGTGCCATCATCCTGCTAACCTAGAGGTGATGTTAACAGAGTTTCTTGTACATACTACCTTAGGAAAGTAAAGTAATGAGAGTCATCCACATGTCATCATCCCACTCACCTAGAGGTGGCATTAATAGACTTCATCGTACAGATTATCCTAGGCAAGTGGATCATTGAGATCCATCCATGTGTCATCATCTCGCTCACCTGAAGGTGACATCAGTGAAGTTCCTCATACGAACTACCCTAAACAAGTGGATCATTGAGAGCTATCCAAATTTCATCATCCCACTCACCTAGAGGTACCTACTGATGTTGTGGATTGCACCCTTGATAGGAGGCTGAACTCATATCTTCCACGTGGCACAATGGAGACTCCCCTCTTGCTTGTGGGCCTGGAAAAACTGAGGGGATAAACTCTAGATAAGGGCTAGCTCCCTTTGATGCATCTCTGAGGTCCTAGATTTCCTACTGCTAAAAATGAATAAAAGGGGGGGGGTTGAAAAGGGAGAAGGATGACTGAAAATAGAACTAACCTAAGATGGTGATGCACCAAACAAGTTTGATCTACTCATTACTCACACTTTGAACCATAAGAACACATACATACACTTTATTTGATGAAATGACCAGAATGTAGGGAGCTTAATAGGGAGGCTTAATGAAGACACACAGAAAATGAACTTACCATAGGTGTTGAAGAGAAAACACATTGTCTAGTAACCTTCTTCTATCTCTGCACTCTAGATACAACTCTTCTTGTTACCTGTAGGAATGACACTTTGTCTATACCAAGTGTGTTGGTATCAAGCTTGTGAAATCATCATGAAAAAATGACTAAACATAAGGTTAATACTCAGGCACACTCAAAGATATATGCAACCAGATATAGGTAAAAAATGCTTTCTATTGATTCAAGGTGAAAATTTGGCAGGGTTGCGCCATACAAAAAATGAGAGATCCTTCTCAAATGAGAGTTTATAATATATATATATATATATATATATATATATATATATATATATATATATAGAGAGAGAGAGAGAGAGAGAGAGAGGAGGAGGAAGTAATGGCACCCTTTTGGAAAAGACTTTGGTGCATTTTTACAAGTGGTCCATGTTGCATTGAGAACATTGGGAAGAGGAAGCCGTCGAAAGAACATGCTGTGTTAGCTGGCAGTTTTGACCTTTGACGTTTAAAATATATTAAACATCATGTGTGAAAACATGGGCCATTCCATTTGTCTACAAATAAGATCCCTTGTTCAAGACATTCATGTAGTTGTCTGCTCATCAATGTAAAATGAGGAAAAATATGCTGCACCATTTACTATTTGTGCTCCTTAATGACCATTTCATAAGGACTATTCCAATCACTATAATAAATCTCCTACCCATGCCTCCCTTTTGCCACCTGGGCTATTTTTTCCATATCTGTGCTTGGTTCCTCAGGCTCCTTTCTCGACGGGTCATCGAGTTAACTCTTGCCTTTTTTTCTTTTCCTAGATTTATCTTTTCCATCTCTTGGCCCTTTCTAGCAATTCAAGCTCTTGAGGCTATCTTCTATCAATCCTTGGCTCTTTAGGATCCTTTCTTGATGGTTTATTCCTTTTGGCCCTAAGGCCTTTGAATCCTTTTAGGCTTGTGCTTAAACATTTAAAGACCAACGGTTATTTCATTGTCATGAATTTGACATCTTCAGGCCTGTCGTTAGACTTTTGAATTCCAATGACTATTTTGTGATGATAAATTTGACATCTTTAGGCCCATCACCCCTTGAGTAATTCATTTAGCTTCACTTTCCTTCAGATTTCTTATTTGATCCTCCCTGAAGGGAAGGTGTCCCTTTGGCCTTGGAAAAGTCCCCCTTTTGGTAGCCGAGAGTCCCCTGCAAGGGTACCCGCCCTTCAAGGTCCTTCAGGATGCCTTAGCTTCTCGATTCCTTTAGACAAATGGTCTAAAGGGATTCCTTTGGATATTTTGTTTGAAGGAAATCTTTCCTTCATTTTGCCACTTGTTCTCTTTTGGGCAACTTTCTTTCAGGTGAATTCCTTCGAACAAAAGTCTAAAGGAATTCCTTCAGACTTTTTGTTTAAAGGATTTGCCTTGTTCACTTTACCGCAAGATTTTCTTTTGAATTTCCTTTGAATAGGAAGTCCAAATAAATTATTTGCCTTGGTCTTTCTTTTTGAAAGAAACTCACCTTTCGACCCTCTCCTCTTTAAGTGTTTTCTACCCTCTGCAAGGGCACCTTTGGGTCCAAAATTGCCCTCTGCAGCCTGCTAGAATGGTCCATTTTGTGCCTAGATGCCCTCCACAAGGGTTCCTATCCTTCGAGCTTCATAAAACCCTTTTGAACCTTTCGATTGAACCTAAACCTAAACCCTTTTTTAGAGTTCAATGGTTCATCACTGTGTCCTATAAGGAGTCACATTCATTTAATTGATCACTTAAACCAAACCATTTGAACCAAACAACTTGAACTGACCGATTGAACCAACTATTTGAATCAATTGATTGAACCAACTATTTGAATTGGCTGATTGAACTAACTGCTTGAACCGACTGATTGAACCAACTGCTTGAACTGGTTGATTGAACCAACTTCTTGAACTGGCAAAGGTTCAATGGTTTGAAATTATTTAAGTTCAATGTTTAAAGTTCAAAGATCTTGGAAAGATCATGTCGTTGAACCCTGACATTGAACCACTTTTTCCAACCTTAAGAAAAAGTGTCTTGAACATTTTTGGTCTCTTTCCTTATGATTTTCTTCAGACAAAATGTCTAAATAGCTTTGTAAGAGCCTTGCATTCTTTGAACTAGTTGTTCCTCTTGATGAAAGACTTATGCAACCCAAAATTTGAACTGGCTCAGAACAACAGGGGAAGAAGGAGACCGATTTTGGCCTGTAAGGCCAAAAATGGTCAAAAAATTAGTGATTCCCAGAGGAAGCATGCCTGCTATGCTTAGAAATTAGTAGCCTCAAAGTCCATTGGTCATGGAGTCAAGATGTAGCTTTGAGAGAGTTAGCAACAACCTTGAGATATCCATGAATCAATCACAAAGGTCTTACCCTAAAAAGGGAAATAAAACACACACAAGATTAAGAAAACTACTAACATGTGCAAAAGCACTTAGGGAAAATAGGGAAAAAATAAGAGAAATATGTACATGATGGGAGACGTCTCAGTGATAATGCTTAAGATGTATCCCATTAACTAGGATACATAGTTCTTCACCATCCAACCTAGAGAATTGGAACACATTATGTTGCTTGCACTGAGTGATGACATATAGACCACTCCATAAGGTGTCAAACTTCATGTGCTTTCCAAGCTTAGCTCGGTCCTCATCCCATTTCAAGATGGTGTCTTCTTCAGAGAAACATTTTGATGAGGATCTCTTGTTGAAGTGATTCTTCATTTTCTATTGGTGATTGGTCATAGAAGTCATAGCTTGGTCCCTTATTTCTTGAAGTCCCATCAATTCACACAGCCTAACCTCTATGCTATTGCCTTCTTCTAATTGTAGCTGGTGAGCAAGGTCCAAGGTTGGCAATTCAAGTGAAATAGGAAGCCTAGCTTCCCTCCCATACACGAGTGTGTATGGTGAATTGCCAATTGCCATCTTTGGAGTGACCCTGTCTGCCCACAGGGCTATTTTCAACTTGGCATGCCAAGTTCTCTAATTTTCTTCCATTGTTCTTTTGATAATCCTGATCAGATTCTTATTGGAGGACTCAGCTAGCTCATTACCTTGTGGGTAGTAGTTGGAAGAAGTACTGAGATATATGCCATATCTCAATGCCCACTCGCTCATTCTGATTCCCAAGAAGGCCAATGTGTTTTCTGATATGATGGTAGCTGGAACTCCAAACCTTGTCACCAGGCCTTCATAAAAGTCTAGGATTGCACTTTCATTGGCCTCCTTCAAAGTGATAGCCTCTACCCATCTCGTGAAGTAATATGTGGCAGTCAAGACCCATTTGTGGCTAGCACTAGAGGGAGGGTTGATCATTCCTATGAAGTCTAGGCCCCATTACATGAATGGTTGTTCCAACTACATTGGCTATAGAGGTATTATAGCCAGCCATCATTTCCTATCAAAGAGTGCACACTTCTGGCACTTTCATACCCAGGTATGGGTGTCTCTAAATAAAGTGGGCTAGAAGTAACCAGATCTCATAATTCTTGCAGCTGTAGGCTTAGGAGCAAAGTGACCATCAGCTGGCCCATCATGGAACTCGGACAATACTTGGTTGACCTAACTTGGGTTTATGCACCTTAAAAGTACTCCTAAGAAATCCCTTCTAAAAATCACTCCATCAATCAGGACATAAGGGAGAGATTGGAGTCTAAAATATCTCCTCTTGGTCCTATCAAGGCACTGCAGGCACTCACCAGTGAGAAGGAAATGCCTCATGTCTGATGTCCAATCCTTCATGATTGCTAGTTCTTCTACTATGGGTTCATCATGAATGAGCAAACTATCCTCTTTTTTCTATTTAAAGTCTATAGCAAGGTGTTCATATAGGCCTTTTCCTCTTACTAGCTTGGTGATCTTGATATCCACGTCATATTCCATTACTTTAGTGATTCATCCCACTCTCTTTTCATTCAGATCATGGTTGGTCAAGAAATCTTTGATGCTGGGATGTGGAACCATGAGGTGAACCCTACTATTGGATAGCATATGTCTAAATTTCTTCAGGCTTTGTATGATGGCAAGGACTTGCTTCTCCACATATGTATACCTAACCTCAAAACCCTCTAGACCTTGGCTAAAAAATGCAAGCAGCTATTCAAGGTTCTCACCATTCGCTTGGGTAAGCATAGCAGAGATTACCTCTTCATTTCTAAAGGTGTAGAGGTTGAAATCCTTGGTCAAGTCAGGACTGATCAAGGTAGGAGCCTGGGTAATAGACTACTTGATCTCTTCAAAACTATCCTTCCTTTTCACTATCCACACGAATTTCTCATCTTTCTTCAACATAGAGGTCAATGGATTGACTACCTTTGCAAAATATGGAATAAATCTCCTAATAAAATTTATCTTGCCAAAGAAGCTCTACAGACCTTTCTTATTTTTCGGCAAGGATAGCTCTAGTATGGAGCAAACTCTTTTTGGATCAATGGTTAAGCCCTCTTTTGAAACAACATGGCCAAGGAGTTTACCCTCATGGACAACAAACATGCATTTCTTTAGGTTGAGATAGATACCAAACTCTCTACACCTCTTAAAGATTTTTTTGAAGTGTTTCATCTGTTGGTCCACCTTCTTAGAGAATACTGTCATGTCATCAAGATACACTAGTACAATGTTATTTATCATGCCTTGAAAAGCCATGTCTATGGCTTATTGAAAAGTGGCACCAGCATTGGACAGTCCAAATGACATTTTATGATAAGTAAAAATCCCCCACTTAGTAGTGAAGGCTGTCTTGTACTAGTCACAGTCCTGCACCAAAATGTGATTGTATCTTGAATACCAATCTAGGAGGGAGAAACGCTCATTGCCTATCACCATTTGAAGGATTTGCTCCATGCTTGGGAGAGGATAATGGTCTTTCAAAGAGACTCTATTGAGGTCTCTAAAATCTACACATAATTTTATCTCCCCATTCTTTTTCTGGATAGGAACAAGATTGGCTAGCCAAGAAGAGTGTTTGATTGGAAATATGATCCTAGACTCAATCAACTTGGTGAGTTCCTTTTGCATGAGAGGCTTAATCTTTAGGTTGATAGGCCTTTAATTCTACTTGATTAGCTTTGTGCCTTCCTCTAGCTTGATGGTATGTTGGACCAAACTTGGGTTAAAACCCTTTAAGTCGCTATACTCCCAAGCAAAGACATCAACAAATTCTTGGCACAACAAGATGAAGGCCTACCTTTCATGATCTGTACACACTTTCCCAAGTGCAAGCAACTTATTCTTGAATATATCCACTTTTTCATAATTCTCTTTCTTCATTGTTATGCTTGATTTATCATTTTTCAATTGGTCATCCTCATTCAAGATACTTTCAAGAGTGACCAAGCCTTTGAGAAGTTTATTGTTCTTCAGCTAAACAATCTCGCTGCCATACTGCTGCTGTAGCTTCACCTCATTTTTGGCAGCAAACTCAACCTCCTCTTACAAGAAGAGTGCTATTTTCTGATCACTATCAAACACCTGCCCATTGGTTATGTTGTCAGGTACAGAGGGTTTGATTACAACTTTCAAATGACATGAATTGCTATTTCAGCCTATCTCCTTGGGGACATCAAACTAGGCACCAACTGCTGCTAGTTTATCCACTTGCTTATTCTGCTCTCTTGGAATGGAGGTAATATTGAAAGCAAGGAAACTCTCTACTAAGTCCCACACCCTATACTTTTAAGATTTAAGTAAGGAATTCTTTGTCAAATTTTGGCCTCTCACCTGATTCATAATCAGCTCACTGTCACCAAAAACCTATAGTTCTCTAAATCCTCTTTTCCTCACCCACTCCAAACCATGGATGAGAGATTTATACTCTGTAACATTACATGTACAAGAAAATTAGAACCTGAAAGTTGAAAAGTACTTCTCTTGTGAAGGAGAAACTAGCACCACTCCCCCACTAGCTCTTAGCTTGCTTCTCGAGCCATCAAAGAAAAGCTGCCATAAACCTGAGCTCTCTTGACTTGCTTTCATAAAATTTGGTATAAGGGTACCCTCTTCATGCATGCAATAAATACCAAGGCTTGCCTCTTTTATGAACTTGTAAGGGTCATGCTCAACATTGTCACTTCCCCATTCATCTAAGAGCAGCTCAGTAACTCCTTCAAGGGCAGAGGATGGAGATTGATCCACTTGGAATTCTTCTTGATCAATAATGGCATAGCTGACATTTTCTACCTTGAGTGAGTATGGTTCCAGATGATCTCTGTGGAGTGGCTCCAACTCAATCTTAACCTTGGTCCCATATTTGGTTCTAAAAACTAGGTAAGACTAGTTTGCTGCTAGGTACATGCCTATTTTAGATGTAAAATCCCTAGATAAGCAAATGGCAAAGTAGGGGGGAACATCTGCTACTACCACATCATGGGGAACTAAAAAATTTGGGCAGGCATGTAGTGTTAAGTTCAAACCTTTCACCACTCCAACTGTCTTTGCTGGTGATCCATCCAGTTGTAGGACTCCCTTAGTCATTTCTTCATATTTGAGCCCTAGTTTATTCGCTATGCATTTGGGCATTACTGAGGTGTTTGTTCCATTTTCAATGATGTAATTGTGCACTAGGAAATCCCCTATGACTAAGGATAAATAGAAAGGGGGGACCTTTTCTTCTTTCTTAACTTGGCCTAATGTGGAAGGCTGCCCATTTGTGATCAGAACATTATCGGCTTTTGCTGGGATAACTTGTTCATTTAGCCCATGCAATTCCTTTTACAACATGTCTTTTTGTCTCAGTATTGATAATGAATCCCACAAGGAAATATTCATGTGTAGCTTCTTCATCTGGTCTACCACATTGATCTGAGGGTTGCTCCCTTTAAATTTTCTTTGGGATCACTTGTAACCTGAGGTGTAGGCTGAGGAGCTGAGGGTACAACTGGCAGCCTAAAATTTGGAAATTTTTGGTTCACCTGTGGTGAAGAAGATGGTGCAGACATTTGAGCAGCTACTTGAGCTTCTTCCATAGCTCTACTTTTGGACCTTGTGTTGGCTGCAACATAGTTGCCTTGATTGTTCACACTACCCACGTAATTGACTGCATAGAATTCACCTTCCAGGTGATTCATGAGAGTGGAATCAGGTTGAGCCTAATTGCTACCCATGCTGGGTTGCACTAAAGTCTCAAAGTTTGGGAATTGGGTGGCTGCCTGATTATCTTATGCATTTGTGTATTGACTCAGCATCTCATGTGTATATATAGCTTGATCTTGACCATATCCCATGGGTGAGCAATTTGGCTGTTCTTGTATCAGATTATTTTGAGCGGGCACTAGAGCCTTAGATGATGAAGGGGCACCTAGATTATAGCCTTAATAAGGTCTAGTTTGTGCAAACTGACCTTGTCCTTGATTGTAATTCTATAAAGGTGGTCTACTTGCTTTCCCAAACTATTGAAATCCTTGATTTGGATGGTAGCTTTGAGCTTGTTGTCTTTTGAGAGCCACTAGCTCATTTGTCACGCTTTATAAAAAACTTTTGAATTCATGAAGGTCATTGGATGAAGTAGCAATTGGATTTTCTATGCTAGGCAGAAGAGCTAAGGTGGGTGTAGCAGTCTGGACTGGAGGCAGTAATTCAAGGAAAAGTGGCATATGAGGTCTAGGGGCTATCTTTCTCACTTGTACTAGGCAATTCTCAGTAGCTATGGCTATGTCATAGGCAATGGGCAACACATATCCTCCCATGGACTGTATCATGATAGCAATGTCATTGTTTAATGCTTTCAAATAATAGAGGAAATCATAGCTTAGGGTTGGACTTACCAGAATGGGGATTATGTCCTATGTCTTCTAGAACCGAGTGTTGAAGTCTTACATGAATTCATGTGGGGTTCTCTTCATGGTGGTTAGCTGCTCGACAAGTGAGAGGTGGTCATTCTTCTCCCTAAATCTATTTGTTAAGAGGGTACCCAATTCATTCCATGTATCGACTTAATTCATGGGCAAAGTCCCATACTAATCCAGAACCTTGCCCTTGAAAGACAATGCCAACAATCCAATAGCAATGTTTTCTTCAGTGACATTGTAAATATTATAGAGGTTAGCAATATTTTTGATGTGTTCAATAGCAGTGATAGGCCTTTCCCCATTAAAGGGAGGCACACTCTTAAGGGCTGCACCTGGGATTGGGTCGTAATACAGAAGATTCAAAGGACTCTAACCATGAAAAGCCACAAATGGTAAAGCCATAGTTATGACAGGATTCAATTGGGGCCTTCTTGTGTAAGTGTATCTTATAGCAAGTCTGGGAAAATGACTTGCTGGATAAGGATGAGTCCTTGCAAACCTCAGTCACCTTGTTGAGTTTAATGGTAATTCAATGAATTCAAAAGGGACACCCTTAGCAATAGATCATGTGGTGACCTTAGGCATAAGGTGTCAGACTAATCTTTAACCAGAGACTGATGCTCTTGATAATGGAGTCGCCAGATACTAGATTAATGATTGTTTTTTGCTGTAACAGGACCAACATCAATCCTATAACTTGTAGAGTGTTTAAAAAATGGTCCCATCGAGCATGCCAAAAACTATTGACACTATGGATTGTACCCTCGATAGGAGGCTGAGCTCCTATCTTCTACGTGGCACAATGGAGACTCCCCTTTTTCTTGTGGGCCTAGAAAAACTGAGGGGAAAATATCTAGATAAGGGCTAGCTCCCTTTGATACATCTCTTAGGTCCTATATTTACTACTGCTAAAAATGAATAAAAAGGGGGGGTTGAAAAGGGAGAAGGATGACTAAAAATAGAACTAACCTAAGATGGTGATGCACCAAACAAGTTTGATCTACTCATTACTCACACTTTGAACTATAAGAACACATACATACACTTTATCTGATGAAAGGACCAGACTGTAAGGAGCTTAACAGGGAGGCTTAATGAAGACACACAAAAAATGAACTTACCACAGGCGCTATAGAGAAAACACACTGTCTGGTAACCTTCTTTTATCTCTACACTCCAGATACATCTCTTCTTATTACCTGTAGGAATGGTGCTTTGTCAATACCAAGTGTGTTGGTATCAAGCTTGTGAAAGCATCATGAAAAAATGACTAAACACAAGGTTAATACTCAGGCACACTCAGAGATTATCCAATTAGATAGAGGTAAAAAATGCGTTCTATTGATTCAAGGTGAAAATTTGGTAGGGCTGCACCATATAAAAAATGAGAGATCCTTCTCAAATGAGAGTTTACAATATATATAGAGAAGGAGGAAGTAATGGCACCCTTTTGGAAAAGACTTTGGTGCATTTTTACAAGTGGTCCATATTACATTGAGAACATTAGGAAGAGGAAGCCGTTGAAAGAGCATGCTGTGTCAGCTGGTAGTTCTGACCTTTGACATTTAAAATATATTAAACGTCATGTGTGAAAACATGGGCCGCACCGTTTGTCTGCAAACAAGACCCCTTCTTCAAGACATTCACATGGTTGTCTGCTCATTAATGTAAAATGAGGAAAAATAGGCCACGCCATTTACTATTTATTCTCTTTGATGACCATTTCATAAGGACTATTCCAACCGCTATAATAACTATCCTGCCCATGCCTCCCTTTTGCCACTTGGGCTATTTTGTCCATATCTACGCTTGGCTCCTCGGGCTCCTATCTCAGTGGGTTGCCAAGTTAACTCTTGGCCTTTTGTCCTTTTCTTGGCTTTGTCTTTTTGATCTCTTGGCCTTTTTTGGAAATTCAAGCTCTTAAGGCTATCTTCTGTCAATCCTTAGCTCTTTAGGCTCCTTTCTTGATGGTTTCTTCCTTTTGGCCCTAAGGCCTTTAAATCCTTTCAAGCTTATGCTCAAACATTTAAAGACCAATGATTATTTCATTGCCATAAATTTGACATCTTTGGGCCCATCATTGGACATTTGAATTCCAAAGGCTATTTTGTGATGCTAAATTTGATGTCTTTAGGCCCATCACCCCTTGAGTAATTCCTTCAGCTTCGCTTTCCTTTGGCTTTCTTTTTCGATCCTCCCTGAAGGGAAGGTGTCCCTTCGGCCTTGGAAAAGTCCCCCTTTTGGCAATTGAGTGTCCCCTGCAAGGGTACCTACCCTTTGAGGTCCTTCAGGCTGCCTCAGCTTCTCAATTCCTTTAGACAAAATATCCAAATTAATTCCTTCAGACACTTTGTCTGAAGGAAATCTTTCCTTCATTTTGCTGCTTATTCTCTTTTGAGAAACTTTCTTTTGGGTGAATTCCTTTGGATAAAAGTCCAAAGGAATTCCTTCAGATTTTTTGTCTGAAGGATTTGCCTTGTTCACTTTGCCATGGGATTTTCTTCTGAATTTCCTTCAAACAGAAAGTCTGAAGGAATTCTTTGCCTTGGTCTTTCTTTTTGAAAGAAACTCACCTTTGGCCCTCTCCTCTTTAAGTGTTTTCTGCCCTCTATAAGGGCACCTTTCGGTCTGAAAGTGCCCTCTGCAGCCTACTAGAATGGTCCATTTTGTGCCTGACTACCCTCCGCAAGGGTACCTATCCTTCAAGATTTGTAAAACCCTTTTGAACCTTTTGATTGAACCTAAAATTGAACCCTTTTTCAGAGTTCAATGGTTCATCACTGTGTCCTGTAAGGAGTCACATTCATTTAATTGACTGCTTTAACCAAACTATTTGAACTGAACAACTTGAACTAACTGATTGAACCAACTATTTGAACTGGCTGATTGAACCAACTATTTAAACCAGCTGATTGAATCAACTACTTGAACTGGCTAATTAAACCAACTGCTTGAACTGACTGATTGAACCGACTGATTGAACTAGCAAAGGTTTAATGGTTTGACATTGTTTAAGTTTAACATTCAAAGTTTAAAGCTCTTGGAAAGATCATGTCGTTGAACCCCGACATTGAACCACTTTTTCCAACCTTAAGGAAAAGTGTCTTGAACATTTTTGATCTCTTTCCTTGTGATTTTCTTCAGACAAAATGTCTGAAGAGATTTGTAAGAGCCTTACATTCTTTGAACTGGTTCTTCCTCTTGCTAAAAGATTTGTGCAACCCAAAATTTGAACTGGCTCAGAATAGCAGGGGAAGAAGGAGACCAATTTTGGTCTGTAGGGCCAAAAGTGGTCAACAGTACCATTAATAGAGTTCCTCATATAGACTGTATCAGGTAAGTAGATCATTGAGAGCTATCCATGTGCCATCATCTTGCTAACTTGTAACCAAAAGAACAAAGTACAATGGACCATAAATCAATTATGAGTAGAGTAGCAATATGTAGACATGTATACATCAATAACATAAGAAGATAGCAAAGACATGAATGCCAAGCCTGAAAACATGGAAAAGAGACATTTGTCATGTTATGATGACTAGGCATTTGATATCAGGTAAAAGAAGCCACATGATAATAAAATCCATAGAAATCAAGTTTATGAAATTCAAATTAAAATAAAAGACATGTAATAGAGCAAAATCTATTATTTCCATTAATTCACATGAATTTAAAAATTAATACATTCAATTTTCAAAGCCAACATGTTGAAAGTAATATAATTTGAATTAACATATCCAGTCTAATCATAATGCCTTTTAAGATATCAAATGCACATTATAAATTTAAAAATCTATTGCAACCAAGAACTTATAGACTTGTTATAAAATAAACATTTTCCATGTAGAGTTTCAATGTCCTCCTCATTTCACACTCCACCTTCTTCATATTTGGTTGTAGAACTGACTAAGTTCACTAATATAATATTTGAATCAATAGTTCTCAATCACAATTTCAAGCATTACTCTATTATTTGGGATGAGATTTATGCAATAAAAAAATACAAGGTAGAGGCCCATATTTCAATATTCACACAAAGGTAGAGGGATAACTTGTTGGTAATAAAATTAGTTAGTTTATATAATACAACATCCAAACCAGAGGTAATACCCCACATTGACTTGCTATTTAATTTATTTGTATATAGAAAAATCTTTGAGAAAATATTACATTTTAGACTTAGTAAAACTCCAACAACATACATAAGTGAGAATAATTTCAAAAGACACTATAGACTACCTCTGCTAAAAATGACCTATAGGTAGGACATGGTTGATTCATGGATATTTGCCAATAACATCCACAACAAGTTGAAATAATGGGCTGGCAACTCAAGCAACTTTGTGATTAAGGACCCTATTTCTACTATCCCCATTATTATCTTCAGACTAGGGGTAGGAATTACCATGGTCCTACTAAATAAAATATATGGTTTCTCAACTATTTATTATATCAATGAGATATGGGTCTTGTTGCTAGATATTATCCTAACATCCAACAAAATCACAATCTTGGAAGAGATTATTAGCTCCAATTTAATTCTAAAAATTACAAATCTAGGAAACTTTACTAGATGGTAACTTCTAAATGATGTCCTATGTGATAGATGTTGTGATTGTAACTATGCATTCAACATATGAAGAACCCTATCAATCATCCAAAAAATATCCAAAGAATAGTATTTTGGATGAATTCAGTGTCTTCCATGTGCATAGGTTCAGAAAATAAATGAAAACTTAACAAAGACCTTTTACCTTATGATAGACTAGGCCATATATGAGAAAAGCATGCCTAGACTGTTAGACCCCATAAAAAAGACTTCAAAAAATGGGTGACTACTAGTTTTATTCTTAATGCATTGTAATCAGGATAAAGGGTACTAAGACACACTCTTTGTACTTACTTTACTTGACAAATTGGTTAAGCAAAAAATTACCAGTCAATTAGTTGATATTGTGGATGTTGATTTATAAAGGGCTAAGCAAGCATCCATCCACCAAACACCTCTCAACATTGGACATATGCAATATATAAGGTGGGAACACTTCTAGTCTATTGTAATATTAAGGATGCATTATGGATTGAAATTGGCACCATTCAGACATTACGACCCCAGGAAGAATGTCAAGGAACACATCAAGAGATATGAATAGAAAGTGAGAATCAATTATGGTCACCAATCCTATAGTCATAAACATGTGTTCATGAATTCATAGGATGACACAAAAGTTACTATTAGGATGTGAAGGGTAAACATGTCAATAATTATAGCATAGAAGATCTAATATGATCCCATAATTATTGAGGAAGATAACAAGTGGATTGAAAAGGAGTAATTGGTTTCTTAACCTATTCATGGACCTCCTCCTCACACAAAAGTGGACATACAAGAGTAAGCTCACTAATCTGGGGAAGCAAATGTTGAAAGAAGAGTTGGAACTGCTCTAATCTCCCTTGCATACACAATGGTCATTGCTTCTCTTTACTAGGATATTTCCATGTTACCACTACTTCATTTGACTATAACACAAACAGTAAGTCTTCTTGCTTTCATTATCTCATGTTTCTATTTTTTCTCCTCCTAAGTCACCACCTATTATGACAACACCACCATCAATAGTGCCCCAATCTCCTGGGAAGCCACCTTCACCACCCATAATTCCTCCACTGCTCACCACTCCCCTCATTTCATTACCATCTTCCACCATTACAATCCCTTCATCTCCCATTCCACCTTCTATAGGGTCAGCCCTTACTACTCCTAAACTACCAATTATATAGAAAAAGAAGCTTAAGACTCCTCTTATTTCACCCCAAAAGGTGGAAGTAGAAGGTAAATAGGTAGAAATTCCTAAGGAAAGGGATCATAGAATAAAGGGTAGACAAAGATCAGACCCTGTCCAAATCTTTGAAAATAAAGAATAAGACAAAGGATGGGTCACTAAAGAAGAATGGGTGTCCAATACATACATCAAAGAAACAAGATCATTTAGTGAGATAATTGAAATAGAGGAAGATGATGAACAAATTTTTGAAGAAAGTGTTTAGTCTAGAGGAACTAAGATATTAGGTGAATCTGAGGAGGTTGACTAAGAAGATGTTAACTCAATGGACACTAAATTATCATTAGATAAATAAGGAGATGCAAAAAGGGACTATAGTCAAAATTACAAACCCCAACACAAGGGCCATTATCAATTACACCCCCATGTTCTTCATCTTAGGCTATGATGGTGATAATTACAATAACTATTTCCCTAGCTATGCCCTCTTAGATTATATGTACCACAATCCCTCATTCTTTGATAACTTCCTCAATTACTACTTCTACAATTGGTGTGGTAGATACTACTCATTCTATACATTATTTGAGCCAAATAAATAAGCCTTGGGTAATTACACTACCAATTTTGTCTACTATAACCCAATTTTCCATTATGGGCCATTTTACTACTACCAATACTACTGGGGTTGCATAAACATCAGTGACAGGTTACTTGAAAAATTTACTTAACACCCTAATGACCTATTCATTCTTTAGTAGAATCAGTCTTTAGTCTCCCACAACATCAATGGGAGTACATTTTGAAAACCTAGTGTCCACCTCTATTTTTAATACATAAGCCACACCCCCTAGGATGTCAACACAATTGAAAATGCCCATTAGCCAAGCTACTTAGGTAGATTCCCCTATAGTTTCATTGTACATGACAACTGGGAAGGCTAAATACATTATTGATACACCAATGTAGAAGTAAGTTACTTGATGGAAGGAGGTTATACCTCCTTTTCATACGTTAGGGACATTATCTCCCATAATGATGCATCTCATAGGGAAATATTCATCCATTCCTATGATTACATATCAAACAGAGTAAAAAGTTACATTGAGCATTCCTCCATGGATTAAACAACTATAATAAAAAGAAGTAGGAAAATAGGCCCTAGCATTTTTTGAGCAACCAACAATCAAGTTCCATTTTGATAGAAAAAATAATATCTTGAGTAAGGTTAAAATAAATACTATGGTTACTAAAAGAGAACATGTAGAGTTGGTATTAAAAAAAAGACATTCTCTCTGACAAAGAGAATAAAATTAAATCCTTTTGACTTGAATAGATATAGGTAGGAAACTTACAATTTTGTGGATGCTATTAGGGGAGTAATCAAATAAATTTTCAAAATCTATGACCAATCAGTTTAGAATTTACTAGAAAGGAACACTATTCAGTCTTCTAAGAAAATAATAGATAACTTTCATAGGGATGCTAAGAAGCTACATGACACTATTCATTTACTAAGGTCTGCTAAGACTACATCCTAGCCTAAGTGGGGGGACATAATTTATTTAATAAAATGAAGGATGTAGAGGGAAAAGTTCACTTATTAACCCAGGCAACCAAAAATAAGGCGTATGCCCACTTAAATATAATAACAACATAAATTACATGGGCATAAAACTATGTTGCTACCCAAAGAGATGGTTTGTTGGGCTAGCATCAAGAGAAGCGAACTCTAGCACAATAATTTTTAAATCAAGAGAGAGAAATAATCTCTATTTTGAAGGATATGAGATTTACTATGGTAAGGACTCCTCTTGGACAATTAGTTCCCAAGCCCATTTTTTAGAATATTCTTTGAGATGCAGCTGACAACTTTTGAGGTGAAATTGAAAGTACAGTCTATAAAACTAATGATGAAATTATACAACAAGTGAATTTTATTAGAGACTGAATTATAGGAACTGAGACACTTCATGTGGAGGTTAAAGATGCATTAGTTACACATAAGAAGTTGATGGATAAACATTCATAGTTATTCAAGAGATCTTTGCTTGACATTTGAAATTATTGATGTCGACTTCCATGCTAACCATGCATTATATCTACAAATGGAGGAAGAAAATCAATCAAATTCAGCTGCAAGAGCACAAGCACCTCCTCAAGGTACTCAGTCTTTGAGATATAAATTGGTACAAACACAGATGTTGATAACATATATGTCACTTATTATACTTACTAGTACAACTACATTGGTGTAACTCCTAGCATATCTACATTGATAATGTCTAATTTAGTTTTAACTCAAGTTACAAAAATAGTTTCATCCACTTTAGTTTCTACATTTGTTTCTCCATCATTATCTTCTTCCAATATTGACATGTCATCACCCCTCTAAATATAAATATGAATTTACATGTTTCAGCTAAATTAGAACATTGGTTCTTAATTTATTTTACACATATATATTGTATTTTAGTCATAGAATTATATTTTGGGAAATTATTTTGTACATGAATACTTTGCATAGTTTGGACGTGTAGCCTTATTTTTATAGATATAATTTTAGACTTTGCTTGAGAGATGAGGCATCTCCATCCCAAGATTATATATATTTGTATCCTTGGGAGGATAATTTTGGCTATTGAGATTAATGAAGGTTTTTAATGATTGGATGGAGTGAAAATAACCTTTGTTTTACTCTAATATTGAAGATATGTATCAACAAAACTATCCCAAAATTACTAACTATCAAACTAGTTATGTTGTGAGTGAAATTATTAACCAAAAAGTGTCATGAATAACTTCAAACTTGAAAATATATGTGTTTCGGTATAAAATATTGTATACCCATAATAATATTAGAGATAACACATGTAATAATCCACTCAATTCTAATTAATATACTACACAACCTTTGTGTATAAATCTTATTAATAAAAAAAGCTAAAATAAGCATATTACAAGATAACTTGCATTGCAAGTTAAGTCTAAAATTAAAAAATATAATATAATATTCCTAGACTACTAAGTGAACTAAAAACCAACTAAATATATAATAAATAAACTTAATTTAACTTACTATAAATATTTGGACATCATAAAAGAAGCCTTATTTAATAGTGAAGTCAAACATGCAACTACTAGTTATCTTAGTCAACTTAGAGTTCCAACTAATCCAATTAAATAAATTTAACTCAATTTATTTTTAATTTAAGTAATATAATTAATAAATCATGTGATTCTTCTTTGGGAATGAGTGGATAATGTTTTAGACTCAATTAAGTATTCAAATAGTGCACTAGAGTATACTGAATTAAACTATACTAAATTGGCAATCACAACTAATTTTTATAAAAGCATTGGAAAGTGTCCCAAAATGATCAAAACAATAATTAAAGTCATTAATAAATTAAATAACCTTCTAATACACATAAAAATATAAAATATATTAATTTTAAAAATAGAACTCAATTTTCCATATTGGCATCATACTTAGTAATATCAACCATATTCTTTATGTGAAAGTTGATGTAAGGTATGTATAGTCATATCAAATAGAGGATAATGCAAATTTATCCTATTTCTTTGAAGATCAAGAAATCAACCCACTTCTCAATGTGAAGCAATAACTTAAAGTTGACATCCTGTCATTAAGAGATCTTCTCCAATATAAATTTGCGTATTCAATGAGACATAAAGATCTTGCTGATTTTAAATGAATACCATGATTATAAGTACCTCTTATATATCTAAAAATTCTCTTAACTACTTACAAATGCTTGAGTGACGGTTTGCCCATAATATAGAAACTAGTGAAATTCAATCGCTAATATCAGGTATTGTCATAGTGAGATACATAACACCTCCCACCATGCTTCTAAAATTATTTTCATTAGCTGAAGGAATTCCATACTCCCTCATAAAATTTTCTCCACTTGAAATTGAGTGTCTATAGGCTTGTAATCTTGAAGATTGTACTTTTTTAGCATATCTTAGGCAGCGTTGGCTTGACAAATGAATACTTCATATTTCTATAGATAAACATCCATGCCAAGAAATTAATTCATAGGTCTAATATCAGTCATGTCAAACTATTATTTCATAGTTTCATTGAAGTTAATCAACAACTCCATAAAGCTACTTATGAAGATCAAGTCATGTACATAGATGCAAGCATATAAAATATTAGAATTCAATGCTTATATATAAAGAGTTGGTTCATTTTAACTTCTTACAAGGCTTTGATATAATAACCAGCTATAAGACAAATTATTGGGAGTATTCAATACTAATCTCTTGGATGTTTATTAAAATCATAAAGATCCTTCTTAAACTTAAGTACCTAAAATTATTTACCCTTTACCTCAAAACCTTGTGCCTGCCCCACATATACTTCTTCTTCAATCACTCTATTAAGGAATGAATTTTTAATCTCAGTTTTGTAGATCTAATTTGTACCAATAACATATTTATTCAAATAAGGTTTAAATAAATTCCATGTATCATTCCTCTCAATTTAATCCATCTCTAATATCATAACATTAACCCATTCTTTCCTTTGACTAGTTTATGCATAACTTCTAGGTGTACTAGTAACTGATGATAATGTAAATATAATATTTTTATCATAAACATCATCAAATAAGTTAAATTATGATGTTGTATCCTTATTATCCTCCTCTCATAATTATTATCCAACATTTTATTAGCTGGATAAGGATTCAATAAACACTTGTTCTTATTTTACATTAATGTAGATGGATGACTAGTCTGTTGCAAAGAGCTAGTATTATTTTCTGGTGAATTAGAAACTTATGTAAGATTTTTTAAGCCTTACAAATAAAAATCAACTATATGAACCCATTCACTTATGACATATGTAGCCACATGATCATAATCAACATACACCTTATTTTCAAAAAATTACAATCCTTAGAAATATTTGTGGATTTACTAGTAGGATTATAAAACTTATATGCTTTAATTTTGTCACTATATCTTGTGATACTATGATCAACACTCTTATAATAAATTATATCACCATTACCTTTGCTTGTGGTGATTTTTATGCTAGCATTTTCCTCAATTTGGATGGAATTTTCATCTCCTAATTGCTCTTGGCTTTTGAAAGAATCATCTAGCTTGCTAAAATCATTTTTATGACTTGTCACTTGATTTAAGCAACCTAAATTAAGAGACAACAAATTATTTTATTTATATATTTCCATAAAACATGTGATAAAATAATATGATCCTTATTGAAACTCACTTTTTTCAACTTGAAAATCCTTTTCTTCCCTTTCTTGATTGGCTTGATTCTTAGTTGCTAGTATCATGCGTCTTGATTTTTTGTAGTAATAATAAGTAAAATATTTATAAATATTACCTATAAAATTTGATTCATATTTTACCTTTGAATTTGATTTTTTTAAAATGACTTGATTCTAATTATTATTTGTCTCTTTGGTCTTTGAAACCCTTTCTTGGTTTCAAGTGCTTGTTCTAGATCATGCTCTAGATCTCCTACATATAATCTCATTTTATCCTCATAAGACAAGAGAGAAACTACTAACTCATCAACACTTATAGTGTTTATGCATTTATACTCTTTAAGTGATCATAATATGTATCCATCTTTGTATTAAATATCTCAAAATCTTTATCATTACACTATCTTGTATAGTTTCTCCATAAACCCTCATTCTATGAACTAAATCATTTACCCTTATGAAATAATCTCCAACTCTTTTAAAATCTGACAATTTTAAATTCTCAAATTCATTTTAAAGGTTTGTATTTTTGCTTCTATTAACTTAATATAGTCTTGATATTAAGTATCTAAGTTATTCTATGCCTCATGGGCATTATTACATCCTACCATTCTTGGATAAATTCTTGGGTCTATGAAACTCTGAATATAGAAGAAGGCTTGTGCATCTCCCTTTTCTTCATCTTTTTTTGTTTTTTTCTGATCTTGTGTTAAGGTGTTAAAATATTGAGGTGGTGTTTAGCCATGAAAAATAATATCATAAACTCCTTTCCACGTTATAATTATCTTTAATTGATCTCTCCCATACTCAAATTTATCACATTTGAAAACATGAATATTCATGGAAGTAAAATTCATTGAAGCCACCGTATCTTTTAAAAATGGCCTAAAAACCTTTTATAACCTTAATTGAACATGAATATGATACCAAATTAAGTATTGTAATTATTTTATGGAGTGAAAATAAGTTTTGTTTCACTTTAATATTAAAGTTATGTATTAATAAAACTATTTGAGAATCACTAGCTATCAAACTAGCTATGTTGTGCGTGAAATTGTTGACCAAAAAGTGTCTTGAATAGCTTCAAAATTAAAAATATATGATTTATGTTCTAAAATAATATATACTTATAATAATACCAAAGATTAAAAAAACATACAATAAGCTCCTCAATTATAATTAATGCACTACACAATCTTTGTATGCAAATCTTATTAATAAAGAAAGCTAAAATAAGTTTATTACGATATAACTTGCATTAAAAGTTGTCTAAAATTTTAAAATATAATATAATACTATGAAAACAATAAGTGAACTAAAAATAAAATAAAAATATAATAAATAAATTTAATTTTACTTACTATAATGCTTAGGACATCACACAATAAGTCTTCTTTAATAGTAAAGTCAAACATACAACCAATAGTCATCCTAGTCAAAATAGAGTTACAATAAAGCTAATTAAAAAATGTTAAATCAACTTATATTTAATTTAAATAATATAATCAAGGAAACATGTGATTAGTCTTTGGTAATAATTGGATAATGTTTTAGAATCAAATATGTACTCAAATAGTGAACTAGAGTACACTCAAGTGAGCTATAGTGAACAGGTAGTTCCAATTATTTTTAGAAAATCATTGAAAATTGTCCCAAAATGACCAAAAAAATAATTAAAGTCATAAATAACATTAAAAAAACCTAAAAAATGAAATATACTAATTCTAAAAATAGAAATCAAGTGCCCATAATAACATCATACTCAACAATTAATAAAAAATCCTAAGAAAAGTTTTGTAATTGGTTTTGATGTGCAAATATTGAATTTTCTCCAAACTTATGGATTTTATAAGAAATTATATCATTCTAGTATCTTAGTCTTCTGGTTTTACATTATTTATCTTTTCAATACATCTATTCTTATTGTGATATTGTTAATCTGAATTCTTTTTGTGTATTGATAATAATCCCCCTTGTAGATGTGCAAACACAATCTTAAAAATGTGACAACCTTTGATTATATATGCTTAGGTTTACCATATTCTTGTTTCATTTTAATTTTATCTATGCTTTATTATTGGTGTGATTACATTAGATTACAACATACATTGGTTTTTGATTACTTTTCCAACCTTTAGTTCAAGTGCTAGCTTAGAAAAGTTTCATTTTGTTTGGTCCACATGCCTTCTATTTTGCCTTACCTTTCCCTCTTTTTGAGTTTATTTTAGTTAGAACCACCTTAGTTTAGATCCATCATCTATCCAAACATCTCAAGTAGATTTAGATTCATCCATAGTTTAACCCATTCATGGTAAACAATTACTCTGTTCACCACTATTCCACCAACGTGTTATTTACAAAACCTAATACCATGCAACTCATGCCATGGAGTGAATTTTCATTCATAGATCCTGAAATATTAGAGGCTACATTATAAGGTTACATGGTTTACATAAAACCCACATAAACACATGGTATAAATAAAACTAATCAATTTAAAATAATAACATAAAAGGCCAAGAACTAAGCACAAGTTGTTTCCCTAGAAGGAGGATGTGGTGGATCATCCTTAAGTGTTTAGGAACTTAAATAAGGAGGCTCAACATAAGGAGGATACAGTGCCACCCAACTATATTTAATAGGTCCTAGGGGAGCTAAAGAAATTATAATACCCCTAAGTATGAGGTAATTGAACAACACTACCAACTAGACCACTCCCTGCATAGGAGAGCTCCATTGGGACAAACCAACATTAGACTTCCCTCATGGTGGTGACAGACTCCATCCACCTTAATGAGGAGAAGTGGAAAATAGGTTGTGACTGTGTGACCAACTTCATCGATGACAAAGCACTAGAGTAGGAGACTCATGTGATGGCTAGTCTATAGAGTCACGAATCATGGTATAGGAAATACTTATCTAGTGATTGAGAAGCTCTTGTAAGTGTTGAAATATAAAAGACACCTTATCTACTTATGCTTGTATCTGTATAAAGGCTAAAGAGATAAAAACCACTTTGTTATTAATAAAAAATTGACAAGATGCTTCTTCACTGTTAAATAAATATGAATTTCTAGCTTTTCAAAACTGAAATAATATGATAAATCTAAATAAATCCAAAGAAAAACTACATATATCAACCACTGAGCATTATAATTGAAGAGATACATTCACCATGAAAATGGTTCTAGGTGAAAGTGCTGGAAGAGGTTGTGGATCTAGAGCCAAGTAGATTTTGCTTTGGGGAAAGTCTAGAATAAATGTTCAAAGGACTCTAGTTTGAAACAAACAAGACACTTGGGTTGAGAAATTCCAATATGAAGGAGATGCTCCTTAAGTAGAAGGCCCTAGTTAACCAAAAAAAAAAAAAAAATCACAAGATTGGGCTCAATCTTTAACACCCAAATTCTATTAAGTCTGGTAGTCAATGACCTAAGTGAGGAAAATTTCTTTTATTTCCTTACCCTATTTAATTTATCTAGTTCCAGACAAAAAGGGCTCATGAATTGATATCAGAGTGTTGGAGAGTAGTTCTTAAAGTGCCTATCATAGTTACATTTCTAGTATTTCCACCAATCATGTGGAGACTATAGGCCCATTTTATGTAGAATGACATTGGACATCATCTCTTAGACTCACAAGATGGAAGGTAAATCAAAATTAACCAAATTAAAAATTTTATTTTAATAAAGGCCAAGGAGCCCAATCAAGGTAGGAAATCAAATTCTAAACTTTATGAATACTTTTTCTAAAGATATTCAAAGCTTTCATACATTGTAATTTTTATAAGAGAAGAGTGGAATTGGTAATAATGGGAGACCTCCACATGCTGTGGTCATTGAAAGACAAACCATATTACGCCCATTTGAGATATAGTTTGATAATTTCAAAATATTTCCCAAACATTTTTAGCCATGAAAGATCCCTCAATTTTGATGGGAGTAGTCATGACAATTAAGGTGTGAAACCCAACATTTTTTAGCCAACTTTACCATAAGGGTAGCCCGAGTTAATATAGTGTCATAAGAGATTTTTTTAGGCCTCATTACCTTCGATTGCTCAAACCACCCATTTATCAAATAGAGTAATTATTTATCTATATATGTCAATAATGATCATACCACCTTTCTCATGAGGAATACAACAAATATCCCAAGCAACTTTGTGTTAGCCATGAGTTTGCTTACCATTGGCCCATAAAAATTCCATGAGAACTTTGGTTAGATTTACATGTGAGGTTTTAGAGGGAGCCCAATGGCAATTAAGATCTTAGAACAATCCTAAAATTTTCTAGCTAATGATAGAGGTTTTGTGATTCAATATTCTACCTTTTTCTCCATTCTATCGATGACATATTTCCATAGCTTAGAGGGAGAGATTTATAAATCAAAAGAGATGCCAAGAAATTTAAATTTACCACCTTTTTAGATCCACTTGCAATTATATAACTTTATCTATCTAGGCATATGCATCATGCTCTGTTCAAAGCATTGAGTTTCAACTCACTGCAAATTAGATATAAAGGCTTTGTAGAAAATATCAAGGTAGTTAAGTGCCTCTTTAACCAAAGCTTCTTCCTTACCAAGAGTGAAAAAGGTATCATCTATGAAGTGGACATTTATGAGCTAAGAAGAGTGATTAGAAGATAAATACCACTGATGATCCCTTGCTTTGCTTTGTAAGCAAGTAAATAATGAAAAGCTTCAACATATAAAACATATAGATATTGAGCCAAAAGGAAACCTTGTATGATGAACCAGAATAAACCAAATCTATCCAACTTAAGCCCATTGATAGTGAGGCATGTTGAGGCTTATAAAAATAAAGTCTAAAACTATTGAGATAAAAAATTTACCAAAGCCCAAGGCCTAGAGCATGACAAGTATGAACAACCATTCAATTATACCATGGGCCTTCTCAAAGTCTAGTTTGAGGAAAATTTTATGTTGGTGAGATGATCATGACCATTCCATTCCATCCTAGACAACAATGTGATTTTCAAGGATGTATTTATTCTTGATGAAGCCCGTCTGTTATAAGACTTAGTGAGATTAATTATCTTAATGTAAAACATGGAATTTAATTTTACTATATGTTTTATCCTATTTTTGACAAAAACATATAAATTGTTAATGATTGTAATATATGTAAAACTATAGAATATCAAAATGCTAAAGATGTACAATAGTCAACAATTCTGATTTTAACAAATTGATAATTATAAAAAAATATTATTTTTGGAAAAAACTATGAATAAATATACTTAGTTTGAACATAGATTTCCATTGATTGTTCTTACTATTTGAAAGTGGAAATTAGTAAGAAATGTGACTTTGCATGCTCAAAATCAGGAACAAAAACATAAGTAGAATCGATAGGTTGCTATAAGTGGATGACAATGTAGTGCATTCAAGTCCATTGACTGTGGACTTATCCTAGTTGATTGTGATAAATGACTGACATGTAAAGACAAAGAAAGTAGAGTTATAGAAAAGACAAATCAAATATAAAATTAGAGAATATTCCTAGACACGATCATTGAAAGTGGATGGAAACATTGTGCATTCAAGTCCCTTGACTACAGACTTGTCCCAGTTGACTGTGATAAAATTTTGATCACTACACTACCTACGCCAATTTTTATTAAGGTTTTTAACACAATTCCAAATTTTAAACATTGCACAAAATACTTATAATGAAAAAAACTTAGTTTTATACATAAAAATCAAACTGATTATCAATTTAGGAGAGGGAGGGGAATAGGGGAAAGGGATTGAGTTTGACTGACCTTAGTTAATCCTCATTGAGTGACCAAGCATTACACTACATTTTCAATACTCTGAATAGGGCTCAAACTCAAATGTAGTTCTTTGACTTACGTGTACGTATGAAATTTTGAATGCAAGTATAGATTCTCTTTATGCTATTTTACCCTTGATAAAAACATGTAAATATGTATTCAACCTTGAATCTAGCTTCAATAAATATATGGATAGAACATGAAAATATTTAAATAGCTTTTTGGAGTGAGAAGAACCATCCTTTATGCCTAAGATAAGCCTTGTATTTATAAATGTTTTTGATTTTTAATTTGGGACCTATTGGTGCCCAAAAACCAACCTAGGGTAAGACCAATGGACAAAAATAAGAATTAAATGAAACGTGACTCAGAAGAAGTTCTGAAAATTACACCTTGACAAGTTCGAGCTTCATGGATAGGGTCGTATGTTGGTCTTATCTAAATACCATGGATTTTTCCAAAAGGACAAAGAATAAAAACTAGGGATCCCCATGTCAAAATGGCATGATGAATAGACAAACCCACATATTAAAATAAAGTAAAGTGTGCCAATAAATACCTTAGTTGTTGTCAATAGTCTATGCATACAAAGTTACAATAAATGATGTAAAATATGGGCTTATATCAAATTTGGGTGTCTACATTTCCATTCCCCCCTTGTACTTATATTGTATTAATTTAATTTATAGAGTAAAAGAAATAATAAAACTTGAGTGCATAGACACACTTTTTTGTGAGACTTGGAATTTGATTATGTAAGATATGTCATGTTAAAACCTGAAATAACACATGTAGTAGTTAATGTCCATATTTGTAATTTTAAATCCTAAATTTTTAACTTTCAAAATTAAAAAAAATATTAAATACTACACCCATATGCATGTGGCATTATGTCACATGTGGATTATAATTGTACGATGCCTAGTGGAGAGAGGATGTTTTTGTTCTTGTTCATTTCCTAGCCAAGGGAATGAACAGTCCCTTGAGTGATGAAAAGATAGTAAATATGTCATCGGGTGTCACTATACCCATGACCATATCGACTAGAGTAACTAAACTAGCTTTGTTGTTGTATCCTGAGATAAGAAATTGGAGTCACACTTAAATTTGTACCTAGTGTTCCACTCAAATTTGAATCTAGTGTCTAAATTAAAGTCATATTCAATGATGAACTTATAATTAAATGTATAAATATATCTCAACTCACTATGCACCATCAATAATGTTTAAATTATTTTTTTCCCAATATCATTACAAACAACACTCCAATATCATGGTTTCTAATTTCACCTAAGTGACATTAAAAAACATAGACTAATAAAATTATTCATTAAGTGCTTAACAATGTTTATTCTTGACATCCTTACCTTGATGTGTTCATTATTTAGTTAATTCATAATATATTATAGGGCCTTAATTGTCTTGAAAACATATAAAATATATATAGATATCTATATTTCAACCACATTCATCCCTATTCAATCCAAAGGTTCATGTCAGGTCTTTTCTAATAGTCTTTGTCTTTCTGGGATAAGTCTACGCTAGGTCAGACAAGGCCACAATGGCCTTGGCCTCCACACTATAATGACCAATATTTATAATCAAGACATTTCACAATGACTCTCTTACACATTTTGTAAATTTTATTTAGACAAATACTCCAAATATACCCTTATAAAATCATATCAAGGCATTCACTTGAAGGTATCTATCAAACTAATTTGAAATTACTACACACTGAGCAAAAGAGTACTATTTATTTCAATTTCAAATTTGGTACTTTTTAATAGTCATAAGCAATGTCTGAATATCTTTTATTGTAGGTTAAGGGCATCCATTTTTAAACATTTAAATCAAACTTATAAATTCAATCATATAGTTGCATAATCAAATATCACACAATTACCTTAGTAGGGAGAAATACATCGGCATGAAACTTATTTTATCTATGTAGGAATTACTCAGATTATGCAAGGTCTTTTAGGGTGGATTGACTATTCTCATAACCATATTCCTTTTTTTTAAAAATTTCTATCTAATGCATGTGTAGACTAGAATTTATGTTTTGCAGGAATTCAATGTATGTATTTAACTCTTAAAATAATGTAGAAACCCTCATTGATAGACATAGGTATCCAAATCAAGAAATTATATAGTCAACTAGGACGTGATGTAAAAACTCAATTTCTAGAGACCAAACTTTAGGGGGGCATAGCTTCTAATTTGTAACTCTGTTTGAGCTCTCATTTATGCCAAAATAATGATATTGAGGAGGAGAATATTATCCTAACTATTGTTGGGAAGTTAGTTTCTTTTCTGGGGATAAAGTGATCATATAAGGTCCCAAAATTATATTTTAATATTTTTTTCATGATGAAATAACCCCAATTTTCTTTTGGAAATTGCTACAAAGTATGGAACAGAACTACATAAAGAAACCATATGAAACTTCACTAATGCATGACACAACACCTTGGTCTACATGAGATGAGTAGGCAACCCATAAATGTATTGGGTCAATTAGGCACTTATGCTAAGATGACCATCGCTAGAGGATTCTATAGAGAAAAGGGGTTGGAATTAAAGGATGATATATTGTTTGAGGGGTATTTGTGTGAGGGTCCACATTAATAACCTTAGAACCTATAGAAGGCACTTGGTTTCCCCATCAGACCATCTAGGGATCCTCAGCCCAATATAAGTATCCAATAACCCTATACAGCTATGACTTCGAAACTCAAGAGGTTAAAGTGATTTGTATATACTTTAAGTCTCCTTAAACAAGGTTAATGTCCAAATAATTTAATAGATAGGGTTAAGACTATAAGTATAATATTTAGCATAGTAGAGAATTATCTTTCTACCCATTATTATTCATACAAATATGATAATAAGGGAGTACCACAATGAGCGTGACGGGTCAAAGAAGGAGAACTCAGGGTACCATCATACCAAGCCTTGGCTTATGCAAGCCTTACAATATTTATCATGGCATTAGATAACCACATTCATCTTTGTTAGCATGAATGACTTGGAAACTCAAGAGGTTAAAGTGATTTGTTTATACCTTGAGTCTCTTTAAACAAGGTTAATGTCCAAATAATTCAATAGATAGGGTTAAGACTACAAGTATAAGATTTGGCATAGTAGAGAATTATCTTGATACCCAATATTATTCATACAAATATGATAATAAGGGAGTATCACAATGAGCATGACGGGTCAAGGAAGGATAACTTAGGGTACCATCATGCCAAGCCTTGGCTTATGTAAGCCTTACAATATTTATCATGGCATTAGATAACCACATTCCTTTTTGCCATCATGAATATTTAACATTCACCTGACAATAATGCACATGTTGAAATGAACACAATGTACTTAACCATCCCATTATACAAATAAAGACTTATCCATTTAGGATTATTACCTGATATAAGACAATCATCAATTATTATATTGAACCATCATAAATAGTGCTACCAAGTCAGGATTATATTCATAAATCCCCGACCATAGGGTCTTCGTACTAATAGTTCATTAAACTCCCTTTAAATAATAAATAAATGATTTAACCAATAAGAATAATGACTTATTAAAATAAAAAATTCAACCATTAGAACAATTACAATATCATGAAACTAGGCTAGCTATGGGTTGCATTTATTAATAGTTAGCTGCCACATCACATATTGTTTGCACATGGACAACCATGCATTCAAAAGAGTAAATTTTTAGATTAGAAACACATTGAGCTTTGAGACTTCAACCCACAAGTCATGCTAAAAATCATTACATCATGAGTGATCTCATATAATCACAAGTTAAGAATAATTCATTTATTAACTTGCCAATTGACTAAAACTTCATGCTTACACTACCAAAATAGAATATGATTGGATTAACATCCCATATTAATAAGGGTTAGTATCATGTAACAATGACATCCATATACCTGATCCATAAATCAATATGGAAATATAAACAACTGAAATATCATCTTTATTATAAGTTTTCCACAATATCATAATGCAATGCGGCAAAATACATTTCTAGCACTTGATAGAATGATGTGTCCTAGCTGATAACACACACACACACACACACACACACACACACACACATTAGTGTTATTAATATTTATACTTAATTTATTAAGCAATAAGTGTTCACAAGATTAATAAGACTAGTGTGTGTGTGTGTGTGTGTGTGTGTGTGTGTGTGTGTGTGTGTGTGTTATGCACCTCACAACTAACCAACAGAAGGAAACAACATAATCATCTAACACAACATAATTTAATAGTCGAAGGCTAGCTGAATATCATTAACACATCTATATAATTCAAACCATGGATAATAAAGCCTTTATTTTCCAAACCAACTGGTTATCCCTCCTCAAAACAAGGAGATTTTCAATAACTTAAATTTAACCATGCTCATATATGAGATCACTCTAATATGCAAATGTAATATAACATAATAATCCTTAATATAAGGATGTCATTTATAGCCACAAAATGGGATACTGCAGAATACAAAATGTTATTGCATACAATAGACTACACCATCGTGTCTTAATGTCAAATGAACAAGGTTTATACAATAGCTTGAACAACCCTCATAGTTGATAGTTTTATCATATATATATAAGCTTGAGGTTGTGTGCATAGGGAAACCATTGTGCTACAATATAAGTATAAAAGTTTGAACAAGGCAGTTACTAAAATTTACGTCAACTGCAATAATTATTATATTACATCAAAATCAACCAATCAACTTTATCATCCTGAAACCCTTCATGGGTTAACAATGGTGAACACAACACTTGAGAAAGTGATAAAGGTAAGTAATCAAATTCACAAAAGGACAACCAACTTATATAAAAATCCCTACACTCAAAAGGGTGTAAATAATGTGCTAGCATAAAGGTGGCAATGTGTCCTTCCTTCCTAGTGAATATTCTGAAAATTAAATTCTCTTTTTAATAAGACAAGTTTAGCAAGGGAAATTAATCAAACTATCTTAATCCCACATAAATCAATTTTGGGCAGCCCATAATACCTATTATTGTAGCTATCTTTTTACAAAATATAAATAATCAATGAACTATTATATAAACCCTCAAGGCAACATGATAATGTACACCCAAGCAACTCCTAAAAAATAGATCAACAATGCACCTAACAAGCATATGATGAATATGATCTCAAGTTTATTTTCCAATCATTTAAACATGGAAGTACTCTAATCAAATTAAGAGTGTTGATGTTATCTTGTATTCACATCTATAGTAACTAATCAAGACATAGTAGACAATCCATATTATTTTTATGCAAATAGATCATATTAACAAATGGTCAATGTGTGTATAAATAGCAAGGGAAAATGCATTAATACTAAAGGTATAGGCCAGCCAAGTACATATCACTATATGAAAATTATTTATACCATAATGCAATATGGCGTAGAGAGCTCAACCACTAACTAACATAACATCATGACTTGTCAAATATTGCATTCTTTAAGAATTCAAATTGTATTGATTATTAAATGGATAACTGACCCTTACTACAACAATCTTTAGCTTATCTCAAGACATTTTATAGAATTGTAACAATATCAATGAAAATGATACAAAATGCTAAGCCACTTTATTCTATATAATTTCTAGCCATAAACATGATTGGCATAATTCACAAAATCATATTTGAACTAGTTCTTTCCATTTCCTTAAACCAAGAATGTATTTAGGTTAAGATATCTACTATGAAAATGATATGCTACCAACATAATCAGGGTATGGAATGAAATATGAACATCATAACTTTCTTTATAGACATGGTATTATCATACACATTTAATCAAAATGATGGTAAGAATTTCTAGCCATTTCTTATCAAATGAAGCTCAGTACTAATCTAATACTAATAACTATGATAACATAAAAATATTAAGCATAACATCAAGTAGTTTAAACTCAACCATTTATACTCTTTCATCATGTATGAAAGAGGTTAATTCTAGATATTCGAAGCTATCTCCATCACATTCACTATTACCAACAAGAGGAAAAATCTAACACAAGCCATACGAAGTTTAGGTTGAATTGAAACAAGTACTAAAAAGATTTTGTATCCAAATTTTCATACCTTATTTCAAATTATAAATGCATTTCACATAATGATAATAAAAATAATTTCATCTATCTAAATTAGGGGAGTCTCACCACAATTTATAGCACATAATAAATAAAATATACATATAATTTTTAGATCATAGGCTTTAGCTTGAAAAAGTATAATTTTAAGATGATTCCCAAAAATAAAGCAATCCCAAAACCCATTTTAGCCACAACTATACAGTCACTATGGCATAATGAAATCAAACACAACCAACCAACTCAATCTTAAAAAACAAGGGTATAACAAAGGTTTTTCATACAAATCACCATATACAAACCATTCTCTACCCTTGGCCATGACATAGACCAGTGTGGGTATGGCAAGATATACCCCCATGGGTATATACCTAAGAAGGATTCCTAATAGAACTTGCTGATATTATCACAAAATTTAAATAACAAATTTAAACTAAGAAGGGAAATCCCCATGCCTGTAATATATATATATATATATATATATATTATATATATTATATATATATATATATATATATATATTATATATATATATATATTCCCTTCCACATGCCTGTAATATAATATATATATATATATTACAGGCATGTGGAAGGGGAATATATATATATATATATATTATATATATATATATATATTCCCTTCCACATGCCTGTAATATATATATATATATATATATATATATATATATATATATATATATTATATATATATATATGCAAGGTTTTATTTATTTTTTTCTCCCATGGTGGCACTATACTAGTAACAACAATTCCATTCTTTTTTGCATTGACCTGCTATTCATTTCCCTCTCTCTATCATCATCTATCATCCTACATCTCCTTCTGCTCACCCCAAACATGGCAACAACCTATGTAGGTTTGAAACTCTTTATTTTCTCCATAATATATTCACTCTCCATCACCCTATCTTCCTTCTTCCATCTCCTTCCCTCATGATGGCAACTGAAACATCGCCAAAAACCCTATCTACCATAACAATTCCATGGAAAAAATAAAGTTTCATCCATCATATGATCTCACATTAAAGAGGAAACATTGTTTCCTTTATACATTTACTATTTCTTTCCAAATTGGAGTATACAAAGAATGCCAAAATTGATTGCAGGTAAAGGGGGAATACAATGTTTCCTTTGTTTTTACTTATTTTCCCACATGGGAATTCAAAGAACACCCTCCCCCCCATATGACTTGTGACCATTTAGTGGTACAAAACCATATTACACAAAAGAAGGCCATAAGGCCTAAGCGTTAGGCTGCTTATACCAACAAATGCATTAAAAATTTCATTAAACAAATAATACTCTTTTTATACAAATGCTAATGCATTTAATATTTTATATGATCTTTCAAAAATACAAAGCATTAAGACTTAAATGCAAAACACAAGTCCTTTATTTACATATACTAATGCATTTCCAAAGCATATATGCCTTTATAAAAGACCAAATATTAAGTTAATAACCAATCAATATATTTTTATTAACTCAAGTCGAAACTTTAAGATACTAACACAACTTAAAGATCCTTTGGTTCACATGTCTAGCATCAGCAAATATATATGCTTTTATAACTTTCACATCTAATCAGCATCAGACCTAGGAGTTTTAGAATAATTTCAAGTTTATATCACGCCAAGCTAACAACTCAATGGGCCACCTCAAGATTATAAACACACACACACACACATGATGTACATACATATATACATATTAATAACACCACACACACACACACACACACACACACACACACACACACACACACACACACAGAGAGAGAGAGAGAAGAGAGAGGAGAGAGAGACGAGAGAGAGAGAGAGAAGAGAGGAGGAGAGAGAGAGAGAGAGAGAGAGAGAGAGAGAGAGAGAGAGAGAGGAGGAGAGAGAGAGAGAGAGAGAGAGAGAGAGAGAGAGAGAGAGAGAGACCATAAGATGACATTTGAGATAAATAGTTGAATTCTACCCAAAACAAAA
>JARHVA010006552.1:780000-886106 GCA_037957365.1 Torreya grandis | reverse complement strand
AACAATTTCAAAATTAATTTCTAAAAATTACAAGGATGAATGGTTTTAAGGTGGAGGACCTAGTTTAGGAATCTAGGGTTTTAAGCTAGAATTTTTGAATTTAAGGTTATAATTGAAATTCTAAAATTTATTTGAATAATATAATTTACACAAAAATCAGAAATTTTGAAATTTATTTTTGGCACACTAAATAATTTTCAAATTTTTTGAGATTGATTTCTAAAATTTGTAAGGGAGGGAAGCTTGGGGTTTGAGGACCTAGTTTTGAAATCTAGGGTTTTGAGCTAGGGTTTTAGAATTTTTGAAAATTATGCAATAATTTAAATTCTAAAAATATATTTAAATGGAATAATTGCAAAAAAATTTAAAGCAATTTTTGCACAAAATATGAAGGAAAAACCCTAAGGGTACCTAGGGTTTTTTAATTTATTTGAAGTAAGTTGAGTTCACTAAATGTTTTATTATTTTTGGGATTCTATTATTTAGATCCTAAATAATAAGGGTCTCGAATGACATGAAAAAGATAATTTAATAGGGAAAAATATAGATTTTAACTGATAATTATATAAGATAAAAAGAAATTAACTTAGTTGGATTCACACTGAAATAGAAGATTCTGAGTCTAGAATTTGAGGAATAGGACTGAGATATGTAAAAAATATGGCTCTAGCTTCTATTTTTTAATTAGATAAGAGCATCAAAAATAAGACACCCTAGTATTCAGTGCTATAGTCAATCCTAGCACTATTATCTTGTTGCTAAAAGCTTTCTATGTTTTGTTCACCTACTCAATTTGAACTTGTGTACCAAATTTCAAGCCTTGGGAGTCATCAAAGCTTGATATAGGTCTGTTTCAATATTCAATACGTATATTATTTTGCACACATGAAATCAACAAATATATCAAAAGCAAAAGGGGGAAACTGGTTAGGGGAAGAATGATCCCACAATAAAGAACCCTTGCTATTATGATTATTACCTACATTAACCATCAGGTTAGGGTCTGAGATCTAATGTAATTTTCCCTTAAGTAACATGCATAATCAACGTGCATTATAGATGTAAGAATGAACTTTTTCTAGGCCCTTCCTTGATCAAATAATATAAAATGCCTTGTGTAGTCCTTTAAATAAGAGCCTCATTATTTTGAATTTGGGAGTTTTATTCACATTTAGATGACATTAGAAAACATAGGAATGAAGCAAAGAAAGGGGTAAGACTCATCTAATAGGATAAAGTGATCATTGGAATAAAATTTTCACATGGAAAACAACACAAGAAACTGGACACCCTAGGTTTCAACACTGTAGTCCTATTTGGGTGCTATTGTCTAGAGGGTTTAGGACATAGGGGATGGAATAAGCTTGGAAAGAGTGACCCAATATAGTAAGGGTTATGTTTGGAAGGTTATGAATGACTGGGAATGGTTAAAGAGGTGTCTAGGGTATAAAATAAGACCAAGGAAAACTAGACAAAAAGACATGGCTAGATGCAAAAAAGACCCATATTCTCAAGTCAGAGTCTCTTGTGAAAGGATGATGAAAAGACATGATATGTGTGGTTGATTAACTAATTTAGGGTATATAAAAGAGGTTATTTTGTTTCATCAGGTGCAAGAGGTTGCACTCATGATGTGGAATGGTTCAGGGGTACACTAATGGTCAGAGATATTACCTAGAAGCCATATATCTAATTTTTGATATGGCCAAGGTATAGGAGGTAGATACTCTCTCTCTAGAGCTATAGATGGATACTAGATAGGTAAGATGGAGAGGTGGAGATGATAACATTTGATAGGGTACACTGAAAGTTTGGCTTGGTATAGGCTATACCAGGCCTATTCCCTAGGTATAGGAGGGAGGATTCAGAGATCGTATTTCTAATACCACAACCTGCTCCTATAGTTCTAGATGGTGCATATAAGGAGCTACAAGTTAGGGATTTATAGATGATGTTGGGTTTGTAGATGGGTACATGGCATGGTACCAAACCTTATATGTAGCTGTAGCTATAGACATTGGTGGAGATGATGGAGGTGTGAAGCCAATGACCATAGATCTAGCTAGATAGGATGAGGTGGTTTTAGTTGTAGCACAAAGATGGATACAGGTTATATAGAGATGGCTGGCCATATTTTAGGGCTATATTGTGACTTTATAGGACCATGTTGTAACATTATAGGGTCAAATTTATACTATCACCAAGGAGAGGGATCAATCTAGGATCTGTCTAGGCTCAGTGATTTAAGAGAGGGACTCTCTATGGTAGAGAGGAGGAGGAGAAATAGGATAAGTAACACCACCTAGATTTACCCCTATCATATGGTACCTAGATATAGTGGAGGAGCTATGGTACTATGAGTCTTTTTCTTAGCACAATATCTAAATGAGCTCTAATGGGGCAATTACAAGGCCAACTTAGAAGGTGGATCTAGTTTAACGATTGTATTTGGATAGGTAGGGACATGTGGTCGATCGACAGGAATAGTAGGTGGATAAGCACAAAGATTCAATAGTGCTTCAAGAGGTAATGGTGACCTTAGGGCATAAATATAGCTAGATATATATATGACTTTTGTATATCATTTTGATTCCAACTTATGAGCTGGTGTAGAGAGATGTACATTTTTGAGAGAAAGTTATGTTTATCTATATGTACACATTTCTATGATCATTCAAATTATGAGTTTATATATGTGTTATTCATGTTCATGTTCATGTTCATGGTGTATTAATTTTTTTTTAATGTTTAATACTTATGATGTGATGTTTATATGTGATCATGGATTATGCTTATGTTATGAATGTTTAGCTTAGGCATGAGATGGTTTGGATTTATGGTTATGCTTATGACATGCTAAATATTAATGTGTCTATACTACATGAGTAGACTTTAGACATGTGGTGGAAAATAGATGATTATTAAATGCTTATGGATGTTATTGTTTTAAGATGCTTATTATGGTTATGGTTATGGTTATTGTTATGGTTATGCTTTGTTGTTAATTCAAAGGATAAAACAAATCAGGTAGTTCAATTAAAAACACTATATGTGAGACTAAATAATATAATCAAGAGATAATATGAAAATATCAACTAGTCACGATAGGATAAGTAGAGAGCACGGTGCTTATTTGTTTGATAAGTACTAAAATAAAACTGAAGTTGGATTGGCTTAATGAACACAAGCCCTTCAAATGCTTTGTATGAGTGTTTATTAGTTGGTTAAGATGTGTCTTGGTCACACAACATTAAATAATCTCAAGAATCCCTTACTCATAGGGGAGATGGGTGAAAATTTATCCTTTGTATGAGACTAACATGCCTCTTTTAGAGGTGCCTAAGGAGTTCGTATAAACAAGTCTATACCAAGCTATGTAGACTAATCAATGTGGGAAGTCTACTTGTGAAAGATGATTGTGGATTCCACCTTAGTATGATGCTTGAGAGCCAATTGTGGATTTCAAGATTAGTTTAATTTTTTTTTACTTCTGATGATGGGTCTTTTGGTTTATTATTGTATATAAAAAGCTAATCAGTACGTGAAGCTTATAAGAAATAGTTATGCTTTTGATAAATAATGTATTCAACCATCCTTAAAGGGAGTGGTCTAAATTTATATGCTTTGTTTGATGATCTTGGTAGTTTTCCTTTGAGGGATAAGTATACCTTATGTTTTGTAAATTTCAAAAAGGTATTCAATAGCTATCCTTCAAGGGAGCAGTCTATAAAATCTAAGGATGACCCATGATTTCTAGTGGTAGGAATTTTTTTTCACTCACTTTGATTTTGATTGACATAGACTTGCTTATATTGGCTTAGTGGTTCACCTTTATGAAGGCAAAACTAAAAGCACAATGAGGTTGATTAGGAGTTTAGGTGACAATGATCATGGGGATCAATCTAGAAAAGGGGTGTAAAGTACAATGAGAACCATGCCATGGGTAAAGTCATGGTACCCAATGTTTAGGATTTAGGCTATGACCATGATGTATAATCACATGATTCATTTTTTATCAATTGTCCCATAAAAGAGGGAGATGAATTTGGGTGGATATCAAGGGATGAGCTTAAGTTAGACAAAAGGTGAACTTGATCCTTATTAATAAAAGAACAAATTTAGATGTGGAGCATTGAGGGGCTCAGGCTCTGGGTGGCCTTAGAGTGAAGACAATTGAAAGAAAACTCACCCTACATGATTTTCTCTATATTAGTCACATGTTGATTTTTCTTTAGGATAAGGTCTCAAATATTAAATTATTGAACTTTAAGGTGTTTCCTATAGGTGTGTTTGATATTCTCTTGATAGACATGATGGTGAGTAAGGGATACTAGACAATGCTCATCAAGTAGCTCAAGCTAGGATAAATGGTGCTAATGATAATCATCCTCTAAAATAAGCTCTTACAAAGATATGTAAAGAGAGGGTATTTGGACTTCAATAGGAAAGACAACGTCTACTCTAAACATAAGATAAAATGGGGTAGCACCCATAGGGGTTTGAATGTTGGTATGATATGTCTATAAGGCAAAGGGGGTGTGTAAATGCCAATCTTGACCACAGATGCATTGACCATTTTACTTAACATGTTATTAAGAGTTATATTAGAGGCTTTTGCCTAGATATTAGCTTATACATGATAGGGCAAGGAGAAACTTAACTTGATTCCAAATGCATCACATAGACCTTAGACTTACCTGTTCTTAAGGGATTTACCATTGTCAGTGGTAATCTTATAAGGAACACCAAAGTGACCAAATGCATCACATAGACCTTGGACTTACCTTTTCTTAAAGGATTTACCATTGTCAGTGATAATATTATAAGGAACACCGAAGCGATAGATGATATGATGGTTGATAAAGTCAATAATATTTTCCACTTTGGTTAAGACTAGAGGAATAGCCTCTACCCACTTGGTAAAATACTTGATCATAGTGATAATAAAATGGTGTCACTATGAGGAATGGGGATTAATTTCACCAATAAGGTCTAGACCACATTATGAGAGGGGATATAAATTGGTAGAAATTCAAAGGTTATGATTAGGTACATGATGTAAATTGGCATGTTGTTGACACTTAACACACTTTTCCACCTAATCATAGTAGTATTAGTTAATGGTAGGCCAATAATAACTAAGATGGGGGATGTACTTAGGTACAATGAGGCCACTAAAGTGTACCCCATAGATACCATTGTGTGTTTCCTTGATAGCATGAAAGGCTTCATGAATGTGAAGGAAAAAAAAGAGGAGGCTATCAAAGACACATTTATAAATAATTCCTCCTATAATGGTATAGTGAGATGTACTCTAGATAAACACTCATCAAACATTCTTAGAGAGGTTAGAGGGAGTTATGCTAAGGTTAAGATAGTCAAAGGTCTTTTGATACCAAAGATTAGGTTGGGTCTCCTCCACACTAAAAATGGTGGGATAATTTGGGTTGACATAGGATGGTTGGGTAAGTCTATGGATAATAATAGATAGCTTAGAGTTTGAGCGTGTGGATGGTATTTGAGAGGCAAGGGAAGCCATGATGTCGCCAAACTTGTTGGTAGATCATGGGGTTGACTGGATGCCTGAGTGTTCAAATAATACTAAGAGTTCATCAAGTAGTTATTTATACGAGTGAAAAACATCATTTTTACACTAGTAATATCTATTGAATTGATTGACCATAAGTTAGGAGTCACCAAATATGTTGATTATTTTGACTCCTAGGGCTAAGGCAGTCTGAAGGCCAATGACTAGGGCTTCATACTTAGCCATATTATTAGTACATCAAAAATAAAGCTTGAAGGACAAAAGAAGAGGTTCATCATCAAAGGCGATAAGCATGATGCTGGCTCCCCTACCATGTTGACATTTTGATTCATTAAAGAACATGGTGACTTAATAGGTGAAATATGTTTGAGAGAGGGCTAAGATAGAATCATCAAGGAACATAAGAGGAGGAGGTTGGTCATCTAATTATGGTGCCTCAACCAATTGGTTGGTAATGACTTGCCCCTTAATTTAATTTTACTAAAGGAACTCAAAGTCAAACTTTTCTAAGAGAATGAGCCACTTAGCCATGCATTGGTTTTGATATGGCTTGGAATGCATGTACTTGAGTGGGTTAGTGTTGGTTAAGACATAAGTTTTGTGGTTAAGAAGTGAGTAGAAAAGTTTGGTGGTCATAGAGACTAAACCTAAGAAAAGATTTTTGGTGTGGGTATATCAAGTCTCATACTCTACAAGCATGTGGATAATGTATTAGATGGATTTCTCTCTATGTTGTTTGTCTCAATGAGCCAACATTTCCCCTAGGGAATGATTGGTGGTAGAGATATAAAGGTAAAAGGGTTGGTCATCCTTAGGAGGGGTAATGACAAGTGGTGACAAAAAGTACTTTTTGAGTGAATTAAAGGCCTTTTGATAATCATTATTCAATTTAAAAGAGACATCCTTCTTCAGGAGGTGGTGGAATAGTTGGCACTGATAAAAAATTTGGGAGAATGTATAAGATTATTTTGATTTTGGTGAGATTGAATTTGATTCTATGAAGGGAGACAATAAAACCTAGAAGCTTTCTTGATAAAACCCTAAAAATGAACTTTTTAGGGTTAAGAAGAACATGGTAATGGATAATGCCTTCAAAGATGATCTTGAGAATAACCAAATGATCATTTTGGAGTTTGGATATCCTGAGAAGGTCATTCACATAGTCCTATACAATCTTATGGATAAGGTTATGGAAGATATAAGTCATGACATGTTGGTAGGTTATACCAACATTATTTAACCTAAAAGACATGACTCAATAGTAGAATTATCCCCATAGGGGTGATTAAGATTTGATTGTAACCCAAAAATCCATCCATGAGAGAAAGCATCTCATGTCTAGCTATAAGATCAACAAACTGGTCAATGATAGGTAAAGGGAAGTCATCTTTGGGGTAGGTGAGGTTGAGGTCATGAAAGTCCACATAAATGTGTAATCATCCTATGGTTTGGTGATAGGTACACCATTTAAGACCCATTAGGGGTAGTTAATGGGTTGAATAAATTTTATAGATATAAGACATTAGAGCTCTTCTTTGATGAGACAAGCTATATGGAGATGCATGCATCAAAGATTTTGATAGTTAGGTTTGGTGTCATAATGAGTGACTATGTTATATATAGTGATATTAGGGTCAATTATAGGTAGATTTTTATAATACCAAGTGAATTTTATGCCATGGTGTTGGAGGAAAGAGGGGAAGTCTTAAAGTTCCTTCATATTCAAACATTGGCCCAGTTTGACAATGCAGTGGTTGTTTGGAGTGCCCAAATTGATATCCATGGTGGATTCATTATCTCAATAGGAAGACATTTGTGAATCAAATAATGTGGGGTACCAAGGTAGGTGAGAATAGAATCATCATCTTAGCATTTAACAATGTTAATGGTAGAAGAGTCTTCATCTATCATATCATGATGGGTCAAAGGGATAGTTATGATCATCCCCTCTTTTTGATAATTCAAGGGTCTAAGGTTGATCATGTTGAAGAAACAAAAATTAGGTGGGATGATATCATCATCCTCACAGGCAAGGTTGGTGGGGAAGCAGTCTCTTCTTCAATAATGGTAACGGTGGGTTGGCTGGATTTCTTCTTATTAGTTAAGATGAAACCAAGTCTATTTTTATCATGTGATTTTTTTTATGGTAACCAATTCATGTGGGCCATGTTCATATCACCCAAGATAGAAGCCTTTCTAAACACACTGATGAAGGTATGCCTTTGTAATGTTTGGTCGATCGATGTAAGAGAAACCAATGGTGAATGGTCAAGGTGGCAAAGAGGTGGTAGGAGCATCGAGGGATTTGTCAAGTCTCCCATAGATAATATGGGTGTGATAATTGGGAGGTCCAAAGGGAATGATAGTTATAACATTGGGGTCATATAATATTTGGTTGGTAAGTTGCCCATATTCATGAGGTGTAGGGAAAGCATCCAGTGGTAAAAGGTTGTACTCCCCTAGTGAAAGATGATGGAATGTGGATTCCAAAGGGTCTACGATAGGGATTTGGTGTAAAGGTATAGAGGAAGTAGTCGATGCTTCATTAGTAGAAGGGGATATGATATCTACTTTAGTGGTTGGAGGTTGAGTTTTAGCTATTGAGGGTATGTTAGATGAGGGTATGAGGACATCATTGGGGTGATAGGTCATGTTACATGTTGAGAAAGGACTTGGATCAACTTGGATAGTGATGACCTAGCCCTCATGGTCAAACTTAATATAATGGTAGAGGGTAAAGGGAATGCAACCCATGGAGTGAATTCAAGGTCATCACAATAAGATGTTATATTAGAATTCACCTTATAAAACATATAATAGTTTAAGGAGTGTGTGGGGTCCTATAAGGATATAGAGGATGACATTTTCTAAGAAGTTACCATGTTATCATTGAAGTAATGATGGAAAGTCAAGGATTTAGACATAACATTATACAAAAAGTTGAGTTGGTTATAGGTGTGAGAAGAGATGATGTTTATGTTAGCTCTCCCATCAATCATGACTCATTTGATGTGGGTTTGGTTTGTGTAGGTAGTGATAAAGGGAGGAGGATCTGGGTCCTCAAGATGGATGAAGGGTATTTTTAAATCCTTAAAAGTAATAAGGTTGTAAATTTGAAGAGCACCAACAAAGGCAACTAGAGGTTGGGGGTCCTTGGGTTGGTCCTCAATGGATTGAAAAGCCTATATTAGTGTTTGGTGGTGATGGGGGGAAGTAGAGATTAACTCATATAAGCTCATATTTTTTGGGGTCTGATGAAGTTGTTTGAGGATAACTCTCTTGATGGATTCCAAAGGGTTAGAATGGGAGGCACCTAAGATAGACAACTTGGGTTTAGTCAAGGATGAAGATGGTTGGATGTAGGTTGGTTGGGAGTATAAGGAGGTGTATGTCCAAGGAAATGACACCTTAGCCTTCCCATTATCCCTTTTTGTGATCTCATGACCATATTGATAGTATGGATAGAGGCAGAGTTTGAGATGGAAGATTGGTCAGATTCATCTTCACTCCAAGGTGAGTATGGAGGAGTAGGTGAGTGTCAGGTAGGTATGGTTGGTGGTTGAATCGATATGGGGCTCATTTAAGGTTCATATTTTAATAGATCATCCTCATTGTAAAGCTAGTGGATGATGGTTTAGAGACATTTTTAGTTATTTATATCATGGTTGGGTGTCCTATGATAGGAACACATGTAGTGGTCATTATAATACATAGGTTTAGAAACTAGAGGGTCAAATGGTTTGATGGGAGATAAGGATAAACAAAAACTATAAAATAACATATGGAGGATGGTCAAGTAGGGTTCAACTAAAGATGATAAAGGTTATTGGTCTTTGATTTTATATTTGAAGTAGGAGGTTGCTTGGAAATGGGTTTGGTGGTAGGTGCTTTAGGTAAGGTTGTATGTTTGGTCGATAAATTTGGTTTAGGTAAGGAGGTTGATGAGCTAGAGGTGGAAGATCAAAAGTTAGGTAACTTAGGTATTGTTGACATTGTGAAAAGAGGTACATCAAAGAGAAACTATGAAGGTGTCACTAAAAGAGGTGGTGAGGTTTTAGTTGAAAGGATGGGCCCCTTGCTCAAGCAAAGGGATGAGGCACTAAAATGGAGGGAAAATTTGAGGGAGGTAAAATTTGGGACTTATGGCCTATTTATGGTTTTGCTTCTTTGGTTGCTTTGATCTAACATTTGGTTGGTGTGCTTGAAGGGATTAGGTTCACTTTCATAGATGGGTGACCAAGGCTCGGTGTAGGGAGGATACCAAGGCTCTTGGTAGATCTAGTTGGGATGATAAAAGAGGGTTTGGCTAATTGGGTCTTGGTTAGCTTAAGTAGTTTAAGGTTGGATTATTTGGTAGAGGTTTTAGTTGGTTGGTTAAAGGGATTGGTTATTTGGTTATATATAGTAAGAGGTTGGTCAATGGAAATGGTGGGTTGGTATGACCAAGAAATGATTGGAGGGTCTAGTTAGGTAATATAAGGGAGGCATAATTATTACCATAAGGTGGCTCAATCAATGTTAGGATTAGAGATAAATTATAATTTTTGCACTAGCCTAGAGAAAGGTTTATATGTTGGCCTGATTCCTTGAATAGTGGAATGAAAGATAGGCCCCTAGGTGGAGACACAGGGATGGTAACCTCATCCTCTTCCTCAATAAAAGGATGTAAGGTTGAGATAGGTATTTCCTCTATGGGAGTAATAGGCATGGGGGTTTCTTCCTCGGTAATGATCTCCAAAGGGGGAGTGGTTCACTTGGTAGCTAAATGTGAGGGTGAGGTGGTGATGGATGGTCATTATGGTATACCAATTAAAAGGTTAACTAGTGGCTTCACTACCTCAATAAGTGGAGGGGGAGAAGATAGTGTTTCCTCAGCTTGGGTATCCAAAGAAAAGGAAGGTAATTCCACTACCTCAATAGGTAGAGAATGTGAGAGTTAAATAGGTTGGTCAATAAGCTCTTTAACAATGAGTGTATTAAGGACTATGTTTAGTGTATGGGTATCATGAGAGCATTCTATGTTGTTGATCTCATTCTTGGTAGGATCATGGTATGGAAAGGGTTGTCTTAATATATCAAGGGCTTGGTTTGATGGTGAATTAGGGTTGTTTAATGTAATATGCCCCTTGTCAATGAGGGATTGGACAAGGCTCTTGAAAGTGTTTCACTTACTAACAACATGCCCTCTCACTTGGTGGAAGGCATACATATCATTCACATTGTAGTAACTAGGTGCAGGATGAGAGGAGTCAAATTGTTGAGGTGGATTTATAGGAGGAAGTTGAATGATATTGGTTTTAAATAAATTTTCTAATTTAGAAGCATAGGATTATCCAAGTGGAGTGAATTGCTTTTGATTATTTTGAGTTTAGTTCCTTAGGTTTTGCTTTGAGGAACTAGAGGAGTTGGATTGGTTAATAGAAGGTGAAAGAGTAGATTTTAGGACAACTAAATTCATGGTTCCCTTATTCTTGGTATTGGTACTAAGTTGGTTGCTTGAATTGGAGGAAGAAGCCTCATTGATTTTATAGGTTGAATTTTTTTTTTGAGCTTAAGCTTACCTTCATCAATGGCTCAATTCTCCAACTTATGTTCCATGGTAAAATCTTCATTAATGGTTTGGAAGCTTTGGACACTCATGGTAGAGGAGATATGCTTGGAACATGCTCGATAAAAGATGTCTATGAGTTCAGGTTGAGGTAGGGAGAAGCATAGTTAGTATATTAGACTCCTTTAATGAGCCACAAAATATATAATGGATTCATCCTTAAATTACTTATTAGAATAAAGGTCAATGCTAGACACTTTCTTGGATAAATTGATTTAAAGGTGGTCCAAGAAGGTTTGAGCCAGTTGGGTGAAGGAGAAGATGGAATGTTTGGGCAAGGAACTATATAAATCTAAGGCCAAACTAGATAGAGACATGGGGAAGGTGGGGAGAAGAAAGGAATCATCATAAGTGATGAGATAGTAATTGTTCTTAAATTCCCTAAGGTTCTATTGAGGATCCTCCTTTAAAACATAGAGAACTTGTGAAGTTCCCATTGGGGATGATATGTCTTGATAGGTACGAATGGATGGATGGGATCATTACAAATTTGGTCATATGACAAGATGTTGTGAGCACCTGAGATGGATGAATCTAGTGTGGTCATCTTGTCTATAAGAATTTTAATTATGTCAGCTTAGGGTTATATACTCGAAGGGTTATAAGATGCATATTATGAAGGGTTATAAGGTAGTTTAATTAATTTTGGATAGGTACACCTATTTTAATTTTCACTCATCTTGAATAAGGGGTACCATAACTATACCCATGGCATGGTTCTCATGGTACTTTCTACCCCTTTTCTATATTGATCCCCATGATCTTTGTCACCTAAACACCTAATCAACCTTCTTGAGATTTTAGTTTTGCCTTAATAAAGGTAAACCTCTAAGCTAGTCTAATCAAGTCTATGTCAAGCAAAATCAATGTGAGTGAAAAAAAATCCCTACCACTATAAATCATAGATCATCCTTATATTTTATAAATTGCTCCCTTGAAGGATAGCTATTGAAAACATTTTTGAAATTTCCAAAACATAAGGTAGACTACTCCCTGGAAGGATAGTTACCAAGAACATCAAACAAAGCATATAATCTTAGACCATTCCCTTGAAGGATGGTTGAGTACAACATTTTTCAAAAGTATATCAATTTCCTAGAAGCTTCCTGCATCGATCAACTTCCTATGTACAACAATAAAGCAAAAGACCCATTATCATAAGCAAATAAAATGTAAACTAATCTTGAAAACTACAATCAAATCTCAAGTATCATACTAAGGTGGAAGCCATAATTGTATTTCACAAGTATACTTCTCGCATCAATTAGTTTACATAGCTTGGCATAGACTTGTTTATACTGTCTCTTTGGGCACCTCTAGAAGAGGCATACTAGTCTCATAAGAAGGTTTTGTTTTCACCCATCTCCCTTATGAGCAAGGGATTATTTATCTTACTTAACATTATGTGGCCAAGACACATCTTAACCAAATAAATAATGCTCATGTGAATCATTCAAAAGGCTTGAGTTCATTAAGCCAATCCAACTTCGGTTCTATTTTAGTCCTTATCAAACAAAGAAGCACCATGCTCTCTGTTTATCCTATCATGACTGGTTAATATTTTCATATTATATCTTGACTACATTATTTAGTCTCCCATCTAGTGTTGTTAATTAAAATACCTCATATGTTTTATCCTCCAAATTAAAAACAAAGCATAACCATAACAACAACCATAATCATAACAAGCATCATAAAGTAATAACATCCATAAGCATTACACAATTGACCATTTTCAACCACATGTCTAAAGTCTACTAATGTATTATATACACATTAAGATTTAGCATGTCATAAGCATAATCATAAATCCAGACCATCTCATGCCTAAGCTAAACATACATAACATAAGCATAATCCATGATCACATATAAACATCACATCATAAGCAATAAACATTAACGTCAATTCATACACCATGAACATGAACATAAATAACACATATATAAACTCATAAGTTGAATGATCATAACAATGTGTACATATAGATAGATAGAACTATCTAAAAAATGTACATCTCTCTACATCAACTTGCATGCCAAAATTAAAATGATATACAAAAGTCATTTATATATCTAGCTATATATATGCCCCAGGGGCACCACTATCTCCTAAAGCACCATAGGATCATGATGCCTATCCACCTACTATGCCTATTGATCTACCACTTATCTCTGACTATCTAGATACAGTCACTACCCACTGAGTTGGTGTTTCTAAACTGACACCACGTACCAAGATGGATATGTACTCACCCCATTGAAGTTCATTTGGACATTGTGCCAAAACAATAGCCTCATAGTAATATATCTCCTCCATTATAGTTAGGTATCATGTTATAGGGGTAAGTTGTGTGGTACTACCTATCCTACTACTGTTCCTCCTCTTTTTTATAGAGATCCCCTCTCCTAAATAACCAAGACTAGAGAGGTTTTGGCTTGATTCCTCTTCCCAGTGATAATAGCAAGCTAACCTTATAACATCACAACCTAGCCCTATAAGGTCATAATCTAGCCCTAAAACATGATCACCTATCCCTATAAAACTTGTAACTATCCTTGTGTTATGGCCAAAGCTGCCCCTACCTATCCATCCTAGCCAACTGGATCCATGGCCATTGGCCTCGTACCTTCGTCATCTCCACTAATGTTTGCAGCTACATATAGGGGTTGGTACCATGCCATGTACCCATCTAAAAACTTGATATCATTTATTAGAACCCTAACTAGAAACTCTTCATAAGAACCATCTATAATTGTAGGAGCAAGCTATGGCACTAGTGATAGGATTTCTAAAACCTCCCTCTTGTACCTAGGGAACGGGCCTAAGATACCCTATACTAGGCCATACTATCAACATACCCTATCAAATGGTATCAGATCCACCTCTTTATCTCACCTACTGAGTATCCATCTATAGATCTAGAGAGAGAGTGTTTGCCTCCCATACCTTAGCCATATAAAAAATTGAATGTATGGACTCCAGGTAATATCTCTAACCATTAATGAACCCAGTGCACCCCTAAACCACTCTACATCATGAGTGCCACATACTTCACCTAATGTAGAAAAATCACCTCTCTATCACATGAAGCCAAGGAAACCCTACTATCCTCAACACCTTAATGTTCTTGTAGGCCCAATAATATAGAACTAAGCTAACACAGATGCTATACCTCATATGGGCCATAAACCCCATAACTCCATGTAGATATGAACTAGTAAGACATGAACCCAACAAAATACCATCTGGCATAGCAATAGCTTCACTAGAACCCCCAATAGCAAGTAGGAAATTCTCCCATTACTCAAGTTGGGAAGCCCAAAGTAGGTCAAAACAATCATAAACATGGTCATGAGTCTCCTCTCAGTTGGAGACCTATGATACAATGCTATATACTAGAATCCCCACACATGCCATCTAATTTGATCATTGTCATCTCAATACAAGAGCTCAACATGATCATCTCACTCCACACATTTGATATGGTAGATCAAATCACCACATAGTAGAATTTAGGTGATCCTGTGTACATCCTCAAGAAGAATGTTATTCTCACCAATCAAATTTTGGAAGGTATTTATAGTGAGATCCCATCTCTCAATGAGTTCTATGACCATAAATGCATCCTAGGGAACATGTTGGTATTGCCTCATAGCTCCCATCCCCACCTCATCCATATGGGCCCAGTCAGCTGAGGTCATCCCCTATTGAATATATGCAAAGATCTTAGGGACTTGATCCCTCATCTAGATCTACTCTTGCACCTAAAAAAATAAAGGGTAGTATGCATTAGCATTTTTCATTTCCAAATCAACCTCTTTACCAACATTCAACCTATTCTACCCTAACTAACACCTAGCTAAATTTTTGGTACCTACCTTAACCTATCAAATCGATGCTTAGCAAACCAATACCTCACTACCCTTTTTTAAAAGCACCTACCCCAACCCAAACATTCTCAAACATCTTACCATTGCCACAACTTGACACTCCAACCCTTGGGCAATGCATTACTCCCACTTGATAATCATGCTAGCCTACCTTATTTTTTGTATTTTATCTAACCCATGGCCACAAAAATTACCCTCTAGACTTACCTTGCTCACTTAGGCCTAACACACAAGCTTCCTAATTTAGATACCCATGGAAACACTAACCCTATCTACAAGACTAATAGGTAAACTGAGCCACCACACCTAAATATGGTCACATGGTACATTGGTCACTTATCCCTTATAATCAAACTTTTTTGTTACCAACCATGCCAACCTAGTATTTACATGATCTTGAATATCACACCTTTTATCAAACTTTGTGTGCTTATTTGCACTTTAGTGCCCAACCTATCATTTACCCTCATGACTCACTATATAACACTTATCAAACCTGCACCTAATTTTTTTCTTCTTCATCACCTTCCAATTTGAGGAGGAACACCTCCTCCCATATTCAAGGAAATAAACAAACCTTTCATCAACATCAATTTGTTTTAGTTAGTTGATTCAAGATGCACAATGAAAAGGGGTAAAATTTAAAGACCAAAAGATTACACACTATGATCCTAGATGTCAAAATACCCCCTAGACCACTTTAGGTCCCCTTTGGAACCATTTAAACCTTTAATCCTTCACTATCCTAGACCATATTCAAATTGAATAAACTAGGTTAACCTTACCTTTTAGCCCTTTTTACCCTTCACCCTTGATCTTCAACAATCAAGTTGACCACTGAAGGTCACCCAGACCATTGATGATCAAGGTGCACCTCCCCAACCAAGAACATTTAAACTACCTACTTTGGTTTTCTAAATATATCCCATCTAGTTCTAGTTGTGAGCCATTATATAAATGAGTTAATTTAGGAAAACCCAGTTCACATGCAGTTGCAACTCTCTTACATTTCCTATAAGAAGAGAGGAGCTTGTGGGTGAAATCCATTTGTAATTATTATTAAGAGATTATGCATCCAAGATTTTTATTTTTAGGTCAATCACTATCAGCAATCCAATAATCATATTAGAGAGTGGATATTCTATCACCTCCTTAGCAAGCCTACAAGAACCATTACTTTATCAGAATCAAGCTAGATTCCACCAATAAGATGAATACCTCAACCATTCACCCAATCGACTTCTAGTAAGATAGGCACTTATTTCTCAGTATTCATATACTTTATTTCTATTTTTTAATCAACTCAGACCTTACCCATCTCTCAAAATATATTATTTGGATCTCATCAATCAACCAAATTACCAACTTAGATCCTCACATAGCAACCATAGATGGTTAACTCAACTTTCAATGGTCTATCCAATCACCAATTATCATCTTGATCACTAATTATTATGTTAATCACCAATGGTCAACCCAACCATCGATGGTTAATGTGGCACTAAAAACCAACAAGCTATTTCCACCTACCTACACCTAATCAAACCTAATTTTTTGTGTTCTTGCTTGGTCACAAACCACCCCTTTCTAATTTTTTAAAGTGTATCCTAACCCTTTAACACTAATATTAATTATTTCATCACTAATTTAATCATTTATAGAATACTTTTTAGCAAAAATTATTGTATTCAATTTCAATACCTTTTGATTCATTGATACAAGTACCTTCTTTTTGTTTATAAGCCTAATTGCCTAAAACGTGTGGATTGACAACACTTAAGGAAGCTCTCGCTTCCAAGATCTAGTTATCACTAGGTGAGGCACTCAACTATTTGTCTAAAAAACATGTTTGATTTAGTTCTTTCTTATTTGCAGGTCATCCTCCCAAACCAAACAAGAGTTTTTCATAATCTTCTAATTTTAATGTGTGCATTATCAATCAAGTTTTTCAACCACACCCATACTTAGTATCTTGTTTTCCCTCTTTCCAATAATTAAAAAAATTCACTAAAACATTATGGCATGCCTAGTGGGACCCTTGTATCTTTACTTGGGTTCTTTTTTTCTTGCATTGTCTCTCTACTAATTGCTCATTAATAAAAAAAAGTTGCTTTTGGGATTAAAATTAAGTGCATACATTAATTTCTTAAAAGTTTAGTTCACATAGCTTAGATTAAAAGCAATGTAATCTATCATAGATTCACTCTTTGTTTCACGCACCTGACCAAAAAACTTTCATCAATTAATCATCAAACATACTTGAGACAAGGCCTAATTATGATTTTATCACCTAGCAATAACATTACCCTTTCTTGGTGATCTTACATGGAAGTCATTATCAAGGGGAGGACTAACTCAGCTCTCTAGTTGAGTATAATCTCTAGATATCAATATATTTTGGCTAAGAAATTGACACCCTTATCACTGGAGTGTGTAAAGTGAGGGGGTAGGCCCCAATACCAAGCAACATATTAATTCTAATACAAATTATTTTTTAGTTCCTAAACATTTTATTGTCTTGTTTTTGTTTGATTAGTGAAGCTATTTGTGTCTACTATCTCCCCCATCTCACATGGTTCTCACTTATGAGTAGTGAAGAGACCTTATAGATAAAAACCTATCACCAAACCAACCTACCTCTTCTACCTCTTCATCTATGGACTATACCTCTAAACTAATAGAATCGTTGTACCCTTTGATAATTCCTATCTCCCCTCATGAGGTTCCTCTAGGAGATATAGATTTTTCTACCTTCGTAGACAATAATCCTGTAGCGTTATAACATTATCTTACAACCATGTCTTACCAAATTCTATCTCCATCCCCATTCATAGATCCACCTTATGGCATGCCTCTCCATCTCATGGGGATTACCTCTATTCCCATGGTTACTACAAAACCATTAACAACCCAAGCTTCCTCATCAACTAATAACCCCTTTGAGATTACCATTGAAAACCACTCTTCCACTATAGGAGTGCCTACCTGTAAAACTATGAACCTTCCTTTAGCTACCTTCAAACCATCAACCACCACTCTACTTCAAAGCCTTGTGATGTCCATACCCTCTACCTTACCATTGATTAGTACAAGGCTCACCACCCTTCCATCAGGCACCAACCCAACTACCAATCCTATCCAATAATCACCCCTTAAACTAACCTTTGGATACATACCTAATATACAAGGGCATGCATCTACTATCCAAACACCTACCTCTACCTACCCTTATGTGTCTTCCACCCAACCATTAACATTTAATTACTCATGTGTGGTAGCCTCCCAACCATCTACCCACTATTTTTATGTCTCTCAACCACCACAACAATATGCATCTTATAACCCTTTAAGTACACAAACCCAAGATGACTTAATGAATATGATTATGGATAAGATAACCACCTTAGATTCATCCATCTCAGATGCTCATAACATCTTATTATATGACCAAATTTTTAATGAGACCATCTATCCATCTATACCTATCAATCCATATCCTCCCTAATGAGAACTTCCCAAGTTATCTAAGTTTCAAAGTAAGGAGGATCCCCAAAAACACCTTAGGGTGTTTAGGCATGCTTATTATCTCATCACTTATGATGATTCCCTTCTTCTCCACACCTTCCCCATGTCTCTATCTAGTCCATCCTTAGATCAGTATAGTGCCTTACCCAAACATTCCATCTTTTCCTTCACCTAGCTAGCTCAAACCTTCTTGGACCACTTTTTGATCAATATCTCAAGTAAAGTGTCTATCACCAACCTCTATTCTATTTGGTAGTTTGAGGATGAATCCATTAAAGATTTTTTGGCTCATTAGAGGAGTTTAATCAACTATCCTTCTCCCTACTTGAACCTGAACTCATAGAGCTCTTTGCTCGAGAATGTGCCAAACATATCTCCTCTACCCTACATGTCCAAAGCTTCCAAATCCTTGATGAATATTTTACCATGGCATGTAGTTTTGAGAAAAAAGACATTGATGAAGTTAAGTTTAAGCTCAAAAATAAGAACTCAACCTATAAAACTAATGAGGCTATTTCTTCCAAATCAAGCAACCAACCCAGTACCAACACCAAGAACAAAGGAACCACAAATGCAGTTGTCCTAAAAACCACTCTTCCACCTTCTGTTAACCAATCCAAATCCTCTAGTTCCTCAAACAAAAACTTTAGAAACCAAACTTGAAACAATCAAAATCAATTCACTCCACTTGGAGAATCATATGCTTCCATATTGGATAAGGTATCTAAAGCCAATATCATTCATCTTCTTACTATCAAGCCACCTAAAAAATTTGACTCCTCTCATCCTACACCTAGTTGGTATAATGATAATGATATATGTGCTTTCTACCAAATGATAGGGTATGATGTTAGTAGGTGCAACAATTTGAAGAGCCTTGTCCAATCTATCATTGATAAGGGGGAGCTTACATTGGAAAACCCTAATGTGCCATCAAACCAAGCCCTTGATATATTTAGGAAACCCTTCCCAAACCATGCTCCTACCAAGAATGAGAGAAATAAGATCAAATTCTCTCATGATACCCATAAATTTAACATGGTCCTTGACACACTCTTGCTAAAGAGCTTATTGACCAACCCATTTATCTCTCACCCTCTCCACTTATTGAGGTAACAAAATTACCTTCCCTTCCTTCAGATACCCAAGTTGTAGAAACACTATCTTCTCCCCCTCCACTTATTTAGGTATTGAAGCCACTAATCACCCTTTTAACTAATATACTAGAACAACAAGCCATCACTACCTCACTCTCACCTTAAGATACCAGACAAACAACTCCCCCTTTCAAGATCATTCTTGAGGAGGAAACCCCCATGCCTACTCCTCCTATAGAGGAACCACATTTTTCAACCTTGCATCTTTTGATAGAGTAAGAGGATGAGGTTATCATCCTCGTGTCTCTACCTAGGGGCCTATCTTTTAGGTCCACTATTCAAAGAATCAAACCAACATATAAAACTTTCTTTAGGCTAGTGCAAAAATTAGAATATATGTTTGATCCTGATATGGATCAAGCCACCTTATGGCAGCCATTAGGCCTCCCTTATATTAATTGAATCGAATATCCAACCCTTTTAAAATCAAACCAACCCACCACTTCCATTGACAAACCTCTTACTATATCTACCCAAATAACCAAACCTTCTAACCAACCAACTAAAACCTCCACCAAATTAACCAACCTTCAATCACTTAAGCCAACCAAGATCCATTTATCCAAACCCTCTCTTGTAATCCCAATCAGATCTAGAAAGAAACTCAATATCCTCCCCATGTTGAGCCTTAGTTACACATGTATGAAAGTGAAACTAATCACATCAATCCCACCAACCAAACATCATATCAAAGCAACTAAAGAAGTAAAACCACACATAGGTCATAAGGCCCAAATTTTTCCTCCCTCAATTTTGCCCTGCATTCTTGAGCCTCATCCCTCTACCTTAAATCCTCTCTACCAAAACCTTACCACCTCTTTTGGTGACACCTTCATAGTTTCTCTCTGATGCACCTCTTTTCATCACACCAACAATACCTAAACTACCTACCTTGTGATCTTCCACCTTTAGCTCATCAACCATGACACCTATTTCCAAGCAACCTCCTACTTCAAATATAAAAGAAAATACCACAAAACCTCTACCATCTTTATTTAAACCCTACTCAACCATCCTCCATATATTGTTGAAGACTTATTATTTATCCTTACCTCCTATTAGGCCTTTTGACCCTATATATTATAAATCCATATGGTACAATGACCAACACATGTATTCCTATCATAGGAAATCCAGCCATGATATGAAGAACTAGAAATCTCTCTAAAACATCATCCACTAGATTTACAATGAGGATAATATATTAATGGACAAACCTCCTATGAGCCTAATACTAAGTCAATCACCAACTATACCTACCTAACACTCACCTACTCCTCCACACTCACCTCAGAGAGAAGATGAATCTGACCAATCCTCTAGCATAACATCTCCATCTATTTATAATATCAACATGGTCATGAGAGCACAATAGAAGGATAAGGTGAAGGCTAAGGTGTCTATTCCTTGTACATACCCCTCCTCAAATTCCCAACCAACCTACACCCAACTGTCTCCATCCTTGACCAAACCCAAGGTGTCTATCTTAGGTGCCTCCCAATATAACCCTTCAAAACCCATTAGGAGAGTTATCCTCAAACAACTTTATCAAACCTTAGTGAAGATGAGCTTGTATGATTTAATCTCTACTTCCCCCATCATCACTAAGCATTAATAGGGGCTTTGCAATCCATTAAGGTCAAACCTAAGGACCCCTAACCTCTAGCTACCTTTATTAGTGCTCATTAGATTTCCAAACTTGTTACCTTCAAGGATTTATAAATAACCTCCATCCATATTGAGGACCCAGATCTTCCTCTCTTTATCATTGCTTACATCAACCAAACCCACATCAAATGGGTCATGATTGATGGGGGAGCCAACATAAACATCATCTCCTCTCATGCCTATAAAGAACTCAACCTATTAGATTATGTTATGTCTAATTCTTTATCCATTCTTTATTCATTCAATGATACAATGGCAACTACCTTGGGAACTATTCTCCTCTATATATGTGTAGGACCATGTACACTCCCTGAATTATTCTATATTATAGAAGGTGAATTATAATATAACATCTTATTGGGATGACCTTGGATTCACTCCATGGGTTGCATTCCCTCTACCCTCCACTGTTATATTAAGTTTGAGTATGAGGGCTAAGTCATCACCATTCAAGATGACCCAAGTCCTTTCTCAACATGAAACATGACCTATCACCATGAATATATCCTCATACCCACATCCAACACAACCTCAATAGTTAAAACTCAACCTCCAACCACCAAAGTGAATATCATATCCCATTCCACTTATGAGGCATAAACTAGTTCCTCTATACCTTCACACAAAATCCCTACCATAGATCCTTCGGAATCCATGTTCCATCATATTTCATTAGGGGAGTACTACTTTTTAGCACTAGACACTTTCTGTACTCCTCATGAGTATGAGAAACTTACCAACTGATTAGGATATGACACTAATATCAAAACTATCATTCCATTTGGACCTCCCAATCATTAGACCCATTTTGTCTATAGGAGACTCAACAAATCACTTGATGCTCCTACCAAATTTATACCACCTTGACCATTCACTACTAGTTTCTCTTACCTAGATAAACCAAACTTTGCTAAGACATACCCTCATCAGTGTGCTTGGAAAGGCTTCAGTCTTGGGCAATATGAACATGGCCCACATGAATTAGTGTCCATCAAAACCATAAAACCATATGAGAACATGAACATGGTTTCATCTTACCTAATAAGAAGAAATCCAACTAACCCACCATTACTATTATTGAAGAAGAGACCCTTTCATCACTGACCTCACCTCCACTTGCACATGAGGATGATGATATCATCCCACCTAAATTTTTTTCATCAAAATGATCAACCTTGACCCCTTTACTTATTAGAAGGGGGTTGACTGTAACCTTCCCTTTGACCCATCCTAAGATGATAAGAGAAGAATCTCTTACCATTAACACTATTTAGTAACAAGATGATGATTCTATTCTCATATACCTTAGTGCCCTAGATTTTTTGATCTATAAATACTTTCTTCTAGAGACCTCAACCATGTTGAATTAATCCACCATTGATATCAACTTGGGCACTCGAAACAACCCCTATATTGTCAAACTAGGCCAATCTTTGAATACAAAAGAACTTTGGGACTTCCCCTCTTTCCTCCAAGACCATAACATAACATACACTTGGTCTTATAGTGATATGCCCAGAATTGACCCCACCATAGCTACCCATAACATAGTCACTCATTGTGACACCAAACTTGTCAAGTAAAAGCTTTGATGCATGCATCCCCGCATAGCCCTTGTCATCAAAGAAGATCTCTAGTGTCTTCTGTCTATCAACTTTACTCAAGCCATTACCTACCCCTAATGGGTCTTGAATGTCATACCTATCACCAAAGCCATAAGGGGACTACGCATTTATGTGGACTTTCATGACCTCAACCTCACTTGTCCCAAAGATGACTTCCCTCTACCCAACATCAACTAGCTTATTGATCTTACAACTAGACATGAAATGATATCTTTCATGGATGGATTCTTAGGTTATAATCAGATCTTAATTTCCCTTAAAAATTAGAATAAAACTTACTTTACCAACCCATGGGTGACCTTCTACTATAGAGTCATGCCTTTTATGTTAAAGAACATTGGTGAAACCTACCAATGTGACATGACTTATATATTCCTTGACCCTATCCATAAGATTATAGAGGACTATGTGGATGACCTTCTCAAGAAATACAAACTCTAAAAATATCACTTGCTTATTCTCAAGATCATATTTGAGTACCTTATCCATTATCATGTCCATCTTAACCCCAAAAAGTGCATTTTTGGGGTTTTATTAGGAAAGATTCTAGGTTTCATTATTTTTGTTCATAAAATCAAATTTGCTCTTGCCAAAATCAAAATAATACTAGACATGCTCCCTCTAACTAATATTAAGTAGCTACATATCTTGCAGGGGAAATTGCAATCCATTTGCTATTTCATCTCATAGATTTCGTATTGGTACCAACCATTTCACCACCTCTTGAAGAACTATGTCTCTTTAAAATGGAATAATAATTGTCAAAAGGCCTTTAATTAACTCAAAGAATACCTTTTGTCACCATCTATACTTACCCCTCTTAAGTATGACCAACCCTTTTACCTTTATATATTTGGCACTCACCATTCCCTATGGGTAATTTTGGCTCATTGAGATGAAAAACATAGAGAGCAAGCCATATACTACATTAGCTGCATGCTTATAGAGTACAAGAATCAATATACCCACACCAAAAATCTTAGCTTATCTTTAGTCTTCATGGGCACCAAACTTCACCACTACCTTTCTAACCATGAAACCTATGGCATAACCAATACTAATTCAATCAAGTACATACATTCCAAGACATATCAAAAATAGTGCATAGCCTAGTGGCTCATGATGTTAGCATAATTTTACCTTGAGTTCCTTTAGAAAAAGTAAATTAAGGAGAAATTCATTACTGACCAATTGGCTAAGGCACCATTAACATATGACCAACCTTCTCCTCTTGAGTTCCTCGATGAGTCCATCACACCCTTCTCTCTAGTAGATTTCACCTATCAAGTCACCATGTTCTTTAATGGCTCAAAATGTCAACATGGTGGGGGAGATGGTATCATCCTTATCCCCTTTGATGGTGAACCTCTTTGTTTATCCTTCAAGATTGATTTTGAATGTACCAACAATATGGCTAAGTACAAATCCTTAGTCATAGTCCTTCAAACTACCTTAGCCCTAGCAGTCAAAATGATTAACATCTTTGGTGACTCCTAACTTATGGTCAATCAAGTTAATGGATCTTACCAGTGTAAGAATGATGTTTTACACCAGTACAAACAACTAGTTGACAAACTCTTATACTCATTTGAACACTATCACATCCAGTTAACCCCATGATCTACCAACAAGTTTGTCAACACCATGGCTTCCCTTGCCTCTCAGATACTATCCATACCCTTAAACTCTAAGATGTATATCATTATCCATTGACTTACCCAACCATCCTATGCCAAACTAGATTCTCCCACCACTTTTTAATGTGGAGACTCAACTTGATATTTGGTATCAATAGACCTTTAACTATCTTAACCTTGGAATAATTCTATTTGGCCTCTCTAAGAATGCCTTATGAGAATTTATATACATTACCTATCACTATACCATCATGGGAGGAATTCTTTATAAACATGGCTTTGATGGCCTCTTCTTCTGTTACCTATGTAGTCATGAAACCTCTCACTCTATCAAGGAAATGCATGATGGTGTCTATAGCTGACACATTAGTGACCTTGTTATAGGTAAGCACAACCTCCATCTTAGATATTAATGACTTACCCTTAAACAGGACTATTGTGATTATGTGAAAAATGTGTTAAGTGTCAACAACATGCCAATTTACATTATGCACCTAGCCATAGCCTTCACATTTTTACCGATTTATAACCCTTCTCATAATGGGGTCTAAACATTATTGGTGAAATTAATCCCCATTCCTCAAAATGACACCTTTTATTTATCATCATGATAGAGTATGTTACCAAGTGGGTAGAGGTTATTCCTCTAGTCTCAACCAAAGAAAAAAATATAGTTGACTCTATCAACCATCACATCATCTACAACTTCAGTGTTCCTCATAAGATTATCATTGACAATGGTAAATCCTTTAAGAATAAGCAAGTCTAGGGTCTATGTGACACATTTGGAATTAAGTTAACTTCCTCTTCACCCTATCACCCTTAAGCTAATGGACATGTATAAGCCTCTAAAAAAACTCTTCATAACATGCTAACTAAAATGGTTAGTGCATCTAGTTGGGATTGGAATTTGCACCTCCCCTTTGCCTTATGGTCATATCATACTAGCATTCAAATCCATATGGGTGCTACCATGTTTTATCTTGTGTTTAGAGAAAAGGATATCTTGCCTCTTGAATTCCAAATCCCCTCTCTTTTCATATCTCTGTAACAAATTATTTTAGAGGATGATTATCGTTAGCACTATTGAGCCCATCTCGAACTACTTGACAAGCATCCTCTAGTAGCACTTACTCACCTTCATGTATATCAAGAATGTATCAAATGCACTTATAACAAACACCTTAAAGTGCAAGAATTCAATATCAGAGACCTTGTTCTGAAGGAAAATCAACATGTCACTAATATGGAGAAAATCAAGTAGGGAAGGTTTTCTTTCAATTGACTTAGACCTTATATGATAACCCACAAGTATGGATTAGGAGCTTATCAGTTGTCTTGTCTCAAAGGCCACCCAAAGCCTGAGCCCTTCAATGCTTCACATCTACATCTATTATTTTGTTAAGAAGGATAAAGTCCACCTTTCATATAACTTAAGATCTTCCCTTGCTATCCACCTACATTCATCTCCCTCTTTTTAGGGGAAATCAATTAAAAATGAATCATGTGATTATCCATCATGGTCATAGCCTATATTTTGAACAATGTGTAGCACAAATCTACCCATGGCATGGTTCTTATGGTATTCTAGATGGATCCCTATGATCTTTATCACCTAAAAACCTAATCAACCTTCTTATGATTTTAGTTCTACCTTCATAAAGGTGAACCACTAAGCTAGTCTAATCAAGTCTATATTAAGAAAAATCAAAGTGAGTGAAAAACAAAATTCCTACCACTAGCAATCATGGTTCATCCCTAGCTTTTATAGACAACTCCCTTGAAGGACAATTGTTGAAAACCTTTTTGAAATTGCCAAAACATAAGGTAGACTACTCCCTCGAAGGATAGATACCAAAAGCATCAAATAAAGCATATAAAATTAGACCACTCCCTTGAAGGATGGCTGAGTACAACATTTTTTAGAAGCATAATAATTTTTTGGAATCTTCCCACATTGATTAGCTACTTATATAAAATAATAAATAAAAAGACCTATTATCACAAATAAACAAACAAAAATCAAACTAATATTAGAAGCCACAATCGACTCATAAACAACATACTAAGGTAGAAGCTATAATTGGCTTTCACAAGTAGACTTTTTGCATCGATAAGTCTACATAGCTTGGCATAGATTTGATTATACTGACTCTTTGGGAACCTTTAAAAGAGGCATGCTAGTCTCGTAATAAGGTTCTATTTTCACCCATCTCCCTTATGAGCAAGGGATTCTTGATTTTTCTTAATGTTATGTGGCCAAGACATATCTTAACCAACTAACGAATGCTCATGCAAAGCATTCAATGGGTTTGTGTTCATTAAGCCAATCCAAATTTTATTCTATTTTATTCCTTGTCAATAAAAAAATCACCATGCTCTCTACTTATCCTATCATGAATAGGTGATATTTTCATATTATCTCTTGATTATATTCTTTAATCTCCTAGCTAGTGTTGTTAATTAAACTACCTCATATGTTTTATCCTCCAAATTAACAACAACGCATAACCATATAAACAACCATAAACATAACACACATCATAAATCAATAACATCCATAAGCATTTATACAATTGACCATTTTCCACCACATGTATAAAGTTTACTAATGCAGTAAATACACATTAAGATTTAACATGTCATAAGCATAACCATAAATCAAAACCATGTCATGCCTAAGCTAAACATTCATAACATAAGCATAATCCATGATCATAAATAATAAAAATAAATTTTAATTCATACACCATGAACATGAACATAAATAGCAAATATATAAACTCATAAGTTTAATGATCATAACAATGTGTATATATAGATAGACATAATTCTCTCTCAAAAATGTACATCTCTCTCCATCAACTTGTAGTCTAGAATCAAAATGATGTACAAAAGTCATTTATATATATATATATATATATATATATATATATATATATATATATATATATATATATATATATATATATGCCCCAGGGTCACCACTACCTCCTAGAGCACCGTTATATCTTTGTGCTTGTCCACCTACTGTGTCTGCCAATCCACCACATATCCCTGTCTATCTAGATACAATTACTACCGACTACCCTGGTGTCTCTAAACTAGATCCACCTATCAAGATGGCCTTATACTTAACCCATTATAGCTCATTTAGACACTATGCCAAAATAATAGCCTCATAGTAACCCTATAACATCACAACCCTATAACATCACAACCTAGCCCTATAAGGTCACAATTTGGCCCTATAGTATAGCCACCTATTCCTATAAAAATTACACCTATCCCTATGCTATAGCCAGAGCTTCCCCTACCTATCCATCCTAGTTAGTTGGATATATGGACATCAGCCTCACACCTCCATCATCTCCACCAATATCTATAGTTGCATATAAGGGTTGGTATCATGCCATGTATACATCTAAAAACTTAACATCATTTATTAGAGCCCTAACTAGAAACTCTTCATATACACTATCTAGAACTATAAGGGTAGGCTATGGCACTGGTAACAGGATATCTAAATCCTCCCTCATATACTTGGGGAATGGGCCTGGGATACCCTATACTAGGATAAACTATTAGTTTACCATGCCAAATGGTATCAACTCTACCTCTATATCTTGCCTACTAAGTATCCATCTATAGCTCTAGAGGGAGAGTGTCTACCTCCCGTACCTTGGCCATATCAAGAACTAGATGTATAGCCTCTAGGTAATATCTTAAACCACTAATGTACCTAGTACACCCTTGAACCACTCCACATCATGAGCACCACCTCCTATACCTTTTGCATTATAATCATCTCTCCATCTCATGAAGCCACTAGGGAAGTCAATCTATGTGTAGCCTACCTAAGGCAACCCTACTAGCCTCAACAACCTAATGTGCTCATGGGCCTAGTAATGCAAAACTATGCCAACACTAATTCCATACCTCTTTTAGGCCCTAAAAACCCATAGCCCCCTATAGATCTAAATTAGTAATATAAGAACCCAACCACATACCATTTGGCCTAACAGTATCTCAACTAGAACCCCTAGTATTAAGTAGAGAAATCTTTCACTGCGCAAGTTGGGAAGCCCAAAGTAGGTCACAATAATCATAAGCATAATCATGAGACTCCTCTCAGCTGGATACATTCGATACAATGCCATATACCTGAATACCCTAGCATTCCATTTAACCTGATCATTTCATCTCCATATAGGTGCTTGACATGATCATCTCACTCCTCATGCTCAATATGGTAGATCAAATTACCATGTAGTGGAAGTTAGGTGATACTATACACATCCTCATGAAGAATGCTCATCTCATTGATCAGAAGTAGGAAGGTGTTCATAACATGATCACATATCTTAATGATTATTATGACTAAATATGCATCCCAGGGTACATGTTGGTAGTGCCTCATAGCTCCCATTCCCACCTCATCCATATAAGCCTAGTTGGTTGGGGTCATCCCCTACTAAATATATACAAATATCTTAAGATCTTGATTTATCATTTGGATCTGATCTCATTCCTAAAAAAAAAGGCTAACATGCATTAATAATGCTCATTTCCAAATTGACCTCTTTACCAACATTTAACCTATTTTACCCTAACTCGAACCTACCTAAAATTTTGGTTCCTACCTTAACCTATCAAACTGATGCTTAATGAACCAATACCTCACTACCCTTTCTGAGAAACACCTACTATAACACAAAAATTCTCAAACGTCCTTCCCTTACCTGCACTTAACACTCCCACTTGACAAATGCACTAGCCTACCTTACTTTTTGCATTTTATCTAACCCATGCCCATCAATATTACCCTCTAGACCTACCTTGCTCTCCTAGTCATAACACACAAGATTTCAACATGCCCTAACCTTTTAAAACACTTAGCTAAAACTTCCCTACCTTATCAACTACCAATGGTCATGGTGACCATTGATGGTCACACACACACATTATCTAGGGTATCAACTATTGATAGTCAAACTTGACTATCAATGATTGATAGAAAATATGGGTGTTTGACCATCGATGGTCACCATGAACATAGATAGTCAACAAGGTATGAAAGCTTTAAATAAGTGTTTTATAAGGTTAGGGTAAGTGGAAAGCTTGTGTGTTATACTTAGGTGAGCAAAGTAGGTCTAGAGGGTAATGTTAGTGGGCATGGATTAGATAAAATGCAAAATTTAAGGTTGGCTAGCACAATTTTTAAGTATGAGTAATGCATTGCCAAAGGGTTAGAGTTAGTGGAGGCAAGGGTGGGATGTTTGAGAATGTTTGGGTTGGGTAGGTGTTTGTTGAAAAGGGTAGTGAGGTATTGATTTTCTAAGTATTGGTTTTATAGGTTAAGGTAGGTATCAAAACTTCAGGTAGGTGTAAGTTAGGGTAGAATAAGTTTAATGTTGGTAAAGAGGTTGATTTAGAAATGAGCAATGTTAACACATGTTAACCTTTATTTTTGTAGGTATGAGAGCAGATCTAGATGTGGGATCAAGTCCCTAGGGTTTTTTTAGATATTTTGTAAGGGATGACCCCAATTAACTAGGCTGATATAGATGAGGTGGGGATGAGAGCTATAAGGCACTACTAACATGTTCCCCAAGATGCATCTATTGTCATAGTACTCATCAAGAGATTGGATCTTACTATGAATACCTTCATTCTTCTGACCGATGAGATGGGCATTATTCTTAAGGATGTGCATAGGATCATGGGACTTCTACTTCATGGTGATCTAATCTACCATATCAAGTGTGAGGAGTGAGATAATTATGTTGAGCTCTTGTATGGAGATGATAGTGATTAGGTTAGATGGCATTCTAGGATATCTAATTATACAGTGTTGTATTAGAGGTCTCTAACTAAGAGGAGACTCATGACCATGCTTATGATTGTTGTGACCTACTTTAAGCTTCCCAACTTAAGTAGTGGGAAATTTCCCTACTTGTTAATGGGGAATCTGGTCAAGCTACTGCTAGGTTATATGGTATTTAGTTGGGTTCCTATCCTACTAGTTGAGATATATAGGGAATTATGGGGTTTTAGGGCCCACAAGAGGTATGGCATCAATGTTAACCGAGTTTTAAATTATTGGGACTATGAGCACATTAGTGTGCTGAAGACAATGTGTTTGTCTTGGGTAGGATACACACATATTGACTTCCCTGTTGGCTTCATGTGATGATGACATGATATAAAGTGTATCAAACATACCTATAAAAAACACCTTAAGGTGTGGGAATTCAATATCAGAGACCTCATCCTAAAGGAAAATTAATGTCACTAACATGGAGAAAAGCAAGGGAAAGTTTGATTTTAATTAGCTTGGACCTTATATCATAACCCACAAGTGTGGATCATGATCTTATTATTTTTCTTCTCTTGAAGGCCACCCATAGCCTGTGCCCCTCAATGCTTCACATCTACATCCATTATTTTGTTAAGAATGATCAATTCCACCTTTTGTATAACTTAATTTCATCCCTTTCTATCCACACACAATCATCTCCCTCTTTTAGGGGGTAATTGAATAAAAATGAATCATGTGATTATCTATCATGGTCATAGCCTAAATCTTGAATACTGGGTACCATGGATCTACCCATGGCATGGTTCTTATAGTACTTTCCACCTCCTTTCTAGATGGATCCCCATAATTCTTATCACCCAATCAACCTTCTTATGCTTTTAGTTTTGCCTTTATAAAGGTGACACACTAAGCCAGTCTAAACAAGTCTATGTCAAGCAAAATCAGAGTGAGTGAAAATTGAAATTCCTACCACTAGAAATCATGGGTCATCCCTATCTTTTACAAATTACTCTAGTGAAAGATAGTTGTTGAAAACCTTTTTGAAATTGCTAAAACATAATGTAGACTACTTCCTCAAAGGATATCTACCAAGATCATCAAATAAAGCATATAAACTTAGACCACTCCCTTGAAAGATCGCTAAGTACAATTTTTTTCAAAAGAATAACTATCTCTTGGAATATTTTCAATTTGATCAGCTTCTTAAATGCAATAATAAATTAAAAGTCCCATTATCACAAGCAAACAAACAACAAACTAATATTGAAAGCCACAATCAGTGCTCAAGTAACACACTAAGGTGGAAGACATAATTAACTTTCACAATTAGACTTCCCACATCGATTAGTCTAGATAGCTTGGTATAGACTTAATTATACTGACTCTTTGGGCACCTCTAGAAGAGGCATTCTAGTCTCATAAGAAGGTTTTGTGTAGAGAAGACATATATTAACCAACTAACAAATGCTCATGTAAATCATTTGAATGGCTTATGTTCATTAAGCCAATCCAAATTTGATTCTATTTTAGTCCTTGTCAAATAAATAAGCACCATGTTATCTTCTTATCCTATCATGACTAGGTGATATTTCCATATTATCTCTTGATTATATTCTTCATTCTCCCATCAGGTGTTCCCACTCAAATTGAGAGGCAATGAGGAATAACAAAATTAGGTGTAGGTTTGATAAGTAGTATATGGTGAGTCAAGAGGGTAAATGATAGGTCGCGAACTAAAGCAAAAATAGGCATACAAAGTATGATAAAAGGTGTGATAGTTGATATCATGCAAAGAGTAGGTTACCATGTTGATAACAAAAAAAGTCAATTCTAAGGGATAAGTGACAAGTGTATCATGTGACCACATTTAGGTATGGTGGCTAGGTACACCTATTAGTCTCCTAGATAGGGTCAATGTTTCCATGGGTATCCAAGGCAGGAAGTGCTCTTGTGGAAAACACAAATAGGTCAAGTGTCATGGGTATCTGAGGTAGAAAGTGACCTTAAAAGACACAAGTGGGTTAGGTAAGTGTGAGGTGAGACAAGTTCAAAAGGTGGCCCACATGATAATGTTGTTGCTACAGTCAAAGGACAAGGAAAAATATGTCACAAAAAAATGCACACTAGTTGGGCAAAATGGACCAATGATGAGGTGATGAGAAGTTCAAGGTAGGTGGAGAAGGTAACCTCCATAGGTGTGTAAAATTGGGTTGGATTTATTAAAAATGGGGTATGCCAAGGTGAGTTTCAAAATGGGTAATTTTGACTATCAATGGTTAGGGTACCCAAGGGAAACTGTCAATGGTCACCCTAACCATCGATGATCAGGGTGGGAAACCTAAAAGTCTACAAGTTAAAAGTGAAAGTGGATTTAATTTTCACTCACTTTGCTTTTGCTTATGTTGACCTTATGCCCTAGTTTCTTAAATTTTTAGTGTTTTGATGCGAGAGAGTTGACCAAGCTATTGGTTGGAGGTATATGCTTGAGGTGATTTCCTAGGACCGAGATGCACTGAACATGTGGACACGGTCAAGAAGTGGGATGTGGTCTCCATGCATGACAAAGGTTGAGGAATGAGGTAGGTAGTTTATTGAATTTAATAGAATATTTTGAATTTTATAATGTCATTGGGTTGAGGGGGTTAGGTTAGTTTAAAATTTTCCCATGTGGGATTTGATGTGCCCTAGCTAGTTTTTTTATAAAATTTGGGAAATTGGGTGAGTAAATTAAATAATTGAAAGGGTGTTTATGTTATAGGGGGTGGGTAGAGTGATTAGGGTAGCTAAGTAGGTTATTCATATATTGATTGAGTGAAATTTGGGGGTAGCTAGGGTTTGGGGTTTCCAACCATAGAATTCCTATAATAATTGTTAATAGTCAGGTTTAACCATTAATAATCAATAACCTAAAAAATATGGATGTCTAACCATCAGTAGTAACCATGACTATCAAAAGTTGACAAGGTAGGTAAGCTTTAGATAAGTGTTTAAAAAGGTTAGGGAAAGTGTATAGCTAGCACATTAGGCCTAGGTGAGAAAAGTAGGTCCAAAGGGTAATGTTGGTAGGCATGGGTTAGATAAAATATAAAAAGTAAGGTAGGCTAGTATAATTGTCAAGTGGGAGTAATGCATTGCCCAAGGGTTGGAGTGCCAAGTGGAGGAAAGGTTAGGATGTTTGATAATGTTTGGGTTGGGGTAGGTGCTTTTTGGAAAGGGTTGTGAGGTATTGGTTTGCCAAACATTAGTTTGATAGGTTAAGGTAGGTACCAAAGCTTTAGGTAGGTACGGGTTAAGGTAGTGTAAGTTGAATGTTGGTAAAGAGGTTAATATGGAAATGAGTAATGCTAATGCATGATTAAATTTATTGTTTTAGGTGTGAGAGAATATCTATATGAGGGATCAAGTCCATAGGATCTTTATAGATATTCATTAGGGGATGATCCCAGCTAATTAGGCTCATATGGATGAGGTGGGGATGGGAGGTATGAGGCACTACCAACATGTATCATGGGATGCATCTATGGTCTTAACACTCATCAAGAAATGGGATCCTACTATGAATACCTTCCTACTTCTAACTAATTAGATGATCATTCTTCTTGGGGATGTGTATAAGATCAGGCAACTTCCATTGCATGTTGATCTAATCTACCATATTGAGCATGAGGATTAGATGATCATGTTGAGCTCTTATATGGAGACAATAGTGATTAGGTTAGATGGTATGCTAGGGGATTTAGGTATATGAAATTATATCAGAGGTCTTTAGTTGAGAGGAGATTCATGACCATGCTTATGATTATTGTAACTTGTTTTGGGCTTCTCAACTCAAGCAGTGGGAGATTTCCCTACTTGCTACTAGGGGCTCTGGTCAAGCTACTCCTAGGTTGGATGGTATTTAATTGGGTTCTTATCTTATTAGTTTATATCTATAAGGAGTTGTATGGTTTTAGGGCCCACAAGAGGTATGGCATCAATGTCAGCTTAGTTTTGCATTATTGGGCCTATGAGCACATTAGGGTGTTGAGGCCAATATGGTTACTTTAGGTGGTTACACAAAGATTAACTTCCCTATTATATTCATGTGATGGTGAGACAATTTTAATACATTAGGTATAGGAGGTGACACTCATGATGTGGAGTGGTTTAGGGTTGCAATTGGTGCACTAGTAGTTATAAATATTACCTAGAGGCCATACATCTAGTTTCTAATATGCCTAAGGTACAAGAGGTAGACACTATCCCTCTAAAGCTATAGATGAATACTTAGTAGGTGAGATGAAGAGGTGGAGATGATACCATTTGATAAGTTACACCTATAGTTTGGCCTAGTACCCATGCCCATTCCCCTGGTATAGGAGGAAGGATTTAGATATCCTATTTCTAGTGCCATAGCCTTCTCCTATAGTTCTAGATGGTGCATGCAAAGAGTTTCTAGTTAGGTCTTTAATAAATGATGCTAAATTTGTAGATAAGTACTTGGAACGGTACCAATCCTTATACATAGATGTAGACATTAGTGGAGATGATGGAGGTATGAGGATGAAGGCCATGGATATAGCTAGCTAGGATGGACAAGCAAGGTTGGCTTTGGCCATAACAAGGGATAGGTACAATTTTTATAGGGATAGATGGCCATACTATAGAGCCAAATTATGAGCTTATAGAGCCAAGTTGTGACATTATAGGGTTATCTTACTATTGTCACTAGGGAGAGGGATCAGGTTAGGACCTATTTAGGCTTGGTGACTTAAGAGAGTAACTCTATATGATAGAGAGGAAGGGGTACAATAGTAGGATAGGAAAAACCACCCAAATTTACACCTAAAATAAATTACCTAGCTACAGTAAAGGAGCTATATTAATATGAGATTGTTGTTTTGGCATAGTGTCTAAATGAGCTCTAATGGGCCAAGTAAAGGGCCAACTTAGTAGGTGGAGCTAGTTTAGTGGCATCATGGTAATGGGAAATTACTTACCTAGACAATTAGGGATAGGTGGTGGATCAACAAACATAACAAGTGGATAGAAACTAGGATCCACATATGCTCTAAGAGGTAGTGGTGCCCTTGGGGTATATATATAGCTAGATATATATGAATTTTGTATATCATTTTGATTTTGGCTTGCAAGCCAATGCAGAGAGATGTATGTCTATCTATATGTACACATAACTATGATCATTTGACTTACTTGTTTATATATGTGTTATTTATGTTCATGTTCATGGTGTATGAATTGATGTTGATGTTTATTGTTTATATGTGATCATGGATTATGCTTATGTTATGAATGTTTATCTTAGGCATGAGATGGCTTGGATTTATGGTTAAGCTTATGACATGCTAAATTGTAATGTGTATATACTGCATTAGTAAACTTTAGACATGTGGTGGAAAATGGTTGATTGTGTAAATGCTTATGGATGTTATTACTTTATGATGCTTGTTATGGTTATGGTTGTTGTTATGGATATTATTTGTTGTTAATTTGGAAGATAAAACATATGAGGTATTTTAATTAACAATAGTATATGGGAGACTAAAGAATATAATCAAGAGATAATATGAAAATATCAACTAGTCATGATAAGATAAGTAGAGAGCACATTATTTCTTTGCTTGACAATGACTAAAATAAAACTAAAGTTGGATTGGATGAATGAAAACAAGCCCTATGAATGCATTGCATTAATGTTCATTAGTTGGTTAAGATGTGTCTTGGCCATATATTGTTAAGTAAACTCAAGAATCCCTTACTCATAGGGGATATGGGTGAAAATGGATCCTTCTTATGATACTAACATGCCTCTTATAGAGGTGCTCAAAGAGTCAGTATAAATAAGTCTATACCAAGCTATGTAGACTGATCAATGCAAGAAGTCTACTTGTGATTCCTATTATAGATTCAATCTTAATATGCTTCTTGAAAGCTGATAGCTACTTTTAAGATTAGTTTGCTTTTTGTGTGCTTGTGATAATGGATATTTTGCGTTATTATTGTATATAGGAAGTTGATTGATGTGAGAAGCTTCCAAGAAATTGTTATGCTTTTGAAAAATGTTGTACTTAGCCATTCTTCAAGGGAGTGGTCTAGGATTGCTCTGATTTTGGTAGGATCAATTTTGATTCCATGAAGGGAGAAAATGAAACCTAGAAGCTTTCCTTACAAAACCTTAAAAATGCACTTTTTAGGGTTAAGAAGGACATGGTAGTGGATAAGGCATTCAAAGATGATCTTAAGAATATCCAAGTGATATTTTCAAAGTTTTGGCTTTTCTAAAAAGGTTAACCATATATTCCTATAGAATATTATGGATGAGGTCATGTAATATAGAAGTCATGGCACATTGGTAAGTTGTACTAACATTATTTTACCTAAAATACATGACTCTATAGAGTAAGGTTTCCCATATGGTGTTAAAGGTAGTTTTATGCTAATCTTGGGTTTGATTAAGATCTAATTATACCCTAATAATCCATCCATGAGAGATAGTATCTTGTGTCTAGTTGTAATATCAACAAGCTAGTTGATGTTGGGTAGAGGGAAGTTATCTTTGGAGTAGCAAAGGTTGAGGTCATGAATGTACACACAAATGCATATCCCCCCTATGTATTTGGTGATAGGTATGACATTTAAGACTCATTAGGGGTTTTTAATGGGTTGAATAAAGTTGACAAATAGAAGATGTTAGAGCTCTTCTTTGATGAGAAGGGCTATGCATAGATGTATGCATCAGAGATTTTTCTTGATAGGTTTGGCATCATGATGAGTGACTATGTTATAGGTAGTGATGATATGTTTAATTCCTGGCATAACAATGTAAGATCAAGAAAATGCTATACTATAATATTGGAAGAAAGAGGGAAAGTCCCAAAGTTTCGTAGTATTCAAATATTGGCCTAGTTTAATAATGTGTAAGTTGTCTAGAGTATCTAAGTTTATATCCATGGTGGAATCATTAAACATGGTTAAGGTCTCAAGAAGAAGGGTTTTATGGATTGAATAATCTGGGGTACCAAGGTAGGTGATAATAGAATCATCATCCTAGCACTGAACAATGTTAATGGTAGGAGATTCTTCTCCTATCATCTCAAGATGGATCAAAGGGATGGTTATGGTCACCCCCTCATTTTGATACGTTAGGGATCAAGGGTTGATCATGTTGATAGGAAAAACAAAGTTAGGTGGGATGATATCATCATCCTCATGCACAAGTGGAGGCAAGGTTAGTGAAGAAGGGGTCTCTTTTTCAACAATGGCAATGGTGGGTTAGCTAGCTTTCTTCTTATTAAGTAAGATAAAACTAAGTCCCTATTTCTCATATGGTTTTCTGGTTTCAATGGTAACTACTTCATGTGGTCCATGTTTATATCACTCAAGATTGAAGCCTTTCCAAGCACACCAATGAATGCATGTCTTAGCAAAGATTAGTCTATCAAGGTAAGAGAAATTGATACTAAATGGTTGAGGTCGAAGAGAGGTGGTAGTAGCACTAAGGGATTTTTAAATTCCCTTATAGATAAAACATATTTGATAATTGGGAGGTCTAAAGGGAATGGAAGTTTTTACATTAGGGTCATATCCTAGTTGGTTGGTAAGTTTCCCATACTCATAAGGAGTAGGTAAAACATCCAGTACTAAAAGGTGGTACTCCCCTAGTGAAAGATGATGGAACATGGATTCCAATAGGCCTATGGTAGGGATATGGTGTAAAGGTATAGAGGAACTAGTTGATTCCTCATCGGTGGAAGCGGATATGATATTTGCTTTGGTGGTTGGAGGTCAAGTTTTATCTATTGAGGGTGTGTTGGATGGGGGTATGAGGACATCATTGGGGTGATAGGTCATATTGCATGTTGAAATAAGACTTAGGTCAGCTTGGATGGTGATGACCTAGCCCTCATGCTCAAACTTAATGTAATAGTGGAGGGTAGAGGGAATGCAACCCATTGAGTGAATCTAAGGTTGTCCCAACAAGATGTATTAGAATTCACCTTCTACAGTATAGAAAAGTTTGGGGAGTGTGTGGGGTCTTATAAAAATATGGAGGATGATAACTCCTAATGTAGTTTCCATGGTATCATTTAAGGAATGAAGGATGACTGAGGATTCAAACATAACATTATTTGATAGGTTAGGTTGCTCATAGGTGTGAGAGGAGATGATGTTTGTTTTGTCTCGCCCATCAATCATGACCCATTTGATGTGGGTTTGGTTGGTGTAAGCATTGATAAAGAGAGGAGGATATGGGTTCTCAAGATGGATGGAGTGTATTTCCCAATCCTTGAAGGTAACAAGGTTGGAAATTTGAAGAGCATCGACAAAGGTAGCCAGAGGTTGGGGGTCCTTAGGTTGGACCTTACTAAATTGCAAAGTCTCCATGAGTTCTTGATGATGATGGGGGAATTAGAGATTAACTCATACAAACTCATATTTACCAGGGTCTGATGAAGTTGTTTAAGGATAAATCTCTTGTTGGATTTCAAATGTTTAGATTGCGAGGTACCTAAGGACACCTTGGGTTTTGTCGAAGATGGAGACGGTTGGGAGTAGGTTGGTTGAGAGTTTGAGGAGGGGTATGTCCAAGGAATGGACACCTTATCCTTATAATTATCCTTTTATTATGCTTTTATGAAAATGTTGATAGTATAGATAGAGGGAGAGGTTGAGCTAGAGTATTGGTTAGATTTGTCTTTAGTCTAAGGTGAATGCAGAGGAGTAGGTGAGTGTCAGGTACATATGATTGGTGGTTGACTTGGTATGGGGCTCATAAGAATTTTATTCATTAACAAATCATCATCATCATAAAGTTGAAGGATGATGGTTTATATATTTTATAATTATATGTATCATGGTTAGGTGTCCAATGATAGGAACACATGTGGTGTCTATTATCCTAGATGGGTTTAGAAGCTAAAGGGTCAAAAGGTCTGATGGGAGGTAAGGATAAATAAGAAGTCTACAACAGCCTATGGTGGATGGTAGAGTAGGGTTTGGCTAAATATGATAAAGGTTTAGTGGTCTTTACTTTTGTAGTTGAAGTATGAGATTGTTTGGAAATAAGTTTGGTGGTAGGTTCTTTAGGTAAGGTGGTACACCTAGTCGACAAATTTGGTTTAGGTAAGGAGGTTAATGAGATAGAGGTGGAAGATCACAAGGTTAACTTAAGTATTGTTGGTGCATTACAAAGAGGTGCATCAGAAAGCAAATGTGAAGGTGTCACATAAGGAGGTGGTGAGGTTTTGGTAGAAAGCTTGGGCTTCCTACTCAAGGTAAAGGGATGAGGACCAAAAATGAAGGGAAAAATTAAGGGAGGAAAAATTTGGGCCTTATGACCTATGTGTGGTTTTGATTCTTTGCTTTCTGTGATCTAACATTTGGTTAGTTGGATTGAAGGGATTATTTCAATTTTCACAAATAGGTGACAAAGTCTCAGTGGAGAGAGGATACCAAGGTTACTAGTAGATCTGGTTGGGATGATAGGAGAGGGTTTAGCTAATTGGGTCTTGGTTGGCTTAAGTGGTTGAAGGTTATCTAATTTAGTAGAGGTTTTAGTTGGTTGGTTATATGGTTTGGTTATTTGGGTAGATATAGTAAGAGGTTGGTCAATAGAAGTGGTGGGTTGGTCTAACCAAGAAAGGGTTGGAGGTTTTAATTGGGTAATATAAGGGATGCCTAATTACTACCAAAAGGTGGCATGATCCATGTTAGGATCAGAGATAAATTCTAATTTCTACACTAGCCTAGAGAAATGTTTATATGTTGGTCTGATTCTTTGAATAGTGAACCTAAAAGATAGGCCCCATGCAGAGACATGGGGATGGTAACCTCATCCTCTTCCTCAATCCAAGGATGCAAGGTTGAGATAAGTGGTTCCTCTATGGGAGGAGTAGGCATGGGCATTTCTTCTTCAAGAATGATCTCTGAAGGTGGAGTGGTTTTCTTGGTAGCTAAAGGTGAGGGTGAGGTGACAATGGCTAGTTTTTCTAGTATATCAGTTTAAAGGGTGACTAGTGGCTTCACTAACTCAATAAGTGGAGGGTGAGAAGATAGTGTTTCCTCATATTGGGTATTTGAAGGAAGGGAAGGTAATTCTGCTACCTCAGTAAGTAGAGAGGGTGAGAGGTAAATGGGTTGGTCAATAGGCTCTTTAGTAATAAGTATGTCAAGCACCAAGTTAAATGTATGGGTATAGAGAGATCATTCAACATTGTTGCTTTCATTATTAGTAGGAGCATGGTGTGGGAAGGGTTGCCTAAATATATAAAGGGCTTAGTTTGATGGCACATTGGGGTTGTCCAATGTAATATCCCCCTTGTTAATGAGGGATTGGACAATGCTCTTTAAAGTGTTACACCTACTGACATCATGCCCTATCACTCAGTGGAAGGTACATAGATCATTGTCATTGTACAAACTAGGTATAGGATGAGAGGAGGCAAATTTTTGGGGTAACTTGATAGGAGGAATTTGAATGATATTGGATTTCAATAATTTCTCCAATATAGAAGCATATGATACTTTAAGTGGAGTGAATTGCTTTTAGTTATTCTAGGTCTGGTTCCTTGGGTTTTACTTTGAGGAACTAGAAGAGTTGGATTGGTTAATAGAATATAGAGGATCAGCTTTTAGGATAACCACAATTATGGTTCCCTTATTCTTGGGGTTTGTACTAGGTTGGTTGCTTGACTTGGAGGATGAAGACTAATTAGTTTTATAGGTTGAATTCTTGTTTTTTAGCTTAAGCTTACCTTCATCAATGGCTCAGTTCTCCAGCTTATGTGCCATGGTAAAAGCTTCATCAATGGTTCAAAATATTTTAACATGTAGGGTAGAGGAGGTATGCTTGGCACATACCAAAAAAAATATCTATATGAGTTTAGGTTGAGGTAGGGAGAAGGATAGCTAGTTGATTAGACTCCTCTAATGAACCACAAAATTTGCAATGGGTTCATCCTCAAACTACTAAATAGAATACAAGTCAATGATAGACACTTTCTTAGAGATATTGATAAGAAAGTAGTCTAAGAAGGTTTAAGCTAGTTGGGTGAAGGAGAATATGGAATATTTGGGTAAGGCACAATAGAAATCTAAGGTCAGATTGACTAGACATAGGAAAGGTGTAGACAAGAAGGGAATCATCATCAGTGATTAGATAGCAAGCATTCCTAAACGTCCTAAGATGTTGTTTGGGATCCTCCTTTGAAACTTAGAGAACTTGGGAAGTTCCCATTGGGGAGGATATGGTTTGGTAGGTATGAATAAATGGATGGGCTCATTAAAAATATGGTCATATGACAAGATGTTGTGAGAACCCAAGATAGATTACTCTAAGGTGTTCATCTTGTCCATATGAATCATCATTAAGTTAGCTTGGGGTTGTGTAACCGAAGGGTCATAAGATGCATATTGTTTTGGTGGTTAAACAACACATAGATAATGGGTAGAGGGTTGGGAGGCTGACACATATGAGTAAGTGGATGTCAATGGTTGGGTGGAAGATAGATAAGGGTAGGTAGAAGTCAGTGGTTGGGTAGTGGGTGCATACCCTTGTATATTAGGGATGTAGCCAAAGGTTAGTCCAAGGAGTGCTTGTTGGATAGGAGCAATAGTTGGGTTGGTGACCAATGGAAGGGTAGTGACCCTTGTAATGATTGGTGGAAAGGTAGAGGATATGGACACCATAAGGATTTGAATCAAAGTGGTGGTTGATAGGTTGAAGTTATCTAAAGTAAGGTGGGTAGTGCTAGAGGTAGGCACTTAGTGGAGTGGTTATTAGGAGTAGAAGGTATAAGGGCAGAGGTATTTTTGGTTGGTTGGGTTTTAATGGTAGTCTCAAAATGGTTGTTGGTTGATGAGGAAGATTGGGTAGTCAAAGGTTGTGTAATAACCATGGCAATGGAGGTACTCCCCATGAGATTGGGAGGCATGCCATAAGGTGGATCTATAAATGGGGCCGAAGATAGAATACAGCAAGACATCGTTGTAAGATAATGTTGTAAGGCTATAGGACTATTGTCTAGGAAAGTGGTAAAATATGCATCTCCTTGAGGAACCTCTTGAGGGAAGGTAGGAATTATAGAAGGGTAAGGAGAGTCTGCTAGTTTGGAGCTATAGTCTATGGATGAAGAGGTGAAAGAGGCAGGTTGGCTTAGTGATAGGTTTTTATCTACAAGGTATCCTTGCTATTGGAAAGTGAAAACCATGTGAGATAGGGGAGAAATAAAGCACAAACAACCTCACTACTCAAACAAAGAGAAGACAAGAAAATATCAAATAAATCAAATCACACTCTAAGAGAGATGTTAAGCCCTAGAGTTTTAATTAAACTCATTTTTGTATTATGCCTTAAAAATTTATGTGACCAAAATTGGTCTGTAGATCAAGTGCTAAAAAAGAAGCATATGCTTGGTTTCAGGTTGTATTTAGGTGCTAAAAAAAAATTGTATTGGAATAAATACATGGCTTGGTATTGGGGCCTACCCCCTCACTTCACACACCATAGTGATAAGGGTGTTGGGTGCTTACCCAAAATATATTGATATCCAGATATTATAATTAGTAATAAGCTCTAAGTAGGATCATTGAGAAAGGGTGAGGTTACTACTAGGTGATGAAATCTTAGTCGAGCCTTGTCTCAAGTATGTTTGATGCTTTATTTATGAAATTGGTTTAGTCAGGTGAGTGAAACAAAGAGTGAAGCTAAAATATATTACCTTGACTTTAAGCTAAGCTATGTGAACTAAAATTTCAATAAATTAATGTATGCACTTAATTTTAAGCCAAAAATAAAATTTTGATTTCATTAATGAGAAATAAATAGAGATAAAATGCAATAAAACAAGAACCCAAGTAAAGATACAAGGGTCCACACCTACCTAAAGTTTTGGCACCTACCTTAACCTATAAAACCAATGCTTAGCAAACCAATACCTCACTACCCTTTATGACAAGTACCTACCCCAGCCCAAACATTGTCATACATCTTACCCTTTCTTACACTTGGCACCCCAACCCATGGGCAATGCATTACTCCCACTTGACAATTGCATTAGGCTACCTTACTTTTCACCTTTTATCTAACCCATGCCCACCAACATTAGCCTCTAGACATACCTTGCTCACGTAGGCCTAACATGAAAGCTTTCTAGTTACCCTAACATTTTAATACACTTAGATAAATCTTCCCTAACTTTTTGACTACTGATGGTCAGACACTCACATTTTCCATGGTGTCGACCGTTGACCATCAAACCTAACCATTGATGGTCATTGTGGGTGTTCCATGGCTAGAAATGCCAAACCATAGGTACCCTAAATTTCAAGTAACCAATAGCTAAAACACCTATTTAGCTAATCTAATAACTTTACCCACCTTATAACATAAACACACATTCAATTATTGAATTTATCCACCCAATTTCCCAAATTTTATAAAGAAACCTACCTAGTGTAGAGAAAATCCCACCTAAGTAAATTTTAAACTACCCTGACCTCCCTAACCTAATGACATTTCAAAATTCAAACTATTCTACGAAATTCAAGACAGTACCTACCTGATTCCTCAACCTCTATCACATATGAAGACCATGTCCCACTACTTGACTACATCCATGTGCTCCCTATATCTCAGTCCTAAGAAATCACCTCAAGCATGCACCTCCAACCAATCACCAATTGCAAACTCAACCAATAGCTCCATCAACTCTCTCATAGAAAAACACCAAAACTATGAGAAAACAAGACATAAATTCAACACAAGTAAAAATAAAGTGAGTGAAAAGTAAATCCAGTTTCACTTTTGACCCATGAGCTTTTAGGGTTCCCACCCTATCCATTGATGGTTAGGGTGATCATCGATGGTTACCGTTATGCACCCTGACCATCGATGATCAATATGCTCCATTTTGAAACTCACCTTGGCATACCCCCTTTTATAACAAATCTAACCTACTTTTACCCACATATGAAGGCTACCTTCTCCACCCACCCAAAAATTATCATCACCTCATCATTGGTCCATTTTGGCCCAGCTAGCATGTATTTTTTTATGACATGTTTTGCCTAGTCCTTTGATCATAGCGATAACATTTCCATGTTGACCACTTTTTAAACTTGTGCTACCTTGTGCTTACCTGACCTACTTATGTCTCTCAAGAGCACTTCCTACCTTGGATACCCATGACACTTGAACTATTTATGTTTTTCATGAGATCACTTCTTGCCTTGGATACCCACAAAAATACTAACCCTATCTAGGAGACTAAAAGTGTACGTAGCCACCACACCTAAATGTAGTCATGCAATACACTGGTCACTTATCCCTTAGAAATGACCTTTCTTGTTATCAACCATGGTAACCTAGTCTTTGCATGATCTTAACTATCACACCTTTTGTCACACTTTATGTGCTTGTTTGCACTTTAGTGTCCAACCTATCATTTATCCTCATGATTCACCACATACCACTTATCAAACCCACACCTAAAATTATTTTTCTTCATCACCTTCAGGTTTAAGGGGGAACAACTCCTCCCATACTTGAGGTAATTAGTAAACCTTTTATCAACATCATTTTTTTATGTGCATATAGTTGATTCAAGCTGCATAGCAAAATGAGGCAAAATGTAGACACCAAAAATCTACATACTATGATCCCATATGCCAAAATACCCCTAGACCACCTTAAGTCTCCTTTGGGACCATTTAGCCCTTCAGTCCCTGACTAACATAGCGTAAAGTCAAACTGACTAAACTATCTTAACCTTACCTTTAAGCCCTTTTACCCTTCATCCTTGACTTCTGATGGTCACCTTGATCATCAATGATCAAGGTGTTCCTCCCTAACCAAGAACATGCAAACTACCCACCTTGCTTTTTTAATAATAGCCCATCTAATTCAACCATCCACACAATCAAATTCTTGTAAGATATGTACTTGTTTCTCTATATTCATCTACTTTATTTCCATTTTACAATCAACATAGGCCTTACCCATCTCTCAAAATCCATCTTTTGGATCTCATCAATTAGCCAAATTACCAACCTAGATCCTCATTCCTTGACCTCTATCATAGATGGAGAATACATCCCACTACTTGACCACATACACATGCTCCCTACATCTTAGTCCTAGAAAATCACCTCAAGCACACACCTCAAACTAATCATCAATTACCAACTCAACCAATAGCTTAGTCAAGTCTCTTGCAATAAAATACCAAAATATTGAGAAACTAGGGTACAAAGTCAACACATGAAAAATAAAAGTAAGTGAAAAGTAAATCCACTTTCTCTTATAACCCATAGACTTTTAGGATTCCCACCCTGACCATCGATGGTCGACCTTGGACACTCTGATCATTGGTGATCAGGATACCCCATTTTGATACTCACCTTGGCATACCTCCTTTTTTAACAAATCCAACCTAGTTTTACCCACCAATGAAGGCTACCTTCTCCACCCACTGAACTTCTCATCGTCTCTCCATTAGTCCATTTTGGCCCAACTAGCACACATTTTTTTGTGACATGTTTGACATGGTCTTTTAACTATAGTGAAAACATTTTCATGTTGACCACCTTTTGAAATTTCACCAGTTCATGCTTACCTAACCCACTTGTGCCTTTCAAGAGGACTTCTCACCTTAGATAGCCATGACACTTAACCTATTTGTGTTTTCCATAGGAGCACTTCCTACCTTAGATACCCAAAAAAACATTGATCCTATTTAGGAGATTAACATGTGTACCTAGCCACCACACCTAAATGTAATCATGTGGTACACTAGTCACTTGTCCCTTAGAACTGACTGTTCTTGTTATCAACCATGGTAAACTAGTATTTACATGATCTTGACTATAACACATTTTATCACAATTTGTGTGCCTACTTTCAATTTAGTTCCCAACATATCATTTACCCTCATGAATCACCATATATTGATTATCAAACCTACACTAGATTTTGTTCTTCCTCATCACCTCTCAGTTTGAGGGGTAACACCTCCTCCTATACTTGGGGCAATCAGCAAACCTTTGATCAACATCAATTTTTTACATCTAGTTGATTCAAGATGGATAACAAAAAGGGGGAAAATTTAGACACCATATATCCACACACTACAATATCAGATGTAAAAATACCCCTATACCACCTTAGGTCTCATTTGGGACCATTTAACACTTCAACCCCTGAATAGCCTAGCCAATAGTCAAATTGACTAAACTATCTTAACCTTACCTTCTAGCCCTTTTTACCCTTCACCTTTGACCATCGATGGTTAGGTTGACCATCGATGGTCAGGGTGTATCTCCCCAACCAAGAACATGCAAACTACCTACCTTTCTTTTCTAAAAATAGCCCATCTAATTCTAGTTGTGATCCATTACATGGATGAATTATTTTTGGAAAGCCCAGTTCCTGTATGGTTGCAACTCTTTCACTTTGCCTATAAGAAGATAGGAGCCTAAAGGTGAAATCCATCTGTAATTATTATCAAGAGCTTCTACATCTGTGAGTTTTTTTTACAAGTCAATTGTTATCAACAATCCAATAATCATATAAGAGTCAATTTGCTATTGTCTCCCCACCAAACCTTTAGGTATCATTACTCTATTAGAATCGAGCTAGATTCTACCAATAGGCTGACTGCCACAACCATCCACCCAATCGACTTTTGGTAAGATAGGTACTTGTTTCTCAGTATTCATATACTTTATTTCCATTTTGAAATCAACTTAGGCCAAGCATATCTCTTATAAAATGCATTTCTAAAGCTTCTAAACCTTTGATGAAGCTTTTACCATGACATGTAAGTTGAAGAAACAAGCCATTGATGAAGGTAAGATTATGCTAAAAAAACAAGAATTTAACCTATAAAACTAATGAGGCTTCTTCCTCCAAGTCAAACAACTAGCCCAATACCAATACCAAGAATAAGGGAGTCATGAATGTAGTTATCCTAAAATCTTCTTCTCTACCTTCTGTTAACCAATCTAACTCCTCTAGTTCCTCAAACCAAAACTTGAGGGACCAAACCCAAAATAACTAAAAGTAATTCAGTCCACTTGGAGAATCCTATGCTTCCATATTGGAAAAGTTATTGAAATCCAATATAATTCAACTTCCTCCTATGAAGCCACCCCAAAAATTTGACTCCTCTCATCCCACACCTATTTGGTACAATAAAAATGATCTATATGCCTTCCACCTAGTGATAGGGCATGACGTTAGTAGGTGTAACACTTTTAAGAGCCTTGTCCAATCCCTCATTGACAAGGAGGATCTTACATTGGAAATCCCCAATACACCGTCAAACCAAGCCCTTGATATATTAAAAAAAACCTTCACACACCATGCTCTTATAAAAAATGAAAGCAACATAGTCAAATTCTCTCATGATACCCATACAATTAACATGGTCCTTGACACACTCATTGCTAAAGAGCTTATTGACCAACCCATTTATCTCACACACTCTCCACTTATTGAGGTGGTGGAATTAACTTCCTTTCCTTTGGATACCCAAGTCAAAGAAACACTATCTTCTCCCCCTCCACTTATTGAGGTAGTGAAGTCACTAGTCACCCTTTTAACTAATATACCTGAAAAACTAGTGATCACCACCTCACCCTTACCTTTAGATATCAAGAAAACCACTCCCTTTTTAGAGATCAATCCTGAGGAGGAAACCACCATGCCTCATCCTCCCATAGAGGAACCACCTTTCTCAACCTTGCATCCTTTGACTAAGGAAGAGGATGAGGTTATAACCCTTGTGTCTGTACCTAGGGGCCTACCTATCTTTCAGGTCCACTATTTAAGGAGTAAAACCAACATATAAACATTTATCTTGACTAGTGCTTAATTATAATTTATCTCCAATCCTGACATGGATTGACCCACTTTCTAGCAACAATTAGGCCTCCTTTATATTACCTGACCAAAACCTCCAACCCTTTCTCGGTTAGACCAACCTGTCACTTCCATTGACCAACCCCTTACTATATCTACCTAAACAACCAAACCCTCTAACCAACCAACTAAAACATATGCCCAATCATCCAACCTTCAACCAATTAAGCCAATTAAGACCCAATTAGCCAAACCCTCTCCTATTATCCTGACCATATTTGCCAAGAACCTTAGTATCCTCCCTACAGTGAGCCTTAGTCACCCATTTATGAAAGTAGACCTAATCCCTTCAAGCCTACAAGCCAAATATTAGATCAAAGAAAACAAAAAATTAAAACCACATAAGCCATAAGGCCTAAATATTATCTCCATCAAATTTTCCCTCCATTCTGGGGTTTAATCCCTCTACCTTGAGTAAGAGGCTAATCCTATCTACCAAAACCTCACCACCTCTTTTGGTGACACCTTTAGAATTTCTCTCTGATGTACTTCTTTTCATTACACCAACAATACCTAATATGCCCACCTTGTGATCTTCCACCTCTAGCTCATCAACCTCCTTACCTAAACCAAATCCATCAACCAAGCATACCACCTTACCCATAGCACCTACAACCAAACCTATTTCTAAGCAACCTACTACTTCAACTACAAAAGCAAAGACCACAAAACCTTTATCATCTTTAGCCAAACCCTACTTTACCATCCTCCATATGTTGTTTAATAATCCTTGTGTAGCCTTACCTCCCATCAAACCTTTTAACCCTATAGCTTCTAAACCCATCTGGTATAATGACCACCACATGTGTTCCTATCATAGGACACATAAATATGATATAAATAATTACAAATCTCTCCAAAATATGTTAATAGATGAACCTCCTATGATCCCCATACAAATTCAATAACAAACCTTACCTACCTGACACTCACTTATTCCTCCATGATCACTTTGGAGTGAAGATGAATCCGATCAATCCTCTAGCTCAACCTCTCTCTCTATCCATATTATCAATGTGATCATGAGAGCACAATAGAAGGATATAGGGAAGGATAAGGTGTCCATTCCTTAGACATACCCCTCTTCAAAGTCCCAACCAACCTACACCCAACTGTCTCCATCTTTGACCAAACCCACAGTGCCTATCTTAGGTTCTTCCTAATCTAATCCTTTAGAATCCATCAAGAGAGTTATCCTCAAACAACTTGATTAGACCCTAGTGAATATGAGCTTGTATGAGTTAATCTATACATCCTTTCATCACTTCCAAGCATTAATAAGGGATTGAAAATCCATTAAGGTCTAACTTGAGGACCCCCAACCTCTAGCCACCATTGTCAGTGCTCTTTAGATTTCCATCCTTGTTATCTTCAAAGATTTAGAAATACCTTAATCTATCTCAAGGACCTAGATACTTCTCTCTTTATCACTACTTACATCAACCAAACCCACATCAAATAGGTCATGATTGATGGGAGAGGAAATATAAACATCATCTCCTCTCACACCTACAACCAAATCAACCTATCCAATAATGTTATGTCTGAATCCAAATCAACCTTGGGAAATATCATCCTCCATATTTGTGTAGGACCATGCATACTCCTTTAACTATTTTATGTTGTAGAAGTTGAATTCCAATACATCTTATTGGGATGACCTTGAATTTGATCTATGGGTTGTGTTCCCTCTACCCTCCACCATTACATTAAGTTTGAGCACGAGGGATATGTCATCACCATCTAAGCTGACCTAAGTCATTTCTCAATATGAAATATGACCTATCACCCCAATTATGTCCTCATATCCCCATCCAACACACCCTCTACATCTAATACTCAACCTCTAACCACTAAAATAGATATCATAACCCCTTTCACCAATGAGACATCAACTAGTTCCTCTATACCTCAATACCAAATCCCTACCATAGACCCTTTGGAATACATGTTCCATCATCTTTCACTAGGGGAGTACTACCTTTTAGAACTAGAAACTTTCCCTATACCTCATGAGTTTGGGCAACTTACCAACCAGCTAGGATATGACCCCAATATCAAAATTGTCATTACATTTAGATCTCCCAACCATCAGACCTATTTTGTCTATGGGGGCCTTGAAAATTAATCCTCAATTTCTCTTACCTAGATAAATCAAACTTTACCAAGACAAAGCTTCATCAATGTGCTTGGAAAGGCTTCAGTCTTGGGTGATATGAACATTGCCCACATGAATTGGTCACCATCAAAACTAGAAAACCACATGAGTAACATGAATTTGGCTTCATCTTACCTAATAAGAAGAAATCCAACCAACCCATTATTACCATTGTTGAAGAGACCACTTCCTCACTGACCTCACCTCCACTTACATGTGAGGATGATGATATCATCCCACCTAACTTTTTTTTCATCAATATGATCAACCTTTGACCCTGACTTATCAGAAGGAGTTGGTGACCGTAACCATCCCTTTGATCTATCATGAGATGATAAGATAAGACTCTCCTACCATTAACACTATTCAATGCCAAGATGATGATTTTATTCTCACCTACCTTGGTACTCTAGATTCTTTGATCAACAAATCCCTTCTTCATGAAAACTCAACCATGTTGAATGAATCCACCATGGATATCAACATGGGCACTTCAAACAACCCTTGTATTATCCAATTGGGCCAATCTTTGAATACCAAAGAACTTCAAGACTTCCCCTCTTTCCTTTAAGATCGTAGCATAGCATTCGCTTGGTTTTACAGTGATATGCTTGAAATTGACCCCACCATTGCTACTCATAACATCTTAACTCATCATGATGCCAAACCTGTCAAGCAAAAGATCTAACACATGCATCCCCACATAGTCCTTATCATAAAAGAAAAGCTCTAGCATCTTCTATCTATCAATTTTTTTTAAAACATTGACTACCCCCAATGGCTCTTGAATGTTGTACCAATCATCAAATCCACAAGAGGAGGACTATGCATTTATGTGGACTTTTGTGACCTCAACCTCATCTTCCCCAAAGAGGATTTCCCTCTACCCAGCATTGGCCATCTTGTTGATCTTATATCTAGAAACAAGATGTTATCTCTCATAGATATATTCTTAGGTTATAATCAGATATTAATCACCCCCAAAGATCATCATAAAATTGCCTTTACCAACCCATGGGGGACCTTCTAGTACAGAGTCATGCCTTTTAGGTTAAATAAAATTGGTGCAACCTACCAACATGCCATGACTTATATCTTCCATGACCTTATCCATAATATTGTAGAGGACTGTGTGGATGACCTTCTCAAGAAATACAATACTCAAAAAATATCACTTAGTTGTTCTCAAAATCATTTTTGAATGCCTTATCCATTATCATATCAGTATTTAACACAAAAAGTGAATTTTTGGGGTTTTATTAGGAAAGCTTCTAGGTTTCATTGTCTCCCTTCATGCAATCAAATTTGATCTTGCCAAAATCAAATCAATCTTCGACATGCTCCATCTAACCAACCTCAAGCAACTTCATAGCTTGCTGGGGAAACTGTAATCCATTTGTCATTTCATCTCTCAATTTTTAGATCGGTGCTAACCATTCCACCACCTTCTAAATAGCAATGTATATTTCAAATGGAATAGTAATTGTCAAAAGGATTTTAATTCACTCAAAGAGTAACTTGTCACCACTTGTCCTTACCCCTTCTAAGGAAAACTAAACCTTTTACCTTTATATCTTTGCCATCAACCATTCCTTAAGGGAAATGTTGGATCATCAAGATGAATAACACAAAGAGCAAACCATCTAATACACTAGCTATACACTTGTAGAGTACAAGACTCGACATACCCACACTGAAAATATTTTCTTAGCTTTATTCTTCATGGCCACCAAAGTTTTCCACTACCTTCTTAACCATAAAACCTATATCATAACCAACATTGACCCACTCAGGTACATGCACTCCAAGCCATATCAAAACTATTGAATGTCCAAATGGTTCATGTTATTAGAAAAGTTTGACCTTGAGTTTCTTTAGTAATATTTAGTTTAATTAAAAGTCATTGCTAATTAATTAGTTGAGGCATCATTAGCAGATGACCAACCTCCTCCTCTTGAGTTGCTCGATGAGTCCATCATGGCCCTCTCTTGAGTAGATTTCACCTATCAAGTCACCATGTTCTTCTATGGATCAAAATGTCAACTTGGTGGGGGAGCCAGTATCATTCATATCCCCTTTGATGGTGAACCTCTTCCTTTATCCTTCAAGCTTGATTTTGAATGTACAAATAATGTGGTTGTGTATGAGGCCCTAGTCATAGGCTTCAGACTTCCTTAGCCCCAAAATTCAAAACAATCAACATATTTAGTGACTCCTAAATTATGGTCAATCAAGTCAATGGTTCTTACAAGTGTAAGAATAATGTTTTACACTAATATAAACAACTAGTTGATGCACTCTTAGCATCATTTGAATAATACCACATCCAGTCAAACCTATCATCTACCAACAAGTTTAATGACACCATGGATTCCATTGCCTCTTAGATATCATACACAACCTCAAACTCTAAGTTATTTGTTGTTATCCATAGGCTTACCCAACCATCCTATGTCAAACTAGATTCTCCCACACTTTTTAGTGTGGAGGAGATATAACAAGATATTTGGTATCAATAGACCTTCATCTATATTAAACTTGGCATATTTCCCTCTCACATCTCTAGGAATTATTGATGAGGATTTATATAGAGTACCTCTCACTATACCATTGTGGGAGGAATTCTTTAGAAATATGGCTTTGATGGCCTCCTCTTTTATTTCCTCCATAGTTATGAATCCTCTCTTGCTATCAAGGAAACACACGATGGTATATGTGGGGGACACTTTAGTGGCATGGTCAGGGTACACCTCCCCAAACAATAACATACAAACTACCTACCTTTATTTTTAAAAAATAGCCCATCTAATTCTAGTTGTGATCCATTACATGGGTGAGTTAATTTTGTAAATCCCAGTTTAGGTGTGCCTAGTTCATGTGTGGTTGCAACTGTCTCACTTTACCTATAAGAAGAGAGGAGCCTAAAGTTTAAATCCATCTATAATTATTATCAAGAGCTTGTGCATCCAATTATCCTTTTTGTAAGTTAATTTCTATCAATAATCCAAAAATCATATTAGAGTCAATTTGATGGCACCTCCCCACCAAGCCTTTAGGTATCATTATTTGATCAGAATCAAGCTAGATTCCACCAATAGGCCAACTGCCTCAACCATCCACCCAATCAACTTATAGTAAGATAGGTAATTATTTCTCATTATTTAACTTCATTATTTCCATTTTTTAATCAACCCAGGCCAAGCATATCTCATATATCCTATGTGTCTAAAGTTTCTAAACCTTCAATGAATCTTTTACCATGACCCATAAGTTGAAGAACTGAGCCATTGATGAAGGTAAGCTCATGCTCAAAAACAATAATTTAACCTATAAAACTAATGAGGCTTCTTCCTTTGAGTCAAGAAATTATCCCAATACCAACACCAAAAAAAAGGGAATCGTGAATGTGATTATCCTAAAAGCTGCTTCTCCACCTTCTATTAACCAATCTAACTTCTCTAGTTCCTTGAACTAAAAATTGAGAAATCAAGCCTAGAACAACCAAAAGTAATTCACTTCACTTGGAGAATCTTATGCTTCCAAATTAAAGAAGTTATTAAAATCCAATATCATTTAACTTCCTCCTATCAAGCCACCCCAAAAATTTGACTCCTCTCAGCCCACACCTAGTTGGTACAATAAGAATGATCTATATGCCTTTCATTGAGTGATAGGGCATGATGTTAGTAGGTGTAACACTTTCAAGAGCCTTGTCTGATCCCTCATTGATAAGGGTGAGATTACATTGGACAACCCCAATGCCCCATCAAACCAAACCTTTGATATATTTAGGAAAACCTTCTGACACCATGATCCTATCAATAATTAGAGCAACAAGGTTGAATTCTTTCATGATACACATATAATTAACATGGTCCCTGACATACTCATTACTAAAGAGCCTATTGACCAACACATTTATCTCTCACCCTCTTTGTTAATTGAGGTAGCAAAATTACCTTCCCTTCCTTTGGATACCAAAGTCAAGGAAATACTATCTTCTCCCCCTCCTCTTATTTAGGTAGTGAAGCCACTAGTCACCCTTTTAACTGATATACTTGAACAACCAACCATCACCACCTCACCCTCACATTTAGCTATCATGCAAACCACTCTCCCTTCAGAGATCAATCCTGATGGGGAAAATTCCATGCCTCCTCCTCCCATAGAGGAACGACTTGTCTGAACCTTACATCCTTTGATTGAGTAAGATGATGAGGTTATCATCCCTATGTCTCTACCTAGGGGCCTACCTATCTTTTAGGTCCACTATTCAAGGAATCAAACCAACATATAAATGTTTCTCTAGTCTAGTGTATAAATTATAATTTATCTTTGATCTTGACATGAATCGACCCACCTTTTTGTAATAATTAGCATCCTTTATATTACCTGACCAAAACCTTCAAACCTTTCTTAGTTAGAACAACCTACCACTTACATTGACCAACCTCTTACTATATCTACCCAAACAACTAAACCCTCTAACCAGCCAACTAAAATCTCCACAAAATTAGCCAACCTTCAACCACTTAAGCCAACTAAGACCCAATTAGCCAAACCCTCTCCTATCATTCCAACTAGATCTACCAAGAACCTTGGTATTCTCCCTACACTAAGCCTTAGTCACCCATCTATGAAAGTATACCTAATCCCTTCAAACCCATAAACCAAATGTTAGATCAAATCAACCAAAAAATTAAAACCACACATAGGTCATAAGGCCTAAATTTTGCCTCCATTAATTTTTCCCTCCATTCTGGGGCCTCATCCCTCTACCTTGAGTAGGAGGCTAATCCTTTCTACCAAAAAATCACCTCCTCTTTTGGTGACACCTTTTTTATATTCTCTCTAATGCACTTATTTTCACCATACCAAAAATACCTAAGCTACCTACCTTACAATCTTCCACTTCTAACTCATCAAACTCCTTACCTAAACCAAAGCCATCGACCAAGCATACCACCTTACCCAAATCACTTACCACCAAACTTATTTCTAAGTAACATCCTACTTCAACTACAAAAGAAAAGAGCACTAAAATTTTATCATCTTTAGCTGAACCCTACTTGACCATTCTCTATAGGTTATTTAATACTCCTTATTTATATTTACCTCCCATAAATTTTTTTGACCCTCTAACTTCTAAACCCATTTGGTATAATGACACCACGTCTGTTCCTATTATAAGACACCTAACAATGATATAAAGAACTACAAAGATCTCCAAACCATCATCTACCACCTTCATGATGAGGATGATATGTTAACAGACAATCCTCTTATGAGCCCCATACCAAGTCAACCACCAATGATACCTACCTAACACTCACCTATTTCTCCATGCTCACCTTGGAATGAAGATGAATTTGATCAATCCTTTAGCTCAACCTCTCCATCTATCCATACTATCAACATGGTCATGAGAGCACAATAGAAGGATATGGGGAAGGATAAGGTGTCCATTCCTTAGATATACACCTCCTCAAACTCCCAGCTAACCTACACCCAACCATCTCTTTCCTTGACCAAACCCAAGGTGCCTTTCTTAGGTGCCTCCCAATCTAACCCTTCAGAGTCCATCAAGAGAGTTATCCTCAAACAACTTCATCAGACCTTGGTGAATATGTGATTGTATGAGTTAATATCTACATCCCTCCATAACTACCAAGCACTAATAAATGATTTGAAATCCATTGAGGTCTAACTTGAGGACCTCCAACCTCTAGCCACCTTTGTCGGTGCTCTTCATATTTCCAACCTTGTTACCTTCAAGGATTCAAAAATACCCTCCATCCATCTTGAGGACGTAGATCCTCCTCTCTTTGTCAATAATTACATCAACCAAACCCACATCAAACTGGTCATGATTGATGAGAGAGCCAACATAAACATCATCTCCTCTCATACCTACAACCAACATAACTTGTCTAATAATGTTATGTCTAAATCCTCAACTATCTTTCATTCCTCCAATGATACCATGACAAATACCTTGGGAAATATCATCCTCCATATTTGTGTAAGACCATGCATACTCCCTAAATTGTTTTATGTTGTAGAAGGTGAATTACAATATAACATCTTGTTGGGATGACCTTGAATTTTCTCCATGGGTTGTGTTCCCTCTACCCTCCACCATTAAATTAAGTTTGAGAATGAAGGATATGTCATCACCATCTAAGTTAACCCAAGTCATTTTTCAATATTCAACATGGCTTATCACCCCAATGATGTCCTCATACCCCCATCCAACACACCCTCTACATCTAAAACTCAACCTCGAACCACCAAAATAGATATCATATCCCCTTTCACCAATGAGACATTAATTAGTTCCTATATACCTTAAAAACAAATACATACCATAGACCCTTTGGAATCCATGTTACATTATATTTTGCTAGGGGAGTAGTACCTTTTATCACTAGACACTTTCCCTACTCTTCATGAGTACAAGTAACTTACCAACTAGCTAGGATATGACCCCAATATCAAAATTCACTCCCTTTAGATCTACCAACCATCAGACCTATTTTGTCTATGGGGGGCTTGAAAAATCCCTTGGAAATCCTACCATCTCTCTCCCACCTCAACCATTAACCATCAGTTTATCTTACCTAGATAAACCAAACTTTATCAAGACATACCTTCATTGGTGTGCTTGGAAATGCTTCAGTCTTGGGTGATATGAACATGTCTCACACAAATTGGTCACCATAAAAATTATAAAACCAAATGATAAATGCAAACTTGGTTTCATCTTACCTAATAATATGAAATCCAACCAACCCACTATTAACATTATTTAGGAGACCCCTTCCTCACTGACCTCACCTCTACTTATGTGTGAGGATGATGATATCATCCCACCTAACTTTTTGTTCATCAATATGATAAACCTTTGACCCTAAATTATTAAAAGGAGGGGGTGATGATAACCATCCCTTTGATCCATCTTGATATGATAAGATAGGACTCACTTACCATTAACACTATTCAGTGTTAGGATGATGATTCTATTTTCACCTACCTTGGTGCCATGGATTTTTTGATCCACAAATCCCTTCCTCTTAAGACCTTGACCATCTTGAATAAATCCACCATGGATATCAACATGGTAATTTTAGACAACTCTTGCATTATGAAATTGGGCCAATCTTTGAATACAAAGGAACTTCAAGACTTCCCCTCTTTCCTCTAAGACCGTAGCATAACATTCACTTAGTCTTATAGTGGTATGCTTGGAATTGATCCCACCATCACTACCCATATCATATTCACTCATCATGATGCCAAAACTATTAAGCAAAATATCTAACACATGCACCCACACATAGCCTTTCTCATCAAAGAAGAGCTCTAGCATCTTCTATCTATCAAATTTTTTCAACCCACTGACTACCCCTAATGGATCTTGAATGTTGTACCTATCATCAAAGACACAAGAGGAATATGCATTTGTGTGGACTTTTGTGACCTTAACCTCAAATTCCCTAAAGAGGACTTCCCTTTACCCAATATCGACCATCTTGTTGATCTTATAGCCAAACACAAGATGCTATCTCTCATGAATGGATTCTCAGGTTACAATTAAATCTTAATTTCCCCTAAAGATCATCATAAAACTACCTTTACCACCCCATTGGGGACCTTTTACTATAGATTCATTCCTTTTGGGTTAAATAACACTGGTGAAACCTACTAATGTGCCATAACTTATATATTCCATGACCTTATCCATAATATTATAGAGGACTATGTGATGACCTTCTTAGGAAATCCAAAACTCTAAAAAGATCACTTGGTTGTTCTCAAAATCATTTTTGAATGCCTTATCCATTACCATGTTTGTCTTAAACCTAAAAAGTACATTTTTGGGGTTTTATAAAGAAATCTTCTAGGGCTCATTTTCTCCCTTCATGCAATCAAAGTCGATCCTACCAATATCAAATCAATCCTAGACATGATCCTTCCAACCAACCTCAAGCAACTTCATAACTTGCTGGGGAAACTGTAATCCATTTATCATTTCATCTCCTAGCTTTCAAATTGGTGCTAACCATTCCACCACCTTGTAAATAAGGATGTCTATTTTAAATGGATTAAAAATTGTCAAAAGTCCTTTAATTCACTCAAAGAGTACCGTGTCACCACTTATCCTTACCCCTCATAAGGATAACTAACCCTTTTACCTTTATATCTCTACAACCAACCATTCCTTAGGGGCAATGCTGGTCATCAAGATGAACAACACAGAGAAAAATCCATATAATACATTAGCTATACACTTGTAGAGTACAAGACTTGGTATACCCACACCAAAAAGTTTTGCTTAGCTTTAGTCTTCATGGCCACCAAACTTTGCCACTACCTTCTTAACCATAAAACCTATGTCATAACCAACACTAACCCACTCAAGCACATGCACTCCAACCCATATTAAAACTAGTGAATGGCCAAGTGGTTCATCTTCTTAGAAAAGTTTGACATTGATCTTCTTAAAAAAAAATCAATTAATGGGGAAGCCATTACTAATCAATTAGTTGAGGCATCATTAACAGATGACCAACCTCCTGCTCTTGAGTTCCTTGATGAGTCAATCATGGCCCTCTCTTGATCAGATTTAAACTATCAAGTCACCATGTTTTTTGATGGATCAAAATGTCAACGTGGTAGGGGATTTAATATCATCTTTATCCCCTTTGATGGTGAACCTCTTCCTTTATCCTTCAATATTGATTTTGAATGTACCAATAATGTGGTTGTGTATGAAGTCATGCTCATAAGTCTTCAGACTGCCTTAGCCCTAACATTCAAAATAATCAACATCTTTAGTGACTCCTAATTTGTGGTAAATCAAGTCAATGGCTCTTACCAGTGTAATAATAATGTTTTTCACTAGTACGAACAACTAGTTGATGAACTCTTAGCATCATTTAAACACTACCACATCCAGTCAATCCTGCGATCTACCAATAAGTTTGTTGACACCATGGCTTCCTTTAACTCTTAGATACCATCCACACCCTCAATCTCTAAGCTATCTATCATTGTACATAGACTTACCCAGCCATCCTATGTCAAACTAGATTCTCCCACCATTTTTAGTGTGGAGGAGATCTAACCTGATCTTTGGTATCAACAAACCTTCAACTATATTAACCTTGGCATAGTTTCCTCTTGCATCTATAGGAATGATCAATGAGAATTTATCTAGAGTACCTCTTACTATACCATTATGGGAGGAATTATTTATAAACATGGCTTCAATGACCTCCTCTTTTGTTTTTTGCATAGTCTTGAAGCCTTTCATGTTATCAAGGAAACACATGATGGTATATGTTGGGCTCACTATAGCTAAACATATCCTCCATCTTGGCTATTATTGGCCTACCCTTAACAAGGACTACTATGATTATCTTAAAAAGTATGTTACAAAGTGTCAACAACATGCCAATTTGCATCATGTTCCTAGCCACAACCTTCATGTTTCTTCCTATTTTTGGCCCTTATCACAATGGGGTCTAGACCTTATTGGTGAAATTAATCTCCATTCCTTACAATGAAACTATTTGATTATCCTTGTGACCAAGTATTTTAACAAGTGGGTAGAGGGTTTTCCTTTAATCTCAACCAAAGTAGAAAATATGATTGACTTTATCAACCATCACATCAACTACCACTTTGGTGTTCCTCATAATATTATCATTGATAATGGAAAATCCTTTAAGAAAAAAAAAGTCTAAGGTCTATGTGACACATTTGGAATTAATTTAAGTTTCCTCTCACCCTATCACCCTCAAGCTAATAGATATGAAAAAGCCTCTAACAAAATTATTAATAGCATGCTAACTAAAATCATCAATACATCTTGTCAAGATTAGCATTTTCACATCCCCTTCACCTTATGGGCATATCATACTAGAATTTTAACCCCTACAAGCACTTCCCTATTTTCTCTTATGTTTGGAGTAGAGGTTGTCTTGCCTCTTGAAGTCCAAATACCCACTCTTCACATATCTTTACAAGAGCTTATTTCAGATGATGATTATCATCATCATTATTTAGCCCAGCTCAAACTACTTGATGAATATCATCTAGTAGCCCTTACTCACCTTCATATCTATCAAGATCATATCAAACAAGACTATAAAAAACACCTTAAAGTGGGATAATTCAATATCATAGACCTCATCCTAAAGGAAAATCATCATGTCACTAATATGGAAAAAATCAAGTACGGAAAGTTTGCTTTCAATTAGCTTGGACCTTATATCATAACCTAGAAGTATGGATCAGGAGCTTATCGACATCTTATCTTGAAGGCCACCTAGACCTTGAGCCCCTCAATGCTTCGCATCTGCATCCATTCTTTTGCTAAGAAGGATCAAGTCCACCTTTCATCTAACTTAAGCTCATCCCTTGATATCTACCTATATTCATCTCCCTCTTTTAGGGGGTAAAGATTAAAAATGATCATGTGATTATTTATCATGATGATAGCCTAAATCTTGAACAATGGGTACCAAATCTCTACCCATGGCATGGTTCTCATGGTACTTTCTACCCCTTTTCTAGATGGATCCCCATGATCATTGTCATCTAAACACCTACTCAACCTTATTATGCTTTTAGTTTTTCCTTCATAAAGGTTAACCACTAAGCCGGTCTAAGCAATCCTATGTCAAGTAAAATCAAAGTGACTAAAAAACAAAATTCCTACCACTAGCAATCATGGGTCATCCCTAGATTTTAAAAATAACTCCCTTGAAGGATAATTGTTGAAAACCTTTTTAAAATTACTAAAACATAAGGTAGACTACTCCCTCGAACGATAGCTACCAAGAGAATCAAATAATTTAGATAAACATAGACCACTCCCTTAAAGTATGGTTGAGTATAACATTTGTCAAAAGTATAACAATTTCCTAGAAGCTTCTTACATCGATCAAATTCCTATATACAATAAGAAAGCAAAAGACCCATTATCACAAGCAAATAAAAAGCAAACTATTCTTGAAATCTGAAATCAACTCTCAAGTAGCATACTAAGGTGGAAGCCACAATCTACTTTCACAAATATACTTCTTGCATCGATCAGTCTACATAGCTTGGCATAGACTTGTTTATACTGACTCTTTGTGCACCTCTAGAAGAATCATGCTAGTCTCATAATAAGGATACATTTTAACCCATCTCCCCTATGAGCAAGGGATTATTGAGCTTATTTAATGTTATGTGGCCAAGACACATCTTAACCAACTAATGAATGCTCATGTGAAACATTCAAAGGGCTTATGTTCATTAAGCCAATCCAAATTCAGTTCTATTTTAGTCCTTGTCAAATAAAGAAGCGTCATGATCTCTGCTTATCCTATCATGACTAGTTGATATTTTCATATTATCTCTTGATTATAATCTTTAATCTCTCATATAGTGTTGTTAATTAAACTATCTCATATTGTTTATTCTCCAAATTAACAACAAAGCATAACCATAATCATAACAAGCATCATAAAACAATAACATCCATAAACATTTACACAATCAAGCATTTTCCACCACATGTCTACAGTTTACTAATGCAAGATATACACATTAAGATTTATCAGGCCATAAGCATAACAATAAATCCAAACCATATCATGCCTAACTAATAACATAAGCATAATCCATGATCACATATAAACATCACATCATAAACAATAAACATCAAAATTAATTCATACACCATGAACATGAACATAAGTAAAACATATATAAACTCGTAAGTTGAATGATCATAGAAATGTGTACATATAGATAAACATAACTCTCTCTCAAAAATGTACATCTCCCCACATCAACTCATAGGCTAGAATTAAAATGATATATAAAATTCTTATATATCTAGCTATATCTATACCCTAGGGGCATCATTACCTCTTGGAGCACAATTGGATCTTGGTGCTTGTCCACCTATCCCTGCCTATCTAGATACAGTTGCTACCCACTACCCTAGTATCATTAAACTAGCTCCACTTGCCAAGTTAGCCCTGTACTCACCCCATTAGAGCTTAGTTGGACACTATGCCAAAACAATAGATGCATAGTACCATAGCTCATCTACTGTAGTTAGGTATCATGTTATAGGGATAAATCCAAGTGGTGCTTCCTATCTTGATACTATTTCTCCTCCTCTCTGTTATAGAGAGTACCTCTCTTGAGTCACCAAGCCTAGAGAGGTCTTAGCATAATCTCTCTCCCTAGTGATAGTAGAAAGTTGACCCTGTAACATCATAACTTGGCCCTATAAGGTCACAATCTAGCCTTACAATACTTCCACCTATCCATATGTTGTGGCCAAAGCCACCCTTGCCTATCCATCCTGGCCATCTAGATCCATAGCCATCATCATCACACCTCCATCATCTCCACCAATGTCTACAACTACATATAAACATTAGTACAATGTCATGTACCCATCTATAAACCTATCATCATATATCAAAGCCTTAATTAATATCTCCTTGTATGCACCATCTAGAACTATAGGAGTAGGATCTAGCACTGGCAATAGGATTTTTAAATCCTCCCTCCTCTACTTGGGGAATGGGCTTATGATACCTTTTACTAGGCCAAACTATTAGTGCACCCTATCAAATAGTATTAATTCCACCTCTCTATCTCATATAATGATATCCACCTATAGCTTTGGAGGGAGAGTGTCTACCTCCTATACCCTGACGATATTAGAAACTAAATGTATGGCCTCCCAGTAATATCTCTGACCACTAGTGAACCCCTAAACCACTCCACATCATTAGCACCACCTCTTATAATTGATGTAGAAAAAATACCTCTCCATCACATGAAGCCAATGGGGAATTCAATCTATGTGTAGCCTACCCAAGGCAACCCTACTAGCCTCAGTACCCTAATGTGCTCATAGGCCCAACAATGTAGACCTAGGCTGACACTGATGCCATACCTCATGTGGGCCCTGAAACCAAACAACTCTCTATAGATCTGAACTTGTAAGAAAGGAACTCAACCAAATACCATCTAGCCTAACAATATCTCAACTAGAAACCCTAGTGGTAAGTAGGGAAATCTTCCACTTCTTGAGTCAAGAAGCCTAAAATAGGTCACAATAATCATACACATGGTCATGAGTTTCCTCTCAACTAGAGACCTCTAATACAATGTTGCATATATGAGTCCCCCAACATGACATCTATCTTGATCATTATCATCTCCATATAAGAGCTTGACATGATCATATCACTCCACACACTTGATATAGTAGATTAGATCACCACACAGTGGAAGTTAGGTGATCTTATGCACATCTTTTGTAAGAATGCTCATCTCACTAGTTAGAAGTAAGAAGGTGTTTGTAACGGGATCCCATCTCTCGATGAGCACTATTACCATAGATGCATCCCAAGGCACATGTTGGTGGTGCCTCATAGCTCCCATCCCCACCTCATCCATATGGGTCTAGTTGGTTAGGGTCATCCCTTACTAAATATATGTAAAGATTCTAGGGACTCAATCCCTCATCTAGATCTTCTCTTGAGCATCCAAAAATAAAGGTTAGCACATGTTAGCATTGTGAATTTACAAATCAACCTCTTTACAAACATTCAACCTATTCTAACCTAACCCACACCTACCTAAATTTTTGGTACCTACCTTAACATATCAAACCAATGATTAGAAAACCAAAACCTCACTACCCTTTCTGACAAGCACCTACCCCAACACAAATATTTTCAAACATCCTACTCTTGCCTCAACTTAACACTCCAACCCTTGGGCAATGCATTACTCCCATTTGAAAATTATGCTATTCTACCTTAATTTTTGCATTTTATCTAACCTATGCCCACCAACATTACCCTCTAGACCTACATTACTTACCTAGGCCTAACACACAAGATTTCCACTTGCCCTAAGCTTTTAAAAAACTTAGCTAAAACTTCTCTACCTTGTTGACCACCGATGGTCATGGTGATTGCTAATAGTCAGACATCCATATTTTCTAGTGTGTTGACCATTGACAGTCAAACTTGACCATTGATGGTCACTATGGGTGTTCAATGGCTAGAAAGCTCAAACCCTAACTACCTCTAATTTTCACCCAATCAATGGCTAAAACACCTACTTAGCTACCCTAATCACTTTACCCACCCCCTATAACATAAACACCCTTTTAATTATTGAATTTACCCACCCTATTTCCCAAATATTTGTAAAAAAATCTACCTAAGGCACAACAAATCCCACCTGATCAAATTTTAAACTACCCTGACCCCCCAACCCAATGACATTGTAAAACTCAAACTATTTTATCATATTCAAGACACTACCTACCTCATTTCTTGACCTTTGTCATAGACAAAGACCACATCTAACTATTCAATTTCATCTACGTGTTCCCTACATCTCAGTCCTAAAAAATCACCTCAAGCACATACCTCCAACTATTCACCAACTACCAACTCAACCAATAACTCAGTCAACTCTCTCATAGTAAAATGACAAAACACTAAAAAACCAAGAAATAAATTCAACATAAGCAAAAGTAAAGTGAGTGAAAAGTAAATCCACATTAAATTTTAACTTGTGAATTATTAGGCTTCCCACCCTAACCATCAATGGTCAAGGTGACCATCAATGGTTACCCTTGGGTACCCTAACCATCAATGTTCAAGATGCTCCATTTTGACACTCACCTTGGTACACCCCCCTTTTTAACAAATCCAACCTAGTTTTACCCACCTATGAAGGCTACCTTCTCCACCCACCACAAAATTCTTGTCACCTTATTGTTGGTCCATTTTAGCCCAACTAACATGCTTTTTTTATGCCATGTTTTGCCTGGCCCTTTAACCATAGTGACAACATTACCATGTTGACCACTTTTTAAACTTGTACCACCTCATGCTTACCAAACCCACTTGTGTCTTTTAAGATCACTTCTTACCTTAGATACCCATGATACTTGACCTATTTTTGTTTTCCATGGGAGTACTTCCTACCTTAGATACCTATGTAAACACTGACCCTATTTAGGAGACTAACATGGGTACCCAACCACCATGCCTAAATATAGTCATGTAGTACACTAGTCACTTGTCCCTTAGAAATAACCTTTTTTGTTATCAACCATAGTAACCTAGTCTTTATAGGATCTCAACTATTGCACCTTTTATCACACGTAATGTGCTTATTTGTGCTTTAGTGCCCAACCTATTATTTACCCTCATGACTCACCATATACCACTTATCAAACCTACACCCAATTTTTTTTCCTCATCACCGCTTGACTTGAGGGGGAACACCTCCTCCCATACTCAATATAATCAACATACCTTTGATCAACATCAGTTTTTATTTTATATCTAGTTGATTTAAGTCACACAATAAAAAAGGGGCAAAATGTAGACACCATAAGTCCACACACTACAATCCCAAATGTCAAAATACCCCCTAAACCACCTTAGGTCCCCTTTAGGACCATTTAACCCTTCAACTCCTAACTAGCCTAGCTTATAGTCAAATTGATTACATTAGCTTATCCTTACCTTCTAGCCCTTTTTACCCTTCACCTTTAACCATTGACGGTCACCCTGGCCATCAATGACTAGGGTGCACCTCCCCAACTAAGAACATACAAACTACCCACCTTGATTTTCTAATAATAGCCCATCTAATTCAACCATCCACCCAATCTACTTTTAGTAAGATAGGTACTTATTTTTAGTATTCATCTACTTTATTTCCATTCCACAATTAACCCATGCCTTATTCATCTCTCAAAATCCATCTTTTAGGTGTCATCAATGAGTTAAATTACCAACCTAGATCCTCACATAATATCTGTCAATGGTTGACTCAACTGATGATGGTCTATCTAACCACTGATAGTCATATTAACCACTAATGGTCACGTTAACCACTAACGATCAACCCATCCATTGATAGTCACTATGGCACCAAAAATTAGCAAGTTATTTTCACCTACCTACACCCAATCAAACCTAATTTTCTATGTTCTTCCTTGGTCAAACACCCATTTTTTATTTTTTAAAGTGTACCCTAACCCTTTAACACTAGTATTAATTATTTCATCACTAATTTAATCATTTATATCATACTTCTTATTCAACATTCATGTATTCAATTTCAGTACCTTACATCAATGAATCAAAAGGTAATAAAATTAAATATAAGAATTTTGGCTAAGAAGTATGCTAAAAGTGATTAAATTAGTGATGAACTAATTAATACTAGTGTTAAAGGATTGGGATAAACTTCAAAAAATTATAAAGGGGTTTGTGACCAAGAAAGAACATAAAAATTAGGTTTTATTGGGTGTAGGTAGGTGAAAATAACTTGTTGGTTTTTGGTACCACAGTGACCATCAGTAGTTGGGTTGACTGTCAGTGCTTAAAGAAACCATTGGTGGTCAAGATGACCATCAGTAGTTGGATAGAACATCATTGGTTGAGTCAATAGTCGATGGTTACAATGCGAAGATCTAGATTGGTAATTTGGTTGATTGACAAGATCCAAAAGATAGATTTCGAGAGATGGGTAATGCTTGGGCTGATTTTAGAATGGAAATAAAGTAGATGAATACTAATAAATAATTACCTATCTTACTAGAAGTCGATTGGGTAGATGGTTGAGGTAGTCAGTCTGTTGGTAGAATCTAACTTGATTCTGATATAATAATGATACTTGAAGGCTTGGTGGGGATGTGGTAATAAATTAACTCTCTAATATTATTACTAGGTGATTAACTTACAAAAAATAAACTCTTAGATGCACAATATATTGATAATAATAATAGATGGATTTCACCTTTAGGATCCTCTCTTCTTATAGGCAAATTGATAGAGTTACAATAGCATGTGAAATGGGCTTTCCAAAATTAACTTGTCCATGTAATGGTAAATAATTAGAATTAGATGGAATATTTTTAGAAAATTAAGGTAGGTAGTTTACATGTTCTTGGTTGGGGAGGTGTACCCTGACCATTAATGGTTAGGGTGATCATTGGTGATCAACCTAACTGTTGGCAGTTATGGGTGAAGGGTAAAAATGGCTAGAAGGTAAGGTTAAGCTAGTTTAGTCAATTTGACTATGGGCTAGGTTAGTTAGGGGTTAAAGGGTTAAACAGTCCAAAATTGGGACCTAATGTAGTATAGTGGGTATTTTGACATCTGAGATCATAATGTGTATTTTTGATGTCTATATCTTACCTTTTTTATTATGCGCCTTGAATCAACTAGATGCAAAACAAAAAATTATTTTGATCAAAGGTATATTGATTACCCTAAGTATGGGAGGAGGTGTTCCCCCTCAAATCAAGAGGTGATGAGGAAGAACAAAGTTGGGTTTAGGTTTGATAAGAGATATATGGTGAGTCATGAGGGTAAATGGTAAGTTGGGCACTAAATCACAAATAGGTGTATAAAGTACAATAAAAGGTGTGATAGTCTAGATCACACAAATACTAGGTTGCCATAGTTGATAACAAAAAAGGTTGATTGAAAGGGATAAGTGACTAGTGTACCATGTGGCCCCATTTAGGCATGGTGGCTAGGTAAACTTGTTTATCTCTTAGATAGGGTCAATATTTCTATGGGTATCCAATGTAGGAATTTAACTCGTGGAAAACATAAATAGGCCAAGTATCATGAGCATCTAAGCTAGGAAGTGTTTCTAAAAGACATAAATAGGTCAGGTAAGTGTGAGGTGGTGCAATTTCAAAAGGTGGTCAACATGGCAATGTTGTCATTATGATCAAAACATCAAGTAAAACATGTTGCAAAAGACACACACTAGTTGGGATAAAATGGACCAACAACAAGGTGATAAGAAGTTTAGAGTGGGTGGAAAAGGTAGCCTCTATAGGTGGGTAAACCTAGGATAGATTTATTAAAAAAGGGAGTATATCAAAGTGAGTGTCAAAATGAGGCATCCTGACCATTGATGATCAGGGTGTCTAAGGGTGACCATCGATGGTTAGGGTGAGAACCCTTAAACTCTATGGATTAAAAGTTGAAGTGGATTTACTTTCACTCACTTTGATTTTTTTATGTTGACTTTGCACCCTAGTTTCTCAGTGTTTTAACATTTTTCTATGAGAGAGATAATTGAGCAATTGGTTGAGTTGGCAATTGGTGATTGGTTAGATGCACATGTTTGAGGTGATTTTTTTGGATCAAGATGCAGGGAACACATAGATGTGCTTGAGTAGTGGGACATGGTCTCCATCCATGATAGATTTTAAGGAATGAGGTAGGTAGTGTCTTAAATTTGATAGAATAGTTTTAATGTTATAATGCCATTGGGTTAGGGGACAAGGGTAGTGTAAAATTTGCTTAGGTAGGATTTGTTATGCACTAGGTAGGTTTCTTTATAAAATTTGGGAAATTGGGTGGGTAATTTCAAAAATTGAAAGTATGTTTATGTTATAGGGGGTGGGTAGAGTGATTAGGGTAGCTAAGTAGGTGTTTTAGCCATCGATTGGGTAAAATTTGGGGGTAACTAAGGTTTGGGCATTCTATCCATGGAATACCCACAATGAGCATCGATAGTTAGTGTTGACGTAAGAAAATGCACCTAGTGATAGGAAGTCAAACTCTTGCCTTATCCTCACAACATGGAAACTCCCCTCTCACCTATGAGACTAGAGAAGCGAGAGGGGAGAGTCTCTATATAAGGGCTAGCTCCCTTTGATGCATCATGTTTATTACAGCAAGTGCAAAATACATATATATAGGTAGATATAATGGGGGAATGAAAAGGGAGGAAGATATAGGAAAATAAACTACTCTAATGAGGTGATGCACCAAAGTAAGTCAACCTCCACACCTCCACACTCAGATTAGACAAATACATACATACTCTACACACTTGGTAGAAGGACCAGCTTGCAAGAAATTGGCAGGGAGGCTTTCATGAAAACACAAGAAACAAAAAATCACTGAGGTGCTGTGAAATGCACACTATAAGTAACTTCCTTTGTTTTTGTCTTCTAAATGTTAGCTCTTCTCCTTTTAGCTATAGAAATGGCACCTTGTAGACAATAGGTACATTGGTGTTGCACCTGTGAGAGCATCAAAAGACAATGACTAAACACAAACAACACATAGCACATACTCTGAAATATCTATCCAAGTAGAGGTAAAAACTACATTTTATTGATTCAAGTGGAAATTTTAGTAGGGCTGTGCCTTGTAAAAATGTGGAAGCTTTTTCTCAAAATGAGAAGTTACAATATATATATCCCAGCAAGGAGGCCCATGGTGCTCCTTTTTTACAAGTAGACAATTTGCATCTCCTCACTTGGGAAGAGGAAAACACTATTGTTGATGTCATCCTTTTAGAAGAAGCCTGATGGAACCATGTTGTATGAGCACCGAATTTGACTTTGGCATTCAAGCATTAATGTGAAAACATAGACTACACCCTCTTTTCTACAAATAGACTAAAATCTATCCCCTTTTTAAATGCACGGGCCATGTTGTTCACTATTTGTGCCATTTGGGGATTATCAGGCAATAAATTGCTTACACTTTGCCACTTGGACTACTTCATCCCTTCTTGTACCTTGTCATTCTTGTCTTTTGTCAATTTTGACTTATCTAGCTCATTTGGCCCCTTTGGGTGAACATTCTGGCAGGTTGCTACATTCTAGGCTTCTAGTTAGCGCTCTACCAATTTGAAAACAAACGGCCATTCCTCCTTGTCAATTTTGATGTCCCTACAGCCGTCATGCTTTGACACCAATGGATATTCCCTTTTGATAAAATTGACATCCACCAGGATGTCATCGGGTCCATGTGGCTTCTCCTCGGGCACTCCTCGCCTTTGTTTATCCTTAGCACCCTTCTGCCCTAGAAATTCCCCCTTTGTCTTTTGGATGGAAGTCCCCCACAAGGGCATCTACCCTTTGGGGTCCTTCGGTGGGTCCCTTGACTGTATTGGAAGGCCTCCTGGGCTCTCGCAGACAACTTTCTTGGGTTAATTTCCCTAGGTCTGTGGCTTCATGCATTTCCATGGACTTTGTCTGTGGACATTTTCCCATGGACAAAAAGTCCACAAAAATTTTGTCTGCTCTCTGCTTTTGACTTTAGACTGCACCCAAATTCCTTCAGACTTTTTGTTCGAAGGAATTCCTTCGAGAAAAAAGTCTGAAGGAATTTGGGACTTAGTCCATTTTGAACTTAGGCAAATTTGGACTTGCCCAAATTTTTCCTTTTAAAGTGCCTGCCCTTCGAAAGGGTACTGAACCTTTTAAACTACCCTTCAGCCAAGGACACACCCTTGATCCAAGCCATTGAAACACAGATGGTTCAACGATTCAAAGGTTTAACCAAGCGCGCCGATGGACTCTTGAACCAAGGCTGATGAACTTCTTTCTTTGAACCAAGCTTGTTGAACCAAGAATGGTTCAACAGTTCAATGGTTCAACCATGGGCACTGATGCCAAATTAAACTGAGCCTTTGAACTTTTGCCAATGAACCAAAAGTTGTTGACCCATTGAACCAAACCGAAGCATTAAACTTTTTGGTTGAACCCGCTAGCTTTAAACCAAGCGATGAACCAAGTTCGTTGAACCAAACATGTTGAACCCAACATGGTTCAACGGTTCAATGGTTCAACGCTTGTTGAAATGAGATGTTGACCTTGAAGATGGACCATTTAAACCAAAGGTTGTTAAACCACTGAACTAGGCCATGAAATGAACTCCTTAAACTTGTTGAACCCAAAAAATGACTATTACTGATCAGTAGGGGAAGAAGGTAACTGAAATCTTGCCTGTGGGCAAAAATTGGTCAACAAATGGTGACTCATAGGGGAAGCATGCTTGCTATGCTTAGAGACTACTTGTCTTTCAATCCATTGGGAATGGAGTTGGATGTAGCTATAATGAAAGTTAAAAATAGCCCCAAAAGATCAAGAATCAAACATGAAGCTCTTACCCCACATGCGAAGGGAAACACACAAGGCTAAAAACACTACCTGTGTAAACTACAATTAGAGAAAATAGGAAAAACAACTGAAAACAAACTATTATATACAGCTAACCAGGAAAGCTCACCTCCCTCCTGGATTAAAGGGGAAACTTCTCAAGTCGCTTTCATGGCAAGAAGACTTATGGCACCAGGCAAGTAACTGAATGAAAAAGAGAGTTGGTGACCTACTCCTTTTGCCTATCCCCTGAGTTGGCTTGTACCAAGTGGATCATATTCGAACATACTTTCAACATATATGTACTCTGCTTGTCCTTGGAAGCTTGTTTAATGTTGGTCCCTTTTATTGGTGCTCCTCACCAAGAAATCAATGGTTGTTGGCTCATCACCATAGGACCTTTGATCTGCACATTCCTTCTGCAATGTATCATGCTCTGATTTGTTTCCTTCTGCCTCACTGAAAATCCTGTCAAACTCATCCTCTGCTTCCTTTTGGCCTTCTTGAAGAAGGGTGACTGTGGTGATGTCTGAAATGGACTCACAAAATGATTGCTCATCCCACATAACATCACCTCTCTATTTAAAGCTCTCTTCTTCAAGGCATTCCTCCAAGAAGATAGACCTCTCCTTTTCCTCTTTGCTGATCAGGACTTCTAGATTTCAAAAATATTCTCCTGATCCTCCTCCAACTCAGGCTCTTCAGTGTAGTCATCATCATCAAAATAGTAAGGAAGTTCATCAAACAAAGGGGAAGAGAGCTTACCATGCATTTGTCCCTCTTCATATTGCTGGAACATCTGCATATATGCAAGACTTGCATCTTCTCCACTGTTGATAAGGTCTTCACAAGGAGCATCAATGATGATTTCTTCTCTATTGTCACTCATGATAGCCTCTTGAATACATGCAGATTGGATCTTCTGCTCCTCACTTGCCTCCTACAGAATAGGTTCTTCCTTGAGAAGGGGTGAAGTGGAGAAAACATGTGGAAGAGGAGGCAATCCTTGAGCTAGAATCGAATGATTCTCCTCTCTCCACTTGGTCAGCACTTCATCAATATTAGGTATGGCCTGATAACTCTCTTGGAAATGTGTAGGTGGGGTGTGTTCAAATAGGTCCATCACACATTAGCTAAGGAATCTCGTTTGGGACTCCAACTCTGCAATTCTCCTGGATATATTTTCTTGAAGGAGCCTTTCTTGGAGATCACCAACGCTATCCTCTTCAAAGCTCTGAGCTGGCTCCTGGCATTCCTTCCACCAACTTGGAATCTGCATGTCATGCTGAAGAACTTGGGGAGGTTGGGGAATGCAAGGAAAAGATTGTTGGTGCGCTAGAGGAGTCTCTTGAAGAGGGACGTGCTGGCTGGTAGTACTATTCTCAATGGAAGATTCATGATCTAAGGAGTTTAGAAGATTCATCTCCATGGGAGGTTATTCTGATGTATTCTGGTGTTGGAAAGCCAAACATATGGGATTGAGAGCGAATGCATTTGATGAGTTGGAATGAGCAAGTGCAATCTAATAAAAAGGATTTGGTGTAAAAGAGGGAGCTTTTTTCAGATTAGGAGGGGCATGCAAGGCTGACTACCTTGAATAAATGGATTTCTCCATTTTGTTGCCTCTTCCACAATGGATTGCAAGGCCTGCGCTTGCCAAAACAAATGCTCCTCATTATACATCAGCTCTTGTTGATATCTGTACTACTCTTCTAGCCTATTAATCTCCAATTCCAAGGCCACTTCCCTTATAGTTACAGGGCAACTAGGAGAGCTACTTGGGGGGATTGCATAAATATTTGGAGCCTGATTATATTCATGTGAAGGAAAAGAAGACCCATGATTTTGAGCAAAGGAAATATACATACAAGAAATGATTTTTGATGGCACCAGGCTACTTAACCAGCAAATTAACTCAAAGTCGTCAGATGCTAAAAAAAATTGATTTTCTGTAACATGACCAACATCAGTCCTAAAACTTTACTGGGTTGTAAAACTAAGTCCCACCGGGCATGACAAAATTGTTGACATAGGAAAATGCACCCAATCATAAGAAGTCAAACTCTTGCCTTCTCCTCGCAACATGGAAACTCCCCTCTTGCCTGTGGGACTGGTGAAACTGGAGGGGAGAGTCTCTAGATAAGGGCTAGCTCCCTTTGATGCATCGTGTTTATTCTAGCAAGTGTAAAATACATACATATATATATATATATATATAGGTAGATATAATGGGGGGATGAAAAGGGAAGAAGATGCAGGAAAACAAATTACTCTAAGGAGGTGATGCACCAAAATAAGTCAACCTTCACACCTCCATAATCAAAATCAGATAAATATATACATACTCTACACACTTGGCAGAAGGACCAAACTGCAAGAAACTGATAGGGAGGCTTTCATGAAAACACAAGAAATAGAAAATCACTGAGGCACTGTGAAATGAACACTATAAGTAACTTCCTTTGTTTTGGTCTTCCAAATGTCAGCTCTTCTCCTTTTAGCTACAGAAATGGCACCTTGTAGACAACAGGTACATTGGTGTTAGACCTCTGAGAGCATCAAAAGACAATGACTGAACACAAACAACACTCAGCACATACTCTGAAATATCTATCCATGTAGAGGTAAAAATTGCATTTTATTGATTCAGGTGGAAATTTTAGTAGGGCTATGCCTTGTAAAAATGTGGAAGCTTTTTCTCAAAATGAGAAGTTACAATATATATATCCCAACAAGGAGGCCCATGGCGCTCCTTTTTTACAAGTGGATAATTTGCGTCCCCTCACTTGGGAAGAGGAAAACACTGTTGCCGATGTCATCCTTCTAGAATAAGCCTACTAGAACCATGTTGTATGAGCACTAAATTTGACTTTGGTGTTCAAGCATTAATGTGGAAACACAGACTGCTCCCTCTTTTCTACAAATAGACTGAAATTTGTCCCCTTTTTAAATGCACGGGCCATGTTGTTCACTATTTGTACCATTTGGGGATTATAATGCAATAAATCACCTACACTTTACCACTTGTACTACTTCGTCCCTTCTTGCACCTTGTCATTCTTGTCTTTTGTCAATTTTTTCTTATTTGGCTCATTCAACCCCTTTGGGCAAACATTCTGGTGGGTCACTACATTTTGGGCTTCTGGTTAGCGCTCTACCAGTTTGAAAACAAACGGCCATTCCTCCTTGTCAATTTTGATGTCCTTGCAGTCGTCATGCTTTGAACACTAATGAATATTCCCTTCTAATAAACTTGACATCCATCGGGACATCATTGGGTCCACGTGGCTTCTCCTTGGGCAATCCTCACCTTTGTTTATCCTTAACACCCTTCGGCCCTCGAAATTCCCCGTTTGTCTTTTGGCTAGAAGTCCCCCACAAGGGCATCTACCCTTTGGGGTCCTTCGGTGGGTCCCTTGACTGTATTGGAAGGCCTTTCGGTCTCCCACAAACAACTTTCCTGGGTTAATTTCCTCGAGTCTGTGGCTTCATGCATTTCTACGAACTATGTTTGTGGACATTTTCTCATAGACAAAAAGTCCACAGAAATTTTATCTGCTCTCTGCTTTTGACTTTAGACTGTGCCTAAATTCCTTCAGACTTTTTGTCTGAAGGAATTCCTTCGGGTAAAAAGTCTGAAGGAATTTGGGACTTAGTCCATTTTGAACTTAGGCAAATTTAGACTTGCCCAGATTTTTCCTTTTGAAGCACCTGCCCTTCAAAAGGCAACTTACCTTTTAAACAGCCCTTCAGCCAAGGACACACCCTTGAACCAAGCTGTTGAACCACAAATGGTTCAACAGTTCAAAGGTTTAACTAAGCACACCGATGGACTCTTGAACCAAGGCTGATGAACTTTTTTCTTTGAACCAAGCCCATTGAACCAAGCTTGTTGAACCAAGAATGGTTCAACGGTTCAATGGTTCAACCATGGGCACTAATGCCAAATTAAACCGAGCCTTTGAACTTTTGCCAATGAACCGAAAGCCGTTGACCCGTTGAACCAAACCAAAGCATTGAACTTTTTGGTTGAACCCACCGACTTTAAACCAAGCGATGAACCAAGTTCATTGAACCAAACACGTTGAACCCAACATGGTTCAATGGTTCAATGGTTCAACGCTTGTTGAAATGAGATGCTGAACTTGAAGATGGACCGTTTAAACCAAAGGCAATTGAACCACTGAACTGGGCCATGAAATGAACTCCTTGAACTTGTTAAACCTAAAAAATGACTGTTACTGACCAACAGGGGAAGAAGGTGACCAAAATCTTGCCTATGGGCAAAAATTGGTCAACAATTAGGTTTGACTATCGATGATCAACACCCTAGAAAATGTAAAGGTCTAACTATTAGTGGTCACTATGAACATCGATGGTCGATAAGGTAGGGAAGATCTAGCTAAGTGTTTTAAAAGGTTAGGGTAAGTGGAAAGCTTACACATTATGCCTTGGTGAGGAAGGTAGGTCCAAAGGGTAATGTTGGTAGGCATGTGTTAGATAAAATGAAAAAAGTAAGGTAGTCTAGTGTAATTGTCAAGTGGGATTATTGCATTTCCCAAGGGTTGGAGTTCTAAGTAGATGCAAGGGTAGTATTTTTGAGAATTTTTAGTTTGGGGTAGGCGGTTTTCGAAAAGGGTGGTGAGGTATTGGCTTGATAAGTATCATTTTTATAGGTTAAAGCTAGTAATAAAACTTTAGGTAGGTATAAGTTAGGGTAAAATAGGTTGAATGTTGGTAAAGAGGTCAATTTGGAAATGAGCAATGTTAACATGTACTAACCTTTATTTTTATAGGTGTGAGAGTAGATCCAAATGAGGGATTGAGTCCTTAGGATCTTTGTAAATATTCATTAGGGCATGACCCCAGCTGACTAGGCCCATATGGATGAGGTGGGGATGGGAGCTATGAGGCACTATCAATATGTGCCCTAGGATGCAACTATGGTTGTAACACTGATCAAGAGATGGGATCCCATTACAAACACCTTCTTGATTTCAACAAGTGAGATGAGCATTCTTCTTGGATGATATGCATATGATCACCTAACTTCCATTACATGGTGATTTAATCTACCATACTGAGTGTGAGGAGAGAGATGATCATGTCAAGATCTTGTATGGAGATGATAGTGATCAAATTAGATGGGATGCTTGGGGATTCAAATATACATCATTATATAAAAGGTTTCTAATTGAGAAGAGACTCATCACCATGCTTATGATTTTTGTGACCTACTTTAGGCTTCCTGACTTGAGCAGTGGGAGATTTCCATACTTGTTACTAGGGGTTTTAGTCAAGAAACTACTAGGCTTAATGATATTTGATTGGGTTCCTATCTTAATAGTTAAGATCTATAAGGAGCTATGGAGTTTAGGGCTCATAAGAGGTATGCCATTAGTGTCAACTTAGATCTACATTACTAGTCTTAGGAGCACATTAGGGTGTTGAGGCCATTAGGGTTGCATTAGGTGTAGGAGGTGGCACTCATGACATGGAGTGGTTTAGGGGTACACTAGGTGCACTAGTGGTTAGATATATTACCTAGAGGACATACATCTAGTTTTCAATATGGCTAGGGTATAGGAGGTAGACACTCTCCCTCTAGAGCTAAAGATGGATACTCGACATGTGAGATGGAGTGGTGGAGCTGATACCATTTGACAGGGTACACTGATAGTTTGGCTTATTACATGGTATCCTAAGCCTATTCTCTATGTATAGGAGGGAGGATTTAGAAATCTTATGTCTAGTGCCATAGCCTGCTCTTATAGTTCTAGATGGTGTGTATAAAGAACTACTAGTAAGGGATTTGATAGATGATGCTAGATTATATAGGGTACATGGCATGGTACCAACCCTTATACATAGCTACAAACATTGGTGGAGATGATAGAGGTGTGAGGTTGATGATCATGGATCCAGTTGGCTAAGATAGATAGGTAGGGGTATCTTTGGCCACATCAAAAGGATACATACAGGTTTTACAGGGATAGGTTACTACGTTTTAGGGCTAGATTATGACCTTATAATGCTAGGTTGTGATGTTATAGGTTCATCTTGATATTTTCATTAGGGATAGGGATCAAGCCAGGACCTCTCTAAGATTTGTGACTCATGAAAGGGACTCTTCATGGTAGAGAAGAGTAGTAGTATGATAGGAAGCACCACTCAAATTTACCCCTATAACATAGTACCTAGCTACACTGGAGGAGCTATGGTACTATAAGGCTATTATTTTGGCATAATGTCCAAATCAGCTCTAATAGGGTGAGTATAGGGATAACTTAGTAAGTAGATCTAGTTTAGCAACACTAAGGTAGTTGGAAGCAACTATATAAGCTCCATGTGGACAAGCTCTAGGATCAAGTAGTGCTTTGGGAGGTAGTGATGCCCTTGGGACATATATCAGCTAGATATATATGAATTTTTTATATCATTTTGGTTCCTGGACCACAGCTGAAGTAGAGAGATGTACATTTTTGAGAGAGATTTTTGGATATCTTTATATACACATTGTTATGATCATTTGACTTATAAGTTTATATAGGTGTTATTTATGTTCATTTTCATGGTGTATGAATTGACATTGATGTTTATTTATTATGATGTTATGTTTATATTTGATCATAGATTATGATTATGTTATGAATGTTTAGCCTAGGCATGATATGGTTTGGATTTATGGTTATGGTTATGCCATGAAAAATATTAATGTGTATATGCTTCATAAGTAAAAGTATGGTTGAAAAACCTGATTGATAATGTACTAATGAAAAAAAAAAATATTGTGAAGAACTCCTTTGTGGCTTGGGAGAATGGATTGAAGATAAGAAAGCACTAAAGAAAAATTATTTGTTAGATAAATAGTTGAGTGGCTTACCTAGCAACAACTAGATCCCAAAAGTGACAACTTCTTTATAGGTTGTCAATTAACACATTTTAGGAAATTAAACTTATAAAAAAACAAGGTACTTTCATCAATGAATGAAAGGGTACTAAAATTGAATACAAGAATGTTGGCTAAGAAGTATTCTAGAAATGACTAAATTAGTGATGAACTAATTAATACTAGTGTTAAAGGGTTAGGGTACACTTCATAAAATTAGGAAGGGATCTGTGACTAAGTAAGAACACATAAAATTAGGTTTGATTGGGTGTAAGTAGGTGAAAATAACTTGCTATTTTTTGGTGCCATAGTGACCATCAATGATTAGGTTAACCTTTAGTGGTTAGCGTGACCATTGATGGTCAAGATGACCATTGGTGGTTGGACAGACCATCAGCAGTTGGTTGATTGATGAGATCCAAAAGATGGATTTTGAGAGATTGGTAAGGCTTGGGTTGATTACAAATGGAAATAAAGTAAATGAATACTAAGAAACAAGTACCTATCCTACCAAAATGTTATTGAGTAGATGGTTTAGGTAGTTGACTTGTTGGTAGAATCTAGCTCAATTATACCAAAGTAACGATACTTGAAGGCTTGGTGATGAGGCGGTGGTAAATTGACTCTCTGATATGATTTCTAGATTGCTAATAGTGATTGAACTTCAAAAACAAAACTCTTAGATGCACAAGCTCTTGATAAGAATTATAGATGGATTTCACCTTCAATCTCCTCTCTTATGATATGCAAAGTGAGAGAGTTACAACCATATGTGAACTAGCCTTTGCAAAATTAACTTTTCCATGCAATGCTTCCCAATTGGAATTAGACATGCTATTTTTAAAAAATCAAGGGGGTTAGTTTACATGTTCTCAGATGGCGAGGTGCACCCTGATCATCAATGATTAGGGTGGCTGTTAGTAGTCATCCTGACCATCAGTGGTTGAGGGTGAAGGGTAAAAAGGGTTAGAAGGTAAGGTTAAGCTAGTTTAGTTAATTTGATTGTGGGCTAGGCTAGTCAGGGATTAAAAGGTTAAATGGTCCCAAAGGGGACCTAAGGTGGTCTAGGGTGTATTTTAACATTTGGGATGATAGTATATAGATTTTTGGTGTCTACATTTATGCATCTTGAATCAGCTAGCTATAAAACAAAAATTGATATTGATCAAAGGTTTGTTAATTGCCCCAAGTATGGGGAGAGGTGTTCCCCCTCAAATTAGGAGGTGATGAGGAAGAAAACAATTGGGTGCAATTTTGATAAGTGTTATATGGTATCATGAGGGTAAATGATAGGTTGGGCACTAAAGTGTAAATAGGTGCACAAAGTGAAACAAAAGGTTTGATAGTCAAGATCATGCAAAAATTAGGATACCATGGTTGATAATAAGAAAAGTGAGTTCTAAGGGATAAGTAACCAGTGTATCATGTGACCATATTTAGGCATGGTAGTTGGGTACACCTGTTAGTCTCCTAGATAGGGTCAGTATTTCTATGAGTATCTAAGGAGGAATTGTTCCTATGGAAAACACAAATAGGTCAAGTGTCATAGGTATCCAAGGTAGGAAGTGCTCCTAAAATACATAAGTGGATTAGTTAAATGCAAGGTGGTACAAGTTCAGAAGGTGGTCAACATGGAAATGTTATCATTGTAGTCAAAAGAATACGTAAAATGTGTCACAAAAAAATGTGTGCTAGTTGGACCAAAATTGACCAATGGCAAGGTGACAAGAAGTTTGAGGTGGGTGGAAAAGGTAGTATCCATAGGTGGGTAAACCTAAGTTGGATTTGTTAGAAAAAGGGGATATGCCAAAGTGAGTGTCAAAATGGGGCATCCTAACCATTGATGATGAGGTTGCCCAAGGGTAACCATCGATGATCACCCTGAATATCGATAGTTAGGGTGGGAACCTTAAAATTCTATAGGTTAAAAGTGAAAGTGGATTTACGTTTCACTCACTTTGCTTTTACTTGTGTTGACTTTATGCCCTAGTTTTTTGATGCTTTTACATTTTTTTGTGGGAGATCTGACTGAGCTATTGGATAAGTTAGTAGTTGGTGATTGGTTAGAGGTGTGTATTTGAGGTGATTTCTTGAGACCAAGATATATAAAGCATGTGGATGTGGTTAAGTAATGGGACGTAGTCTCCATCCATGATAGAGGTTAAGGAATGAGGTATGTAGTATCTTTAATTTGATAGAATAGTTTAAATTTTGTAATGTCATTGGGTTGGGGGTTTAGGGTAGTTTAACATTTGCTTAGGTGGGATTTTTTTTGCCTTAGGTATGTGTTTTTGTAAAATTTGGGAAATTGGGTGGGTAAATTCAATAATTGAAAGGGTGTTTATTTTATAGGGGTGGGTAAAGTGATTAGGGTAGCTACATAATTATTTTAGCTATTGGTTGGGTGAAATTTGGGGGTAGCTAGGGTTTGGGCTTTCCAATCATAGAAAGCCCATAGTGATCATCAATGGTCAAGTTTGACCATCGACAGTTGACACCCTAGAAAACATGAGTGTCTGATCATTGACAGTCACCATGGCTGTCGATGGTCGACAAGGTAGGGAAGCTTTAACTAAGTGTTTTAAAAAGTTAAGGCAAGTGGAAAGCTTGTACGTTAGGCATAGGTGAGTAAGGTAGGTCTACAGGGTAATGTTGGTGGGCATGGGTTGGATAAAATGCAAAAAGTAAGGTAGGCTAGCGTAATTATCAAGTGAGAGTAATGCATTTCCCAAGGGTTGGATTTCTAAGTGGAGGAAAGGGTGGGATGTTTGAGAATGTCTGGGTTAGGGTAGGTGCTTATAAGAAAGGGCAGTGAGGTATTGGTTTTATAAACTTCAGTTTGATAGGTTAAAATACTAAAACTTTAGGTAGGTGTAGGTTAGGGTAGAATAAGTTGAATTACAGATATTCAGTAAGGGATGATCCCATCTAATTGTGCCTATATGGATAAGGTAGGGATGGGATCTATGAGGCATTACCAACATGTGCCCTAATATGCATCTATGGTCATATCACTCATCAAGAGATGGGATATTGTTAAAAATACCTTCTTGAGGATGTGCATAGGATCACCCAAATTTCACTACATGGTGATCTAATCTACCATATCCAAAATGAGGAGCGAGATGATCATATCAAGCTCTTATATGGAGATAATAGTGATCAAGTTAGATGGCTGCTAGGGGATGCAAATATATGATGTTGTATCAGAGGACTCTAGTTGAGAAGAGACTCATGACAATGCTTATGATTATTGTGACCTACTTTGGGCTTCCTGACTCGAGTAGTGGGAGATTTCCCTACTTATTATTAGGGCTTTTCATTGAGCTACTATTAAGCTAGATGGTATTTTGTTGGTTTCCTATCTTACTAGTTTAGATCTATAGGGAGTTGTGTGGTTTTAGTGCCCATAAGAGGTATGGCATCATTATCAACCTAGTTTTGGATTATTAGGCCTACAAGCACATTAGGGTGTTAAGGCTAGTAGGGTTTCCTTAGGTAGGCATCACATAGATTGACTTATTCATTGGCTTCATGTGATGAGGAGGTGATTTTATTGCATCAAGTGTAGGAGGTGGTGCTCATGACATGGAGTGGTTTAGGGGTGTACTGGGTGCACTAGTAGTTGGAGTTATTACTTAGATGCCATACATCTAATTTATGATATGGTTAGGATACAATAGGTAGAGACTCTCCCTCTAGATCTAAATATGGATACTCAATAGGTGAAATAGAGAGGTGGAGTTGATACCATTTGATGGGGCATGCCAATATTTTGGCTTGGTATGGGGTATACCAACCCCATTCTCTAGGTATAGGAGGGAGGTTTTAGAGATCCTATTGCCAATGCCACAACCTACTCCTATAGTTTTAGATGGTACATACTAGGAGCTACCAATTAGGGCTATAATAGATGATGTCAGGTTTGTTGACATGTACATGGCATGGTACTATCCCTTATACACAATTTCATACATTGATGGAGATGATGGAGGTATGAGGCTGATGGCCACGAATCTAGTTGGCTAAGATGGATAGGTAGGGGAAGTGTTGGCCATAGCATAGGGATATGTACAAGTTTTATAGGGATAGGTGGCCACACTGTAGGGTTAGATTATGACCTTATAGGGCTAAGGTATGACATTATAGGTTCATCTTGTTACTATCACCAGGGAGAGGGATTAGAACAAGACCTCTCTAGGCTTGGTGACTTAGGAGAGGGACTCTCTATGGTAGAGAGGAGGAGTAGTAGAAAGATAGGTAACACCACTTAGATTTACCCTTATAACACAATAACTAGATATAGTGGAGGAGATATGGTACTATGAGGCTATGAGGCTATCATTTTAGCATAGTGTCTAAATGAGCTTTGATGGGGTGAGTAAAGGGCCAAATTGGTAAGTGGATTCAATTTAGCAACACTAGGGAAGTGGGTAGTGATTGTATTTAGATAGGTAGAGATTGGTGGTGGATTGTCATGCATAATAGGTGGACACACACCAAGATTTAGTAGTGTGCTAGGGGGTAGTGATGCCTCTGGCGCACGCACGCACGCGTGTGTGTGTGTGTGTGTGTGACTTTTGTATATCATTTTAATTTTGACCTGTGAGTTGATGCAGAGAGATGTAATTTTTTTAGAGAGAGTTTTATCTATCTATATGCACACATTGCTATGATCATTCAACTTACGAGTTTATATATGTGTTATTTATGTTCAAGTTTATGGTGTATGAATTGATGTTGATGTTTATTCCTTATGATGTGATGTTTATATGTGATCATGAATTATGCTTATGCTATGAATGTTTAGCTTAGACATGAGATGGTTTGGATTTATGGTTGTGATTATGATATGATAAATATTAATGTGTATATACTAAATTAGTAGACTTTAGACATATGGTGGAAAATGGTCGATTGGGTAAATACTTATGGATGTTATTACTTTATGATACTTTTTATGGTTATGGTTGTTTCTATGGTTATGATTTGTTGTTAATTTTGAGGATAAAACATATGAGGTAGTTTAATCAACAACACTAGATGGGAGACTAAAGAATATAATCAAGAGATAATATGAAAATATCAACTAGTCATGATAGGATAAGCAAAGAGCAGGGTGCTTCTTTATTTGAAAATGATTAAAACATAATCAAATTTGGATTGGCTTAATGAACATAAGTCCTTTGAATACATTGCATGAACATTAGTTAATTAATTAAGATGTGTCTTTTCCACATAACACTAAGTAAGATCAAGAATCCCTTGCTCATAGGGTAGATGGGTGAAAATGGATCCTTCTTATGAGACTATCATGCCTCTTCTAGAGGTGCCCAAAGAGTCATTATAAACAAGTATATGCCAAGCTATATATACTAATCAATGTGTGAAGACTAATTGTGAAATATGATTATGGCTTTTGAGATTAGTTTACTTTTTGTTTGCTTGTGATAATAGGTTTTTTGATTTATTGTTGTATATAGGAAGTTGATCGATGTGGGAAGCTTCTAGGAAATTGTTATGCTTTTGAAAAATGTTGTCTCAACCATCCTTCAAGGGAGTGATCTAAGTTTATATGCTTTGTTTGATGTTATTGGTAGATATCCTTTGAGGGATCAGTCTACCATATGTTTTGGCAATTTCAAAAAGGTTTTCAATAGCTATCCTTCAAGGGAGTAGTCTATAAAAGCTAGGGATGACCCATGATTGCTAGTGGTAGGAATTATTTTTCACTCACTTTAATTTTGCTTGACATAGGCTTGCTTAGACCAGCTTAGTGGTTCACCTTTATGAAGGCAAATCTAAAATCATAAGAAGGTTTATTAGGTGTTTAGGTGACAATGATCATGGAGATCCATCCATTAAAGAGGTGGAAAGTACCATGAGAACCATGCCATGGGTAGAGTCATGGTACCTATTATTCAAAATTTAGGCTATGATCATGATGGATAATCACGTGATTCATTTTTAATTGATTACCCACTAAAAAAGGGAAATGAATTCAAGTGGATAGCAAGGGATGAGCTTCTGTTAGATGAAAGGTGGAATTTATCCTTCTTAACAAAAGAATGGATACAAATGTGGAACATTGAGGGGCTCAAGCTCTACGTGGCCTTCGAGAGAAGAGAAATGATAAGATCCTCATCCATACTTGTGGGTTATGATATAAGGTTTAAGTTAATTGCATAAAAACTTGCTCCACTTGTTTTTCTCCATATTAGTCACATGTTGATTTTCCTTTAGGATGAGGTCACTGATATTGAATTCCTACATTTTAAGGTGTTTGTTATAGGCATATTTGATACACTCTTGATAGACATGAAGGTGAGTAAAGGTAGCTAGATGATGCTTGTCAAGTATCTTGAGCTGGGCTAAATGGTGTTAACGATAATCATCCTATGAAACAAGCTCTTGGAAAGATACGTGACGAGAGGGGATTTAGACTTCAAGAGGCAAGATAACCTCTGCTCTAAACACAAGATAAAATGAGGTAGTAATTATAGGGGTTCAAATGCTAGTATGATATGCCATAAGTTGAAGAGGATGTGCAAATGCCAATCCCAACTAGATGCACTAACCATTTTTGTAGATCACAGGATGAACTGGATGCAATAGTGTTTAAATGATGCTAAGAGTTTGTCAACTAGCTATTTTTACTATTGCAAAACATCATTCTTAAACTAGTAAGATCCATTGATTTGATTGACCATAAGTTGAGAGTCACCAAAGATGATGATTGTTTTGACTCTTAGGGCTAAGGTAGTCTAAAGGCCTATGACTAGGGATTCATTATTAACCATATTGTTGGTACATTCAAAATCAAGATTGAAAGACAAAAGAAGAGGTTCACTATCAAAAGGGATAAGGATGATATCAGCTACCTAACCACATTAACATTTTGATCTATCTAAGAACATGGTGACTTGATAGGTGAAATTCATTCGAGAGAGGGTCATGATAGACTCATCAGGGAACTCAAGAGGAGGAGGTTGGCCATCTGCTAATAGTGCCTTGACCAATTGGTCAATAATGAATTTCCCCTTAATTTACTTTTATTAAAGGAAATCAAGGTCAAACTCTACTAATAACATGAGCCACTTGGCCATGCATTAGTTTTGATATATCTTAGAGTGTATGTACTCGAGTGGGTTGATGCTCGTTATGACATAGGTTTTGTTGTTAAGAAGGTAGTGGCAAAGTTTGGTGACCATGAGGATTAAAGATAAGAAAATATTTTTGGTTTGGGTATATTGAGTCTCATACTTTACAAGCATTTGGATAATTAGTAGACATCTTTCCCTCCATTTTGTCCATCTCGGTGAGCCAACATTACCCATAGAGAATGGTCGATAGAAGAGATATAAAGGTAAAAATGTTGATCATCCTTAGGAGGGGTAAGGGTAGGTGGTGACAAAAGGTACTCTTTGAGTAAATTAAAATCATTTTGACAATCACTATTCTATTTGAAAGAGATATCCTTCTTCAGGAGGTGGTGGAATGGATGGCACCAATCTAAAAGTTAGGAGATGAAATGACAAATGGATTATAGTTTTCCTTGCAAGCTATGAGGTTGCTTGAGGTTAGTTGGAAGGAGCATGTCTAGGATTGCTTTGATTTTGGTAGGATCAACATTGATTTTATGAAGGGAGACAATGAAACCTAGAAGCTTTCCTAACAAAACCCCAAAAATTTACTTTTTGGTGTTAAGATGGACATGGTAATAGATAAGGAGTTCAAAGATGATCTTGAGAACAATCAAGTGATCTTTTGGGAGTTTAGATTTCCTAAGAAGGTCATCCACATAGTACTCTAAAATATTAAGGATAATTTCATGGAATATATAAGTCATGGCACATTGGTAGGTTGCACTAGTGTTATTTAACCCAAAAATCTTGAATCTATAACAAAAGATCCCCCATGGGGTGGTAAAGGTAGTTTTATGCTGATCTTTAGGGGTGATTAAGATCTGATTGTAACTCAAGAATCCATCCATAAGAAATAGCATCTTGTGTCTAGCTATAAGATCAACAAGCTATTCGATGCTAGGTAGAGGGAAGTCATCTTTAGGGTAGGTGAGGTTGAGGACATGAAAGTTCATATAAATGCATAGTCCCCTTATTTTTTTGGTGATAGGTATGATATTCAAGACCCATTGGGGGTAGTCAATGGGTTGAATAAAGTTGATAGACAAAAGATGTTGGAGATCTTTAATGAGAAGGGATATGTGGGGATGCATGCATCTAAGATTTTATTGAAATGTTTGGCTTCATGATGAGTAACTATGTTATGGGTAGTGATGATAGGGTCAATTCTAGCCATATCATTATAAGATCAAGTGAATGATATGCTATGATTTTGTAGGAAAAAGGGGAAGTCCCAAAGTTCCTAAGTATTAAATAATTGGCCTAGTTTGATAATGTGGGGGTTATCTAGAGTGCCCAAGTTGATATCCATGGTGGATTCATTCAACATGGTCAAGTTCTTAGGAGGAAGGGATTTATGAATCAAATAATTTGGGAAATGAAGGTAGGTGAGAATAAAATCATCATCCTCATATTGAATAGTATTAATAATATGAGTCTTATATTATCATCTCAGGATGGGTCAAAGGGATGGTTACAATTTCCCCCTCATTTTGATAAGGTAGGGGTCTAATTTTGATCATGTTGATGAAAAACAAGTTAGGTGGGATGATATCATCATCCTCACATGTAAGTGAAAGCGAGGTCGATAAGGAAGGGGTATTTTTTTCAACAATGGTAATGGTGGGTTGGTTGGATTTCTTTTTATTAGGTAAGATGAAACCAAGTATATGTTTTTAATGTGGTTTTTTTGTTTTTATAGTGACCAATTCATGTGGGCCATGTTCATATTACCCAAGACCAAAGCCTTTCCAAGCACACTAATGAAGGTATGTCTCAATTTTTTTTTGTTTATCTAGGTAAAAGAAATTGGCAGTGAATGATCAAGGTGGTAGAGAGGTGGTAGGAGTGAGGAGGAATTTATCAAGTCCCCCATAGACAAAATATGTCTAATAGTTGGGAGGTCCAAAGGGAATGATAGTTATGACATTGGGGTCATATCTTAGCTAGTTAGTAAGTTCCCATACTCATGAGGAGTAGGGAAAGTGTCGAGTGATAAAATGTAGTACTCCCTTAGTGAAAGATGATGTAAAATAGATTTTAAAGGGTCTATGCTAAGGATTTGGTATGAAGGTATAGAAGAACTAGTTGATGCCTCATCGGTGGAAGGGGATATAATATCTGCTTTGGTGGTTGGAGGTTTAATTTTAGCTATTGAGGGTGTGTTAGATTAGGGTGATAGGTCATGTTTCATGTCGAGAAAGGACTTAGGTCATCTTGGATGGTGATGATATGGCCCTCTTTCTCAAACTTAATACAATAGTGGAGGGTAGAAGGAACTCAACCCATGGAGCAAATCCAAGGTCATCTCAACTAGACGTATTAGAATTCACCTACTATAATATATAATAGTTTGGGGAGTGTGTAGGGTCCTATAAAAATATGTAGGGTTATAGTTCCCAAGGTACTTTTCATGGTATCATTGAAATAATGAAGGATGATCAAGGATTTAGACATAACATTATCTAGTAGGGTGAGTTAGTTGTAAACATGAGAGGAGATAATGTTTATACTGGCTCCCCCGTCAATCATGACCCATTTAATTTAGGTTTGGTTGATGTAAGTAGTGATAAAGAGAGGAGGATATGGGTCCTCAATATGGATGGAGGGTATTTCAAAATTCTTGAAGGTGAAAAGGTTAGAAATTTGAAGAACACCGATAAAGGCAGCTGGAGGTTAGGGGTCCTCAAGTTGGACCTCAATGGATTGCAAAACCTCTATTAGTGCTTAATGGTGATGGGGGGAAGTAGAGATTAACTCATACAAGCTCATTTTTATTGGCATCTGATGAATTTGTTTGAGGATAACTCTCCTAATGGATTCTAAAAGGTTAGATTGGGAGGCAACTAAGATAGACACCTTGGGTTTGGTTGAGGATGGAGATGATTGGGTGTAGGTTGTTTGGGAGTTTGATGAGGGGTATATCCAAAGAGTGGAGACCTTAACCTTCCCCTTATCCTTCTATTATTTTATATTTAATATATTGATAGTATGGATAGAAGGAGAGGTTGAGCTAGAGGATTGGTCAGATTCATCTTCACTTTGAGGTGAGTATGGAGGAGTAGGTGAGTGTTAGGTAGGTATGGTTGGTGGTTAACTTATTATGGGGATCATAAGAGGTTCATCCTTTAACAAATTATCCTTATCATAAATATAATGGATGAGGGTTTGGATAGGTTTACAGATCTCTATATCATGATCAAGTTTCCTATGATAGGAACACACGTGGTGGTCATTATATTAGACAAGTTTATAAGCTAGAGGGTCAAAAGGTCTGATGGGAGGTAAGGCTAAATAAGAAGTTGGCAACAACCTATGGAGGATGGTCAAGTAGGGTTTAGCTAAAGATAATAAAGCTTTCATGGTTTTTTCTTTTGTAATTGAAGTAGGAGGTTTCTTGGAAATAGTTCTAGTCATAGGTGCTTTGGGTAAGGTGGTATCCTTGGTTGACAACTTCAGTTTAGGTAAGGAGGTTGATGAGCTAGAGGTGTAAGATCACAAGGTAGGTAGCTTAGGTATTATTGGTGTGATGAAAAGTGGTGCATCAAAGAGAAAATACAAATGTGTCACCAAAAGAAGTGGTGAGGTTTTAGTAGAGGGGATGGGCCTCCTACTCAAGGTAGAGGGATGAGGCCCCAAAATGGAGGGAAAAAATAAGGCAAGCAAAATTTGAGCCTTATAGCCTATGTGTGGTTTTCATTTTTTGGTTGATTTGATCTGATGTTTGGTTGGTGGGATTGAGGGGATTTTGTCCACTTTCACAAATGAGTAACTAAGGCTCGATGTAAGGAGGATACTAAGGTTCATGGTAGATCTAGTTGGGATGATAGGAGAGGGTTTGGCTAATTGGGTCTTAGTTGGCTTAAGTGGTTGAAGGTTGGATGATTTGAAGGAGTTTTTAGTTGGATGGTTAGAGGGTTTGGTTGTTTGGCTAGATATAGTAAGAGGTTGGTCAATGGAAGTGGTAGGTTGGTCTGAATGAGAAAGGGTTAGAGGTTTTAATTAGGTAATATAAGGGAGGCCTAATTTATACTAAAAGGTGGCTTGATCCATGTTAGGATCAACTATATATTCTAATTTTTGTACTATCCTAGAGAAAGGTTTATATGTTGGTTTGATTCCTTGAATAGTGGATGTAAAAGATAAGCCCGTAGGTAGAGACACATGGATGATACCCTCATCATCTTGCTCAATCAAAGGATGAAAGGTTAAGATAGGTGGGTTTTGTATGGGAGAATTAGGCATAGGAGTTTCTTCCTTGAGAATTATCTCCAAAGGGGGAGTGGTTCACTCGGTAGCTAAAGGTGAGGGTGAGGTGGTAATGGCTAGTTGTTTTCATATATCAGTTACAAGGGTGACTAGTGGCTTCACTACCTCAATAAGTGGAGGGGGAGAAGATGGTGTTTCCTTGGATTGGTTATCTAAAGGAAGGGAAGGTGATTCCACTACCTCAATAAGTAGAGAGGGTGAGAGATAAATGGGTTGGTCAATAGGATCTTTAGCAATGAGTGTGCCAAGGACCATATTAACTGTATGGGTATCATGAGAGCAATCATCATCATTTCTTTAATTCTTCGTAGGAACATGGTTTAGGTAGTGTTGCCTAAATATATCAAGGGCATGGTTTGATGGTGCATAGGTGTTTTTCAAGGTAAGCACTCCCTTGTTAATGAGGGATTGGATATGGCTCTTGAAAGTGTTGTACCTACTGACATCATGCCCTATCACTTAGTGGAAGGCACATAGATCATTCTCATTGTACCAATTAGGTGTGGGATGAGATGATTCAAATTGTTGGGGCAGTTTGATAGGAGGAAGTTGAATGATATTAGCTTTCAATAACTTCTCCAATATGGAAGCATATGATTCTCCAAGTGGAGTGAATTATTTTGGCTATTTTGGGTTTGGTTCCTCAGGTTTTACTTTGAGGAACTAGAGGAGTTGGATTGGTTAATATAAAGTAGAGGAGCAGCTTTTAGAATGATCACATTCATGGTTCACTTGTTCTTGGTGTTGGTACTAGGCTAGTTGCTTAAATTAGAGGAAGAAGCCTCATTGGTTTTATAGGTTGAATTCTTGTTTTTGAGCTTAAGCTTACCTTTGTTAATGGCTTCGTTTACCAACTTATGTTCCATGGTAAAAGCTTCATCAAAGGTTTAAAAGCTTTGGAAATGTAGGGTAGAGAATATATGCTTAGCACATGCCCAAGTAAAATTATCTATGAGTTCAAGTTAAGGTAGGGAGAAGGATAGTTGGTTGATTAGAATCCTCCAATGAGCCACAAAATTTATAATGGATTCATCCTCAAACTGATAAATATAATAGATGTCGATGATAGACACTTTCTTGGAGATATTGATCAAAAGGTGGTCCAAGAAGGTTTGAGTCAATTAGGTGAAGGATAAGATGGAATGTTTGGGTAAGGCACTATACCAATCTAAGGTTGGACCAGCTAGAGACATGGGCAAGGTATAGAGAATAGGGGAACCATAATAATTGATGAGATATAAAGCATGCCTAAATTCCCTAAGGTTTTGTTGGGGATCTTTCTTACTTTGAAACTTTGAGAACTTGGGAAGTTCCCATTGGGGAGGTTATGAATTGATATGTATGGATGGATGGGCTCATTTCAAATTTGGTCATATGATAAGATGTTGTGAACACTCGAGATGGATGACTCTAAGGTGGTCATCTTGTCCATAAGCATCTTAATTAAGTTGGCTTGGGGTTGTGTACCCAAAGTGTTATAAGATGCATATTGTGGTGGTGGTTGAGAGACATACAGATAGTGGGTAGAGGGTTGGGAGGCTGCCACATATGAGTAAGTGGATGTTAATGGTTAGGTGGAAGACACATAATATTAGGTAGAGGTAGGCGTTTGGGTAGTGGGTGCATTCCCTTATAGATTAATTATATAGCCAATGGTTGGTCTAAGGGGTACTTGTTGGATAAGAGAGGTAGTTGGGTTGGTAAACGATGGAAGTGTGGTGAACTTTGTGCTAATAAATGGAAACATAGAGGGTATGGACACCATAAGGATTTGAAGTAGAGTGGTGGTTGATAGGTTGAAGGTAGCTAAAGGAAGGCTAGTAGTGCTAGAGGTAGACACTCTTATAGTATAACATTGGTTGCTAAGAGTAGAAGTTATAAGGGCAGTGGTAGGTTGGGTTGGCTAGTTTTCAATGGTAGTCTTAAAGGGGTTGTTGATGAGGAAGCCTAGGTAGTCAATGTTTGTGTATTAACCATGGAAATGGAGGTATTCCCCATGAGATGTGGAGGCATGCCAGAGGTTGGATCTATGGATGGGGCTAGAGATAGAATACAGTAAGACATGGTTGTAAGATAATGTTCAAGGCTATGGGATTGTTGTCTAGGGAAGTGGAAAAATATCATCTCATTGAGGAACCTCTCAAGGGAAGGTAGGTCTTCCTGAAGGGTGAGGAGATTCTTCTAGTTTAGAAGTATAGTCTATGGATGAAGAGGTGGAAGAAGTAGGTTGGCTTGGTGATAGGTTTTGCTCTGTAAGGTATATTCGTTGTTGGTGAGTGAGAACCATGCAAAATAGGGGAGATAGAAAGTACAAATAGCCTCACTACTCAAATAAATTGAAGACAATAAAGGATCAAAGAAATTAATCTCACTTTTGGATTATGCCTTAATAAGTTATGTGACTGAAATTAGTTTGTAGATCGGGTAGTAGAAAGAAAGTCTATTGTTGGTTTCAGGTTATGTTTAGGCACTCAAAAAATATATATATTGGAATCAATACATGGCTTGGTATTAGGGCCTAGCCCCTTACTTTACATATCATAATGATAAGGGTGTTGGGTGCTTAGCCAAAATATATTGATATCTAGAGATTGTACTCAACTAGAGAGCTGAGTTGGTCCTCCCCTTGGTAATAACCTCCAAGTAGGATCATCGAGAAAGGGTAAGCTTACTACTAGGTGATGAAATCCTAGTTGGGCCTTGTCTCAAGTATGTTTGATGCTAAATTTATGAAAGTGGTTTGTTAATGTGTGTGAAACAAAGAGTGAAGTGATGATAGATTACCTTGATTTTAAGCTAAGCTATGTGAACTAAACTTTCAAGAAATTAACATATGAACTTAATTTTAAGCCCAAAAGAAACTTTTGATTTCATTAATGAGTAATCAACAGAGATAGAATACAAGAAAACAAGAACCCAAGTATATATACAAGGGTCACACTGGGTATGCCAGAATGTTTCAGTAAATTTGGGTTTATTATTATAAAGAGGGAAAAGAAGAAAGTATGGGTATGGTTGAAAAACTTGATTGATAGTGCACACGTTAAGATTAGAATATTATGAATAACTCCTCTTTAGCTTGGGAGGATCACTTGTAGATAAGAAAACATTAAAACAAACTTGTTTGTTAGACAAATATTTAGATAACTTGCCTAAAGATAGCCATATAATGGAATAGAGAGCTTCCTTAATCCACACATATTAGGAAATTAATCTTATAAACAAAAAAGAAGGTACTTGCATCAATGAATCAAAAGGTACTAAAATTGAATATAAAAATGTTAGCTAAGAAGTATGCTAGAAATGATTAAATGAGTGATGAACTAATTAATACTAGTACTAAAGGGTTTGGGTACACTTTAGGAAATTAGAAAGGGGTCTATGACCAAGCAAGAACATAGAAAATTAGGTTTCATTAGGTGTAGGTAGGTGAAAAAAATTTGTTGGTTATTGGTGCCATAGTGATCATCAATGGTTGGGTTGACCATCGGTAGTTAACATGACCCTTCGTAGTCAAGATGATCATCAGTAGTTGTATATACCATCAATGGTTGAGTCAACCATTGACAGTTACTATGTGAGGATCTAGGTTGGTAATTTGGCTAACTGATGAGATCCAAAAGATGGATTCTAAGAGATGGGTAAGGCCTAAGTTGATTACAAAATGGAAATAAAGTAGATGAATACTAAGAAAAAACTACCTATATTATTAGATTTTTATTGGGTGGATGGTTGAGGTAGTCCACCTATTGGTAGAATCTAGCTCAATTCTAGTAGAGTAATGGTACCTGAAGGCTTGATGTGGAAGCGGAAATAAATTGACTCTCTGATATGATTACTAGATTATTGATAGCAATTCACCTAAAACTATGAAATTTTATATGCACATGATTTTGATAATAATTACGAATGGATTTCACCTTTAGGATCCTCTCTTTTTATAGGTAAATTGAGAGAGTTTCAACAACACATGAACATAGCTTTCCAAAATTAACTCATCCATGTAATGGCTCACAACTAGAATTAGATGAGCTATTTTTAGAAAATTAAGGTGGGTAGTTTGCATGTTTTTGGTTGGGGAGGTACACCCTAACCATCGATAGTCAACCTAATAATTAGAGATCAAGGGTGAAAGGTAAAAAGGGATAGAAGGTAAGGTTAAGCTAGTTTAGTCAATTTGACTATGGGCTAGGCTAGTCAGGGGTTAAAGGGTTAAATGGCCCCAAAAGGGGACTCAAGGTGGTCCAGGGGGTATTTTAGCATCCAAGATCATAGTGTGAAAATTTTTTGTGTCTACATTGGGCTTATATCCCTATACTTTCACCACGTTCAATAGTCTCTCAAACTTTTACTCCTCAATCTCTCTCTCCATCTACCAATTCTGATACCTATGGTTCATCTTCCTCTTGGTCACTCAAATCACTTGTGACTACTCCCCTTCTCTAGTTAGCCTCCACTATTATGAGGTTAGAATCAAAATTGACCCTAAGGTTCCTTAACTCCTAAAAGATGACATACCCTATTTTTAAGGTTGATACTCTCTCACCATCTGCATTCCTTCTTAGTGGCATCTTAACTCTCTCTCAGGAAAGTTTTCAAACAACTACTAGCTTCTCTCTCTTCCAAGTAATCTCATCTCTCCCACTTGTTTCTAGGTGTCCTTTATTGTATATTATACTAAAATTATGTAGAGAAGCTTGTGGAAAATTTTCAACTCTACCTTCTCTCACCCACATTCCTTGATCTTAAGGCTTAACTAATAGCTATTTACCCTAAATTTTGAATTTTGTGGAGAAAATATGATGGATCAAGAGATTATGAGATTATTTATAGGTACCCTCTATCTATTCCCACATTATTACCAATTTTCTTGATCTAACACTGAGTTTAGACCTCTTTTTCAGCACTAAGTCTCACTAATTAGGCCTCTTTGGGTTCTAGAACAACACATGCCTTTATAAATTATAAAAAAGTCACTGTACATCTAATAAACTATTTTATTCAACTATATAACCTAAAACCCCTAACAATTAAATAATTTTAACAAATTTTGATGTTGAAACTCTTTATATCTCCAAAACCCTAATCTAGGGCTTTTCTTCCCTTGTACAGACCTGAGAGCAATAAAATGAGGTTCTTGACCTTTGTGAAGCATCTTTGATGACTGTGAAAGTTTATATAGCTATATATCAGGCATAAAAAAACCCTCCACTCATTTTTTATCCTTATCTAATCTATGTATAAGTTTTCTAACCCAATCTCTCTTTAACTATGTAGGAACCAATGTGTTCTATAAAACCTTGTCCCTGTTATGAAAAAACAATGATATTACAAGAAATGAATGGTTAAAAACAACTTAAAAACACTAAATTTTAACTTAAAAAATATTTTTATGAGATAATAACTGATTTCATATATGGATTCTTTCAAAGAACAAGATTACACTATCATGAAGTAACAATGTAAACATAAAAAAATAGTGCCTGTTTGTTATCAATATTAAAACTAGGGGTTTATTTCTTATTTAATAAAAATTGTGTGATTTAAAACATACATAAAAAATACCTCCATATAAAATTAAAATTTTTATATGGGCATAACCAATCCAAGTGCCTATAGGGACCTTCCTACGGTCACAAAGGCAAGTTTAGAAGCATGAAAAATGAACCCAAGTTAGATTTTCATACCTTTGAATCCTTAGACCCTTGAAATTAATTCAAAGGGTTATTATATATGTTTTAATTTTTTTAAAAAACTATACATGGTCATTCATTCACTCATGTAGCTCTAACTACAAGCAAACTATTCAAATTTTTGAAAATTAAGTTTTGGTAGGAAAACTAGGAATTTGAAATTTGAAATATCTAGAAGCAAAACTAACCTACCAATATGAAAAATAAGGATGGTTGAGAAATATCAAGGCCTTACAAACCATTAATAAGCAAAAATTTATGAAAAAAAAACCAAAATTGAAATAAAAAAACCTCCTAGAAGTGATGCTCCTACATCACGACTCTAGAGTACTAAAAGCCTCTTCGACATAACTAACAAATCAAGAAAAGAAAACTTAATGACATTTAAAAAAATAAATCAACAAACATACCTACTAAATAAATTTTTCAAACCTCTAATTTTAAAAGTAAATAAATTTTATAGACACTGGGCATTAATGGCACATGAACTGAAATTGAATGCTAAAAGCTATAGACATAGAATGCCCTTCAAATAAAGTGAAAAACCTTGAATTGCACAAGTAAAGTGAGTTCATAGACCAATGATGTTCCCATTGATCACAAAAAGACTTAGGATTAATTTTCTTCTTGTAAAAAATCCCTAACAACCTCCATATTAATCATAAAGGTGTATCCACTGAAACTGAGCTGTCAAAATCTAGGGACTTGTGTTTGAGTAGACCAAATAGTTAGAAATGGCCTCTTCCTCTAGGAAATTAATAGGAATCTCACCATCATACCAATTTTTAATCAAGGACCCCACTGAGTAGACCAATATTGTGTTCTATTCCACTATTTTCATTGATCAATATGCTAACTATTCAAATCTATGGGATTCCATTGATGCAATTGATGCCCACTCCCATGAGGAGAACTTAATGCCAGTAAAAAGGAAATTTTTTAGACCCAATTCCTTTCAAGAAACAAGGGATATGATTTTTGGTAGCCAATCCTAAATTTATTCCATGGATATACCTATTGTGATATCTCTTATTTGTTAGCAAGATGATAGGGGATGCCTTCTTTCACCATTTGAACCACACGACCATTGTGGCTTGTATCTTGGGAGATGCATTCTAGAAGTACTTGTATTTACCAATTACATATGCTACTTATGATTTTCACAGGGTGGTAGGATGGAAGTAGAATAATTAAATCAATAAAACACTGAGCAAGTATCTTACCATCGATGCAATTATCATTCTAAAGGAGAAGAACCCTGTACATATCACTAAGTTCAAGATGGGGGTTCATTGGGATGATGCTATTAAACAGACTTTATGGTTTCCCAAGTATCCATTTTCTTCACCTATAATGGGTTCCACTTTTGGACATGTTGATGACCTTAGCCTTAACATTTTCCCTAGGGGAAATAATTAGTGTCAAGGTACAACATCAGGTTTTACACAAGGATAAGTGGTCTATTGGTGGCCACTTTCATATGATATCATATCTCCTAGATATGGTAATGATAACCATATACATGTACTATGGGTCACCTTGGAGCCTACTTTTAGATTGCATAGACAATCACATTTATGATTATTATTTATTCTTGCATATATAAACATTTACCTAGAACATCACATGTATTTCAGAGGATGTATATCCCTAGATATGGTAGGCCATTAATGAGGACCCATTACTTAGGGTATCCAAATCCATTACATACACATTGGTAACCTAGGGCAACTACTATCTATATCTGGATTATATAGTGATTATGGTCACTCGTAACATGGTCAGCCCCTTACATCTTCCTAAGTATATGCCTAATAAGTTAGTATAAAAGTAAATAGCATTTTAGTTATGACAGACTGTAGATGAGGATTTGAAAAAAAATAGGAAAATTAAATTCTATGGTTCTCACATAATGATATGATGAATGTACTATATAATTAGGATACACTTTAGAGAAGTGGGGAAGATGAGGGAGTGTTATTCCTTTACCACCTTACCTCACAAGGATTAGAATCATCATGACATAATTCAAAAGCATATCAAGGGCCTCGGTATTCCATATCAACATGAGTCTTATGATCATGAATTTATATTCATTAATGTTAAGGATGATGCCCAGGTCTTAGAAAGGGCACAAATGGCAATATTGGGTGAAAAACATTTAAAGGTCATTCAAGAAGATCCCATAATTTCAATTATAGATGCATGGGTCAGTCTTCAACCTCTAAGTAGATGGGTTGCATTAGATTTTTGACACAACAGGTCTCCACCACCACCATCAAAACAAGGGGAAACTTCTCAATAAGCCCCCCCAGCATTGAAAACCATCAAAAGGGAGCCTAGTATGGTTGGAGTTGAGATTGGAGGATCTCAAGGGGATCTAATTTACCTTGAATCTTCACATTTAGAGGGCCTTGCTGACCTGATTATTACAACCATGAAAGAATATGAAAGTTTGGAGGTATCAATTGTCCCAACTCAAGAGGCCTCCCTTACAATTGAAAAGGCCATAATTTATTTTAAGAGGAAACAAAAAAAATGATCCCCTATTGAGAAAGCTAATAGTTTAGTAATAATCTATAAGAGCATCTTCGATGCAACAACATTTTACTAGAGGGAAGTCTATGGATGAAGAGAGGGATTTGGATGAGCAGGAGGAGTTTTAGAGAGCAAAATATTTTATTCCTCAAGACAATAAATGGAAGACGCCTCTAGGTGTTAACTAATTAGGTGAGGAGGTGACTCTTTTTAAATTTTCTAGTCCACTTTTCTCTTTTGTTTCCCTTGCTAAAGTTGGATCTTTTGATTTTGTTCCTCTTGATTCTATTACCCAACTATCCCCAGTTACTCCACATGTGGAGGATGTCTCCTCTATCCCTATTGTCTCCACTTTTTGAGTTTTTTCAACTCTAATAGTTAAATTTTTAGCCTCAATTCCTTATACTACTTATGTAGTTACTTATGCCACTACCCCAACAACCCCTAAAATAAAGAAAAATGCTTATAAGAAGGTCATGGTAACATTGTAAAGTTACCAACTTCATGTCTCATCAATTCAAATAGCCTTTCCAATTCCTTCCCCCAACTCCTCTTGATCCACCATTATGACATCTTTAGATAAAGATGGAAAGAAGAAACAAGTATACACAATCCAAACATTGCCTAAATATGGGGGTGTGGATTGGTCTAAGATCATATTGCCTTCCATTCTCAATTGATCAAAAGATACATTGGTTAATACTACATCCAAGGGCACTCAACCAATAGACCTATCCTACTTGGTCATCCCATAGTGGGCAGTTGATCTAGGGTTAAGGGCTTCTCAGAAGTTGAATCTCACAATCACTGAGATTCCCATGGTAAGTTTTATATTTGATGAATCTAAAAGGAGTGTCCAAAGGGTAAGGAAGAGTAAATTAGAATATGAGGCTAGATGAGGGGTCATTTTGGAAGAGAGACAAGATGTTATTACCTTGTTCAAGAGAAAGAATAGAAAATTGGGGCACTCCCAATACATATAGAACTTCAAGTCCTATTTTAAGACATAGAAAGATGCCTTGTTTACATTATATGGGGGAACTAAAATGGATAGGAAATAACTTGAACAATATCTAGAGAAAATAAAATAATAATAAATAATGGTTCATGTTCCCTTGTAAATAGAAACTTAGGTCTAGAGTGTTGTATCCAAGTTGTACAATAATCTAGAGGCTATTATAATAATGAGTGTAGAGTTGGCCCCTTATATGATTGAGACTCAAAAATTGTTTAAATATTTGAAAAAGGATGAAAATAAGTTGAATTTTATCATTATTTATATGACTGATAATGGTTATAGCCACCTTGATTTGATGGCACCATTAAAGGCTACAAATGCACTCAGCTTGGTGGTCATTAGGACCCAAGAGTCTAGGAAATGGTTCATGGAAGCTAAGACAGTAATGTCTAAAATATATAGCATGAAAATCTTATTTTGTAGATCTTATAATAAATAAAGGTTTTACAGATAAGAGACTCGAAGCATAGGCTCATAAGTAGGATAAATTTTGATCAACTTCTTTAGTAGACTACTGGCAACTTCAAGTAGAGTCTTCAGGGACTTTAACTAGAGGAAATAGAATCCAAGTTCAATTTTGAAAAGAAAAAGGTGATGAAGGTGGATATATTATGAATAAAATTTAGAAATATAAAAATAAATCATATAAGGCTTATATAACAAGTAAATAGGGTACATAAACCTGCATTTTTGAATTTGGATATTATTTGGTATAAATATGACATTGGGCACAAGAACTATTAGGATTTTTAAGTTAAGAATAAGGATGATGCTTTAACATTTAGTACAATGTAAGCACCCACTTCAATGCCTCTAAAAACTAGCAACATCATGCATACACCTAGTTAGAATTGAGTTGAAGGCTAATCTTGTATACATGATAAAATACTAATTCTTATACTAGTAGTTTACTCATATTTAACACTTGAGTGTAAAAGTGGCCTAGGCCATTTGTGAGCCTTCACACATCACATCAAATCACATTATACAGACTAATTTATTTTTAGATGTAGTGGTAGTTAACTATGAGCATTCATACATACAACTTTGAGAATAAAATTAAAACTAAAGTTCTAATTATGTAATATAACTATGAGTTTGCATGAGCTTGGAGGATGAGGAGACCCCTCCCCAAATTTACTTATACATTTAAAGACCTCAATTTTTCATCAATACAAGAAGAAATCAATTTTGATTGTGATACAACTGTGTCAGTGCTCTTTCTTATGAGGTCTACAATTTTGATGGGTTTCACATTGAATCTTGGAATTAAAACACCTTGACACCTTGATAAAATATACAATAGACCATATAGATAATAATCATTGTATTGATAACTAACTTATTTGATTGAAACACCTATTGAATCCCTTATACACCTCACATAGCTCTGTTGGATGATATAAGAATGTACATAGGTCTATTAGTCATGAGAGACATTATTATTTCTAAACTACCTCAAATAAACATTAGAGACATTATTAATTCTAAAATTACTTCATATAAATACTCAAGAACTCTCCCTTACCATTTTCATGGGTAACCTAAAGGTATCTTCTAGGAGATATCATGAAGAAATAATAGACTATTATGCATGTTTGAAAGGTATCTCCTAAGAGATACCTTAAAGGTATTATAAGGCCCTTCATCTCCTAAGAGAATACCTTTAACATCCCCTTGTATGTATGACAATGCCCTTTGAGATATCTCCTAGAATATTCCTTCAAGGAACCCTTGAAATTATTATAAGGCCCTTCATCTCCTAGGAGATACCTTCAACTGACCCTTGAGTGTATGACAATTCCCCTTGAGATATCTCCTAAGAGATGCCTTCAGATTCCTTGAAATAACTTTGTGGGTAAATTGAACATATCTCCTAGGAGATACCTGGAAATTACCCTTGAAATTATTACAAGGCCCTTCAAGTTATCACCCGGTAGTGCTTTCAAGGTGAAGGAGTATTCTATTCATGTGCATGTTGAAATTATCTATTGGGAGATACATTCAATGTACCTTTGAATGTATGATAATGCTCTTTGAGGTGTCTCCTAGGAGATTCCTTCGAGGGCCTTGAAATACACATGTAATACCATCATGGTTAACTTGAAGGTATCTCCTAGGAGATACCTTGAAGGAGAAAATCACTCTTGTGCATGTTTGAAAGGTATCTCATAGGAGATACCTTAAAATTACCTATTGATGGACATTTTGACACATATTATAAACATATTTCCCTCTCATTTTATCCTTTGAAATAAATGTTTGTGGATTCCTTTGCTCATCATATCATATTGGTTGGTGCCTGATATGTTAGAAATATATAGTCAACTTTTAGGCCATCCCTATTTAGTGACTTTTACATCTCTATAAATATAATTTATTTTTGATCTGGTCATAAATTATTAGTTTAAATGAGAGTTAGTGTATATGTTATTAAGATTTAATATGTATTTTGAATTATATTTTAGAATTCACATTTGTTGATATATAATTAATCACTCAATCACAAATAATTTTGTAACTAATGCAATATGCAGATTATATTTTACAAAAGATCAATATTTAAATCATTTCAATTGATTTGTTGAATGTCTTTTAGCAAAAAAGGAATTCCCATAATTAAAAGGTAGAAGAAGGCCTCAATCCAAGATAATTTGGATATAGTATCATTTAAACTACCAAAACTAAAATTAAATCCACATCACCATCTTCCATTTTATGGTGGCGACAAAATTCCTCTTGATGATTGGTATTTTGAGTTATTTAGTCTAAAAAATATGCATGCATATATTTATTTGTTTAGCACTATATCTAGAAATGAATCTTATCTGATTACAATAATCCTTACCTATGATAAGGATGAACTTGAATATGCCCTTCAATTCTAATTAGACATATGAAATGGAGAAGAGGGAGTTTTCCATCATGCTATAGCTAATTATAATAAATTTGCATACAATAAAATGGAATTGACAAAAAAATAGTTTTTCTCCTTCTTCTGAACCATGTGGGTTTCATTTGAATAGATATGACAATCTTAAACTATTTGGGTTGATATATAGAGATAATTTGATCATTAGAATACAAAATATGTTGAAAGAAAAACATGAACAAGGGGAAACAACTTCTTCCACTTGCCACCATGTAAACATGTATTTAAGATACCCTATAATCATGATAAACCAAACATTAAAGAAAATAAGACAAGCAAGGGAAACATATTTATATACATATTTGAAAAAGGCTATACGATTACTCATAACAGTGGAAAAATATAATATTAAACAAAAGGTTGATGCACTTTTGTTGACACAAAATTTTGATCAAACACATAGAGAATTATCTACATGGTATATTTCCTCTAAAAATTATGCCTTGAACATTCCTGTAGAGCTCTATGAATTTGGGGATGCTAATATCAAAATAATAAAACTGAATGAAAGAGGGGTGAATATTAAAATTCATTAATTTTTAAAACATAATGAGGTTCCAATGAGGGATGATTTATTAATTTATTTTCATCCCAATAAGCCTAAATATATTATTGAATCAAAAGAAGTCCTTGAAGATATGATGGAAAAAAATTGTAAGGCTCAAAATTGTATATGGCCAACACATAATTATAGCACAACAAATAATTTTTTTAGATGATGAATATAACTTACTATCATTGAGAAAAAAATGTTCTATTAGAAAGGCAAGATTTATGAAAACTTGTACTCCATTTCATATTATTCACAAAATATGTATCCAATATAATGAAGCCAATGAAATAATTTTAAATGATTCCTTTATAGAAAGATTTTGATCTGCATGTGACCTTATCCAATTGAGATGTTGGAAGTATCTTGAAATAGGGGAAAAAAGATGAAATAAATATATGAACAAGATAGACACTTGTTCACACAAATGAATTGTTCAACATAACACCTGTAGGAGAGAAAATGTCTTCTTTTCATAAAACAACCTATTTGAGATTGTTTTGATAAGACATTTGATTTTTTTAAAGTATTACTTTACTTGGTTCAGATAAACAACATTTACATATGAATGGTATAATAATACTTAAAAATATTCATGGGCTTTTAGACAAATGAAAAATAGAACTAGTATATTTATTGGAAAAAATATCTATTTCTTTCTTGAAAACCCTTGGGTATAATAACATGGATACTTGGTGCAAAAAGGTGAAGCCCAAAATTAACATATTATCAAAAATTGTAGATTATTTAACCAACCATGATTTTATGCTACTAGCATAAAAAAATCATACTTGAAAATTTAATGGAGCATTATACAAATTTTGTGAAAAAGTTTAATGATTTATATGTCCTAGATGAAGGTATTTCAAAAATTAAAAAAATCTGGGAAGCATTATCTCTAGATTCAATAAGCATATTGAGAAAATATTTAGATAGTGACCGAGGTCAACTTCCTAAGATAGATATAGAAATATTCAACTTCCATTATAGCCCACCATGTCTTTGGTCATCCATGTTAGAAGATTTCAGTGCAATGTTCATTGCTAGTGTGAACATTGATTTGATAGTTATTGATATCTTGAACCTCATTGTATATTTTAAGGAAGAACACCTTTGCCTATTTCTTCATACATTGATTGATAAATTTATTATTGGGGATTTCAATGTATTCATCATTCACAAATTTGAACATTTTTTTAGCATTTAGAGCTTTCTTAAAAATCCATGTGTTGGTCATTTCCATTACATGCAAAAAATGGGTGCCATACTTTGGGGTCTAAATACTAATGTATTCAATTTGACTCATATTATAGGGATCAATTTTTCTCAATATTCCACTAATTTTTAGCTTGAATATTTCATCCTTTATTCATAATAGAGTAAAATAGAGGAAGGTGTTGACATCAGTAAAGAAGTACCAACATTTCAAATAATTGGTTCACATAAAATAGGAAGGCCATTCAAAAATGAAATAGATAACTTATTTTAGGAGAGACTTATCTCTACTTTCAATAATTTAGATACATGTGATGTGTTAGGGGTATATACAAGAGTTGGATTAGTGCGTGCTTGTACATAATTGCAAAGAAAATTATCTTGCATTATAAAAATTGAAGAACAAACAATTTTCAATGTTCAATTTCAAAATTGTATGACAAATTCAAAGCCACCAATACAAGAACAACTACTTCGATCAGTACTAGGTGCATAACATTTTCAATTTATTTTAAAATAATGATTTATTTTTTCAAATATAACATCTTAACAATCTTTTGGTGTGTATACTTTATTTTTCAAACCTAACAATGTAGAAATATTTTGGTGTGTAACACTAATGGCATTGCATGCAAGTGAAGAAATAATAATAATGGAAACTCAAATCAAGGAACATTTCAAGTTGAAGAAGGTAAGATAAGATCAAGTATATTTTAAAAACTATATAACTTTTTTATCATCTATTTATAATAATGACAAAATATTTCTTCATTTGTTTATGTCTCAATTGAAACAAGTCACAACACAACTCTATAACTTTGTGTCTCCAACATAACAACCCATGACATAGCGATGCAACTTGTTGCCTCCATGAAAACTAAACAAGGTGAAACTCTACAACAGGACACATCTATAGTATACAAATATCAAATCAGTTAATGATAATACTTTTTAGGTATTGCATTACATAATACCTTACATGGAATAAAAAGCAAAAGGTTCAATGAAAGAGTGTAACTGTACAAACTATAAAAAGGCAAAAAAAAAGGGTGAAAAACCCTTTCAATGAATGTGTAATTATACAATTTCATACAATAGAATATATTAATTATCTTTATTTATTTAAACACATTACAATTAAATTATTCTTTATGGATAGAAGATTAAAGAAGATAATAAAATATAGACTTGCATCAACTTGGGATTTAGAAGTATGGGTTCATTTTATTATTATGTCAACTTGAATGTAGTTATATTTACCCATTAAAATGTTGTTTACATGTTGAATTTACCCAGTTTAAAATAACACAATATCTGCTTTATTGTGTCTTCAATACAATTTTTTTTTATGTTGAGTATCCATGATCTTTATCAATATAAAAATGATTTCTTTGAATGGACAAAAATATTGGGATTGCGAGAAATTTGATGAAGAATAGATTTCATATTAAGAATATTTTGATGAAAAAGGGAATATATATATATATATATATATATATATATATATATATATATATATATATATATGATGGAGATGGATTCATTGAAAGAAGTTGGGATTAGGGTGATGAAAGAAATTTTAGGTACAAAAATCTTGGACTCTTTGAATGTTTCACAATATGGATATCAAGCAGATCAAGGGAGGTAGGAAACTACCATCAATGGGAAAGTGGTAATATCTAATGGGGCATTGTCAGGGATGGTTGAAGTAGCTATGCACTATTTAAACCCTCATGAATGGAAGCCCATAGACCTGCTATAGAGAATGGCATAGTTTTTTTGGCAATAAATGGGACATATTCATAGCTTTGCCAAACCAACATAGCTCTACAAGCCAACATACACACAAAAGGAGATGGCCATACCAAATCATTTGGAAGGCACATATGCCTAAAACCACCACCATATGGATGCTGATGAAGTGTTTGACAAAATGAATTTGTAGGGCATTAGTTTCAAACAAAGGCAACAATTTAATTTCTAGATTCAAATCAAAACCATACAAGGTAAAACACTTTGTTTTATGGTAAATTCATTAGAATATGTTTTTAATCTAAAACACCAGATTGAGAACATCAGTGGGATCCATTTACATCTCCAAATCCTAATTTATAATGGTAAAAATTTAGAAAATACAAAAAGGATATCCACATGTGGAATAACAAAGGATTCTCTCTTATCCTTAACCATGAGGCTGAGAGGTGGTGTGATAAAAAATGGGAAGTTTCCAGCTTTCTCTTATAAGGATGAAACAAATTCCTCTAGACCAAAGGGGTATATCAAGAATACAACCAGCAAGAAGGTAGTAAAATAACTTTAA
>JARHVA010006552.1:762500-775000 GCA_037957365.1 Torreya grandis | reverse complement strand
CATCCCAAAAACATTATGTAGAGGGATGGGACTTGGACAATGAATTCTCCTCTAGTGTTCCTAATTCTGTTGCGTCTTTGAGGGATGTTGTGCATTTTTCTTCTACCTTTTCCTTATCTTCCTTTTATTTTACAATTTGTGCATTAGCCTCAACTTGAGCCTTGACATAGCCTCAACCCGAATTTAGGCTTGCTTATTGGATTTGGCTTTAGACTTAATTTTGGCCTTGGCATCTACCTTAGCCATAGATTTGGAATCATCCTATGCTTTAGATTTGACATCAACCTTAGCTTTTTTCTTAGCAACTTGTGCCTCTACTTCATGATTGGCTTCCTCCTCCTTCTAGCACTATTATTTGGTAGCTTTCTCTTGCACCTCTTTTTATGCTTGATTTTGTTGCACAACTTGTTCTCATGCACCTTTATTTGAATAACATTGTACAACTTGGTTACTGATGCATATTGCCCCAAATATTTCATGACATATTGTGGAATTTGAGGGTGTGACTTGATCAAAGATAGATCCTTAAGCCACCATGTGTTAAACCACCCCATGTACTCATAATATTGCATTCCCTTTATCCACATGATGCATGTGAGGGAATTAGTAGGACAAAATTCTATAGTAACAAATTTTATTGGGCCTAACAAGTACATCTATTATGTGAAGCATAAAAACAAAACTAGATTCAAATGATAATGGAAATTTTGCCAACCTCTTTAAATAAGTTGACTGCCTATGCATGAGTGTTATTCCTCATATTTAAATGCATTGAATACATGTGCATGAGTGATATTCCTCATCCTCATATTATATATACCTTTAGGGTCCTTGTGATACCTTCAAGGTACCATTTTATTAAGTGCTCAGGGATGGGGCTATGTCTAGTGGTGAGGACCAAATATGAAATTGGTTGATTAAATACTTCATGCATTAGTCCACTTATTAGTAAACTTCCATAATTCAAGTCTATGGGACTACCTTGTTGAGGTACAGGTAGAGGGCCAATCAAAATATTCCATGTGTCCCTATAATGGAAGCTACATCAAAATATCAATTAGTCTAAAGACCCAGAAGGGTGCCACATGTCCAAAATAGTCCAATCTATTTAAAATGATTTGTGCCCAAATGATTTTAAATAGTCTAATTTATTTGGAATATAGAAAAGATATTTATGGAGAAAATATTATCCATTTCACTTTAGTGATTATAAGTCTAAATTATTCAAAATATCCTAACTTAATTGAAATGATCTATTCACAATAGTTTGAAACAATCTAATTTATATGGAATATAGAAAATTTATTTTTGGAGAAAATTTTCTCCACTCCACTTCAGTGGGCATAAGTCTAAACTATTTAAAATGGCCCAATTTATTCAAAATGATCTATGCCCAAATGCTTTGAAACATTCCAATTTATTTGGAATATTAAAAAAATTAGAGAAAATTTTCTCCACTCCACTTTAGTGGGTATAAGTCCACATTATTTGAAATATCTCAATTTATTCGAAATGATCTATGCCCAAATGGTTTGAAATGATCTAATTTATTTGGAATATAGAAAAAATACTTTTGGAGAAAATTTTCTCCACTCCACTTTAATGGATATAAGTCCAAATTATGTGAAATAACCCAATTCATTCAAAAGTATCTATGCCCAAATGGTTTGAAATAGTCTAATTTATTTGGAATATAAAAAATATATCTTTAGAAAAAAAATTATCCACTCCACTTTAGTGGGTATAAGTCCAAATTATTTGAAATAGTCCTTTTAGGATTTGTGTTATAGGGCTTCAATAAAGTATAACTATGACAAATAGTTTTCTAATGTTTTTCTCATCAAGAGGATCATATTATTAATACATGTTTTAGCCTATGTTAAAAAAATTATCCTCACTTTGATGTTCCTATACCATGGACTTAATAAAACTAGACCTTACATAAAGTATTGTACAAAATATTATTATTTGAACAAATACTATATATTTTGTTATAGTTTTTGCATAAAATTTGTTTTTGGATATTGAAATTGATTGAAAATATATGTAAAATATGGGGAGATGCTTTTGTTAACATAGAATGCTAGGCTATAAATTTCATCTAGCTATGTGTTTTCATTACAATATGGTTTTTTATTGAGCCCAATTTCGGCTATTAGGTAATGTTGAAAGATTTAAATATAGTTTTTATTTAATCAAAATTAAAGGTGATACACCCTTAACCTATAGTGTGTTTAGGAATATGTGTGGCTAACTTGTGGCTTACACACCTTCATATTAACTTGTTGCATTTCACTATGTTCTTAGTATGGTTGGCCTATGAAATAACCATGGCTAAGTATAACATATATATGAGGTAGTGATTAATATTTTATAAATTTATTATGAATTTTATTCTTATTGCATTATTTTGGAAGTAACCCCCTTAAAGTGGCTTAGTCATAATTTTAAAACAATCCACTCTTTCACCAATTATTGTTGTGGATCTATTTATTCTGCTATTTATTCTATGAAATATAATTCTATTGTTGTAAATTATTTAAGTAATTTCCTTACAAGTGGTATCAGAGTTTGGATTTGAGAAAATTTATATAGTGTAATTTCTTTTGGAGCACTAACATGTCAAAAAATATAACTTTTGATCTAGGGATAATTGTTTTTTTCATCATTATACTTTTGTTTGTGAGGTTTTTTTATAAAAAAATATTGAGGTAAAAAAATTCTAGAATTTGTTTTACATTGGGATAATTAGTAGTCATTGGATTTGTATTTGTGATATGATCGCAACAATAAATTCTATTGGTATACATTTTTATACTAGAATTTTCACCCTTGTGGTTATTAGTAGTAGCTGGATTCATCTCGATGAGATCATCTCAATGACATATTCCATGGGTACACTTTTTTTGAGGCTAAAACCCTCTAGGGTTTGTACATGGCTAGTCTGAACACTTGCAAATGTGGGAAAGGGAAAGAAACTTTGAAAAATATTGAAAAGGATGAAATGGAGTCTAGAACTTCTGATCCATGTATTTTATAGGCAGTTCAACAACTTAAGTTAGATCTGTAACACATGTTGAAGATATATGATATCATGATAACTATTCAAGGGGATATTATAGGGTTGAGAGGGGACCTAGATAGTGTGATGGATCAATTGTAATAAATATCTGGGCAATTGGTTAACTTGTTGACTCAACCACTACAAAATAACCCTCTACCACTTTAATTTGGTTTTTCTCCTTAAAATAATACCAAAACCAATCTTGGCCCTAATTTTATGTTGCCAAAAGTGGACCTATACAAGTTTGATAGTAATGATCCAATCACCTAGCTCACTCAAATCAAAAAATAATTTGATATACATAAGACTCTATGTTCACAAAAATTGGATATGGCCTCTCTATATATAAAACATGAACCCTTCATTTGGTATTGTTAGTTGTGTGCTCAAAATAAAATGAATGGTATCCAAATTTCATGGTTGATTTTTTTTTAGGAGTTACAACTCCATTATCTCAATAATTTCTCTAAAAACTACTTCAATCAACTAGCCAAGTTATATAAGATTGAGATTGTTAAGGACTGCATTCACCAATTTTAGAATCTCTCCTTACATGTGGTGGACATCATTGAGGAAAATATGACTAACCTATTTTTGGTTGGCCTCTAAGATAACATATAATTCTAGGTTTGTATGTTTCATCCTAGTACTATATCTAATTTCATACTAAAGGCATGTATAGTTGAGGAAAAATAGATGATCAGATGAAGACCTTTCACCAATGTCTATGAATGCACCTTCCCAACACCATCATTTTTGTAGCCTAAAAAATTAAGACATTAGCAAGTGGAAGAAAAACATTCTAAAGGTTTGCATTTTAGTAGTGATAGTAAATGGAGACCTTATTTGATGGGTCATCACTTTGAAGTAAAGACTTATCATGATAGCTTCAAATATTTTTTGGAAAAATGATTGTCATCTAAAGAATAATAGAAATGGGTAACTAAAATGTTAAGCAATTATTTTGAAATAATATATAATAAAGGTAAAGATAATGTCATGGAATATTCCCTCTCCTGATGGGATGAATCAGTTGAAGCATTGTTATGCACCATGACCATATGGTAGGCATATTGGATAGAGGAAGTAAGATCAGAAAGGGAGATTGACAATCCTACCAAGGATTTGATTCCAAATATTTAACAAGGTTATAGAAAATATTAAAAATTTACATGGAAAGGGAAGACATTATGGTATAAAGATAGATTATACCTCTATAAGCATTCTCTCCTCAAACATAAAATTCTTTAGGATATTCATGCTTCTCCACTAGGAGGTCACTTTGGATTTTTGAAAACATATCATATAATCAAGAAATATTTATTTTAGGAATGACTCAAGGAGGATATCCAAAAACATGTGGTTGAATGCATGTTATGTACACAAAATACAATGGAAACCATTAAGACTCTAGGTCTTTTGCAGCCTTTATCCATCGCTAACTAACATTAGGAGGAGTTTTCTATGGACATCATTACAAGGCTACCATGGTTTGAAGGCAAAAATGTTATCATGGTAGTGGTGGATCGACTCACCAAGTGTGCTCATTTTTGTTCCTTATCACAATGATTTTTTTCTAGTATAGTATCTTTTGCTTTTCTCAACACAATTTAAAATTTTCATGGTACTCCAAAGATCATTGTAAGTAACCAAGATCCCATATTTACTAGAAATTTTTAGATTAAATTAGTTACGTGTTTGGGAACTTATTTGGATCATAACTCATCCTATCATCCTCAATTTGATGGACAAATAGAGGTAGTTAACAAATTTCTCAAAGGGTATCTTCATTGTTTTATTTCCGATAAACAAGACAAATGGTTTCACTAGTTAGCTCTTGATAAATGGTGGTATAACACTTCTTCCACGATGTATCCCTTTGTGGGATTGTAAGGTATCACTTCCCATCCATCACTTTAGATTTTACAATGCATCTTAAGGATTAAACTATTAAAGAGAAAATTCACCATTAATAGGAAGTTGTAGTCAGTTTATGAAATAATTTAGTAATGGCACAAAATCCAATAAAATAATAAGTAGATCAACACTACAGTGAACAAAATTTTGACATAAGTGATCGAGTATTTATACATTTGAATAAATATACCTATATGTATCCAAATAAATAAATAAAGTATAATAAGTTGTCACCTAAGTATTATGGCCCTTTACCAGATCTTGAAAAAAAATAGTAGTGTGGCTTACAAGCTGGAATCACCCCTATCCACTCACGTACATTCAGTATTCCATGTATATTGCTTGAAGAAAGTAAGTAGACACAAATTTTGAAATTATATAGATTTAATTAAATTGGATGAAGAAGGTTGAGTCATTTTGGAGCATAATGGGATCCTTCACATGTGTACTAATCAACTGTAGACAAGAGCCATTAATAAATAATTGATCAAATGGAAGAATTTGCATTTTAAAGATGCAACATGGAAGGATGAAGTGTTCCTACAAAAACATCCTAGTTTGATTGAATGTTGAGGATAAAATTGTTTTGAATGGGAGGTTCATGCTAGACCCTTAACATATAATACATTTAGGGGTATGGGTGGTTGACTTGTGACTTACACACCTTAATATTAGCTTGTTTTATTTATCAATGTTCTTAGCATGGTCAGCCTATGAAATAACTATGGATAAGTACAGTATATATAGGTGGTAGTTATTAGTATTTTAAGATCATATTATAAATTCTTTTCTTATTACATTATTTTGGAAATTTCTCCCTCAAAGTGGCTCAGTCATATTATTCAAGTATTTTGCACTTTTACCAATTATTATTATGGATCTTCTTATTCTACTCTTTATTCTACAAAATATAAATTTATTGTTACAATTTATCTAAGTAATTTTCATACAAGTGGCATTACAACTTCAATTTGAAAAAGTATCTGTGGCATAGCTTTTTTTTTAGCACTAACGAGTTAAAAAACATAACTTTTAATTTAAGGAAAATTGAATTTTTCATCACCTCAATTTTATTCATGAGGTCTTTTTTACAAAAAAATATCGAGGTAAAAAAAAGTCTAATTTATTTACATCATGAAAATTAGTAGTCATTGGATTCATCTTTGTAGATGGTTGCAATGGTATATTATACCAGTACACTCTTTTGGGCCAAGCTTTTAACCCTTGTGCATAATAGTAGTAGTTAGATTCATCTCAGTGAGATGATCACCATGGTTTATTCTAATAGTATACATTTTTTGGGGTTGAAACCATCCTAAGTTTTGTGAACGATTGGTTTGAATATGCACAGAGATGGAAAAGGGAAATAAAATCCAAAAATTCCTCACAAAGATGAAATGGAGTTTGGAACTTGTATTTTGTGTAAGTCAAAGTTGCAGTACATGGTGAAAAAGTATGATTTTGATATGGTTTAAGGGGACATTATAGGGTTGATATGGGATCTAGATAGTTTATTGGATCAATTGTATATCTAATAAATTAACCAACTTGTTAGCTCAGCCACTAAAAAATAACCCTCTACCACTTCAATTGGTTCTCCTCTAAACAATACAAACACCAATCTTGGCCCTAAGTTGATGTTGCTAAAAGTGGACCTGTGAAAGTTTTATGGTAATGATCCACTAACCGAGCTCACACAAATTGAAAATTTATTTGATCTACAACAGACTCCATGTTCTAAAAAAGTGGTTATGGACTCTCTATATCTGGAACGTAAGCTATTAATTTGATATCATTGGTTTTGTGCTCAAAATAAAAATAAGGGTATCCCAATTTCATGGTTTATATTTTATAAGGAGTTTTATCTCCACTATCATAACAGTGTCTCTAAAAACTACTTCAATCAGCTATCCAAGTTGTGTTAGACTAGGACTATCAAGCACTACATTCATCAATTTTAGAATCTCTCCTTATGTGTGGTAGATAACACCAAGGAAAATATAACTGACCAATTTATGGGTAGCCTTAAATATATCATCCAATTATAGGTTTACATGTTTCATCACAATATTACATTGAAGGCTATATCAAGGGCATGCATGGCTGAGGAAAAAGAGATGACTAGGTGAAGACCTTTCACCAATGTTCATGAATGCACCTTCCTAGCACCATCATTTTTACATCCTACCAGATTGACACCTCAGTAAGTGAAAGAAAATCATGCAAAAGGTTTGTGTTTTGGCTGTAATAGCAAATGGAGTAAAGGACATCAATGTACTGAAAATAATTCATTTTACATTGATGGTTCCAATTAGGAAGCAGAAGATGAGAAGCCTTCATAGGCAAGTTTGGAAAAAACTAAGGATGAATTAAAAAAAATTTAACCTAATATTTCTTGTCATGCAATTTCAAGCATTAGTACTCCTCAAAATATTAATGTCATTGGTTTCATAAAGAAATAGAAGTTGATTGTGTTAATTGACTTTGGGAGTACACATACTTTCAAAAATAGTAAGTTGGATACTCATTTGAATTGTTTCATTTAACCAAATCTATAATTTTAGGTCATGATTGTAGATGGTGATAGGATAAAGTATTCTATAAAATTCCATGGTATTAAGATTGATATGGGATATTATTTTTTATATTCCCTTGTGTTTCTATTCCCATGGGAGGAGCTGAAATTATTTTGGGAGTGAAGTGGCTCACCACTTTAGGCACCATTCAGGTGAATTTCTAAGAACTATTCATGAGGTTCCATTTAGAAGGCAATAACTTTGAACTATGTAGATTATGAGCTTGATATCCATAACTAGTTAGTTCCCACCATATATCTGATGAAGATTCATACAAAAGGTCTACAAGAATTTTTGGCATGCTTATTTTCTATAGAGGTTCAACTAACAAAGGATTCCACACATATTTATTTGAAAATGATGTTGGATGACCATTATGTTATTTTTATTGATATGTCAAAAGGAATTCTTTGAATTTGTGCACATGATCATGCCATCAAGATCATTCTAGGAAGTGCACCACCCAACATCATACCCTATAGGTATCCCTATGCCTAGAAGAGTGAAATAAAAAATATGGTATAAGAGATGTTATAGTCAAGAATCATCTAACACAGTCATATCAAATATTTCTCCCCAGTGGTAATGGTGCAAAAGAAGGATGACAATTGGAGGATGTGCCTAGACTACAAAGAACTCAACAAGAACACCATAAAAGATAAGTTCATATTCTAGTAATTGATGATTTGATATATGAATTACATGGTGATATTTATTTTATCAAGTTAGTTCTTTTCTTTGGGTATCATGAGATTTTCATCTATAATAAGGAAACACCTAAAATAACTTTTAGAACTCGTGAAGGTTATTATGAATTTATGGTCATGTCTTTTGTCCTCACAAATGCACCATCTACATTATGATAGGTTAAGTAGTATTAGAGTTTCAACTTGGAAAAGTTTATAAAACATATAACTTTTGATCTAAGGATAATTAGTTTTTTCATCACCACAGTTTTGTTTGTGAGGTTTTTTTACAAAAAAAATATCAACATAAAAAAAAGTCCAATTTTTTTTAACCTTGTGAAAATTAGCAGTAGTTACATTCATCTTTGTAAGACAATCACAATGGTATATTCTACTAGTACACCTTTTTTGGCCAAAATTTTTACCCTTGTGCATAATAGTAGTAGTTGGATTTATCTTAGTGATACAATCACAATGGTGTATTCCACTGGTACACTTTTTCAAGGCTGAAACCCTCCTCAAGTTTTTACATGGCTGGTGTGATCACTCTCAAATGTGGGAAAAGGGCAATAAACTATGTAAAATTCTCATAAGGACAAAATGGAGTCTATAATTATTGATTTATGTATCTCAAATAAATTTTAACAACTTAAGTCATAGTTACAAGGCATGGTGAAAAAAGATGATTTTAATATGATTCAAGGGGACATTAAAGAGTTGAGAGGGGATGTAGATAGCATGATGGATCAATTGTAATAAATATCTAGGCAATTGGCCAACATGTCAGCTCAACCATTACAAAAAAACCTTCCACTACTTCAGTTTGGTTCTCCTCCAAATAATACTAACACCAATCCTTGCCCCAAGCTTATGTTGCCAAAAGTAGTCTTACATAATTTTGATGGTAATGATCCACTCACCTGGCTCACTCAAATTAAAAATCTATTTGATACACATAATACTCCATATTCATAGAAAGTGGTTATGGCCTCTCTATATCTAGAACTTGAGCCATTAATTTGATATCATTGGTTGTGTGCTCAAAATTAAAAAAAGGGTATCCCAATTTTATGGTCAATATTTTTTGAGTAGTTTTAGCTCCATTATCAAAACAATGTCTCTATAAATTAATTTAGTTAGATAGCTTAGTTGCACTAGACCATTACTATCAAGGACCACGTTCATCAATTTTAGAATATATCTTTATGTGTGGTGGACATCATTGAGGAAAATCTAACTAACCTATTTTTGGGTGGCCTCAAGGATAACATCCAATTAGAGGTTCACATGATTCATCTTAGTATTCTATATGAGGCCATAATAATGGAATACATGGTTGAGGAAAAAGAGATGATTAGACGAAGACCTTTCACCAATGTTTATAAATGTTCCTTCTTAGTACCAACATTTCCACAACCTACTAGATTGACACCACAACAAGTGTAATAAAAGTGTGCAAAAGGTTTATGTTTTGGAAATGATAATAAATGGATAAAAGGACATTGATGTGATAAAAATAATTTGTTTTATATTGAGGGCATCAATGAGGATGAAGAAGATGAGGAGGATTCAGGGATATGTTTGGAAGAATCTAAAGATGAATCTAAATATTCTCAACCTACTATTTCCTGTCATGCAATTTTAGGCATTAATACTACTCAAACTCTTAAGGTTGTGGGTTTCCTAAAGAAACAAAATGTGACTATGTTAATTGACTCTAGGAATACACATAACTTCATTAATAGTAAGTTGGCTACTCATTTGAATTATTTCATTTACCCAGCTCCAGACTTTTAGTTCATGATTGTAAATAGTGGTATGATCAATTGTTCTAGAAAATGCCATAGCATTAAATTTACTATGGGAGACTATTTCTTAGATTTCCTGATGTTTTTTATTCCTGTGGAAAAAGCTGACATTATTTTAGAAGTGTAGTGGGTGACGATTTTGTGCACTAATAAGATGAATTTATATGAACTATTCATGAGGATCCATTTAGAAGAGAGGGCCTTTAAACTATTTGGATTATAGGCTAAATCTCCATAAATGGTTAGTTCCCACTAGATGATGAATATTATCAGAAAAGTTGTAGAAGCTTTTATGGCATGCTTATTTTCCATAGAGGTTCGACCAACCAAGGAGTCTACACATCTTGATTTCTAAAGGGTGATGGATGACCATTCTATTATTTTTGGTGACATGCCAAAAGGACTTCCTCCGAGTCATGCACATGATCATGCTATCCAGCTTATTCTATGAAGTACACCACCCAATATAAGACCCTAAAGGTATCCCTATGCATAGAAGAGTGAAATTGAAAAAATAATATAAGAGATGGAGGTAGAAATCATCTGACACATTCAAAATGAATATTCCTCCCTAGTGGTAATGGTACAGAAGAAGGATGATAGTTGGAAGATGTGCCTAGACTATAGAGAACTCAACAAGTACACCATTAAAGATAAGATTCATATTCTAGTAATTGATGATTTTCTATATTAATTTCATGGTGTCAGTTATTTTACCAAGTTAGACCTTCACTTTGGGTATCATCATATTCGCATCCATGATGAAGACATACCTAAAACAATTTTAGAAGTCATGAAGGGCATTATGAATTTATGGTCATGCCTTTTGGCCTCAGAAATGTACCATCTACATTGTAGAGTTTCATGAGTATTGTTTTTAGGCTATTTTTGAGAAAGTTTATATTAGTGTTTCTGGATAATATCCTCATCTACAAATAAAATTTGGAAGAGCATTTGAAACATGTGAAATAGGTGTTTTTAGTTCTAGAATAACATTATTTTAATGCCAAACCTTACAAATATGATTTTGGTGTCCAGGAGGTGGATCACTTTGATCATATTATTTCATATGGAGTGAAAGTCGATCCTAAAAAAATTCAAGTGATGATAGAGTGGAAGGTTCCTAAGAATTGTAAAAACCTCTAAGGATTTATGGAGCTGATTGGTTACTATCACAGGTTTGTTAAAAACTATGGTAGAATTGTAGCCCCACTCACCTCTTTACTAAATAAAGACTCCTTCTAATGGACTGATTTAACTACCAAGGTGTTTGAACAGTTGAAAGGATTATGTGTTAAATTCCAATTTTGGCTACTTATAATTTTTCAAAAACTTTTGTTGTGGAGTGTGACACACCGAGATATGGTATAGGGGTTAGACTCATGCAAGAAGGCAGGACACTAGGATTTGAAAGTTACCAACTGAAGGGAAAATCAATCTCAAACCAATATATGAGAAAGATATGATGGCTATTCTACATGTAGTGATACAATGGGGAATTTATTTGATGGGTCATCAATTTCAAGTAAAGATTGATCATGATAACTTCAAATATTTTTTGGAACAACAATTATCATCTAAATAAAAACATAAATGGGTGACTAAAATGTTAGGCTATGATTTTAAAATAGTGTATAAGAAAATAAAAGAGAATGTGGTGGCATATTCCCTCTACCAATGGGATTAATTATTTGAGGGATTGTTATGTGACATGAGCATGTGGTAGGAAAATTGGCTAGAGGAAGTAAAATCAGAATTGGAGACTAACACTGCTACCAATGATTTGATTCAAAAATTTTAATAGGGTTCTAATGAATATGAAAAATTTACATGGAAAGGGAACACATTATGGTATAAAGATAGATTATACCTCTATAATCATTCTCTACTCAAACATAAAATTCTTCAAGAACTTCATGCTTCTCCACTGGGAGGTGACTCTAGATTTTTAAAAACATATCATAGAATCAAGCAAGATTTATTTTAGTAAGGACTCAATGGGGATTCTTATAAATATGTGGTTGAATGCATGGTATGTAAAAAAAAAGAGGTGAAACCATTATGACCCCAGGTCTTTTGAAGCCTTTAACTATCCTTAGCCAACATTGGGAGGAGGTTTCCATGGACTTAATTACAAGGATACCATGGTCTAAGGGTAAAAATGTTATAATGGTAGTTATGGATCAACTTACCAAATATGCTCATTTTTGTTCCTTATCATAGTTGTTAGTTGCTAGTACAGTAGTTTTTTCTTTTCTTAATATAGTTGAGAAATGACATGCTACTCCAAAGATCATTGTAAGTTACCGAGATCCCATTTTTAATAATGATTTTTGGAATGAATTATTTGCATGTTTGGGCACCCAATTGGCTCATAACTCATCCTATCATCCTCAATCTGATATATAAACAAAGGTAGTCAACAAATGTCTCGAAGGGTATCTTTCTT